>CM069159.1:30644119-31154119 GCA_035221665.1 Okamejei kenojei | reverse complement strand
AGAAAACCCACGCAGGTCACGGGGAGAACGTACAAACTCTGCATATCTTCCAATCAACCGCCAGCCCCTCACTTGCACTCACCTATCACGGGTCAAGCTTCATCCCACACCCACACATTAAGTGTGGAAACAGGCCCTTCGGCCCAACAGGTCTGTGCCCACCAGTGATCACCCTTGCACAAGTTCTATCTGACACACTAGGGACATTTTCTACGGAGACCAATTAACCTACAAACCTTGACGTCTTTGGAATGTGGGAGGAAACCGGAGCACCTGGAGAAAACCCACACGGTCACAAGGATAAGGTACAAACTCCGTACAGACAGCACCTGTGGTCAGGATCGAATCTGGGTCCTTGGCGCAGTGAGGCAGCGACTCTACTGTACTGGGACAAAGTGCTCAGTCATACGAGATACTCTCCTGCATTCTACAGATGCACACAGATACAGATCCGATGTAGGTGTGTGGAAATCAGTTTAACTGGTGAAGTCGTTAGGAATTTGGTCACAGTATTTACTTGGCACTTTGTGGAATTATTACAATGTTCAACAGCGATTAATTGCCACAGGACTGACCCCGACTTGAATCCAGGACTGTGTAATTGCACAAAGTAATTATCAAGATTGAAAATCCATTCAGCTCCAATCGGTCTGCTGCTCTGAGCTCAACGATGAGATGTTCCTCGGTCAGTTAAAGGGAGACTTATTACCATCCCCAGATGGCGCAGCGGTAGAGTTGCTGCCTTACAGCGATCGCAGCGCTAGAGACCCGGGTTTGATCCCGACTACGGCTGCTGTCTGTACGGAGTTTGCACGTTCTCCCCGTGACCCTTGTGCGTTTTCTCCGAGATCTTCAGTTTCTTCCCACACTCCAAAGACAGGCAGGTTTGTAGGTTAATTGGCTTGGTATAAATGTAAAATTGTCCCTAGTGTGTGTAGGATGGAGTTAAGGGCCTGTCCCACTTGCCGATTTTTATCGGCGACTGCCGGCGTCGTATCGCGGTCGCCAAAAGATTTTGAGCATTTCAAAATCGAGTGGCGACAAAAAAAAATGTTGGCACACTTGAGGAAACACCGCACGCCAATACGTCGTCACGCCGTGTCACGCCACATCACGGCACATCACGGCACATCACGGCACATCACGGCACATCACGCCACATCACGCCACATCACGGCACATCACGCCACATCACGGCACATCACAGCACATCACGGCCACATCACAGCCACATCACGGCACATCGCAGCACATCACGGCACATCACAGCACATCACGGCACATCACGGCACATCACGGCACATCACAGCACATCACGCCACATCACGGCACATCACGGCACATCACGCCACATCACGGCACATCACGGCACATCACGGCACATCACGCCACATCACGCCACATCACGGCACATCACGGCACATCACGCCACATCACGGCACATCACGGCACATCACGCACATCACGGCACATCACGGCACATCACGGCACATCACGAATGAAGAGTGTTGGAGAAACTCACCGGGTCTGGCAGCATCTCTGGAGAAAAGGAATAGGTGGAAGCCCTTCATCAAACCTGCAGTTAACTTGTAGTTAATGTCCCCTAATCCGGGCATCATCCTGGTACAGACACAAAATGCTGGGGTAACACAGCGGGACTCAGTCTGAAGAAGGGTCTCGACCTGAAATGTCACCCATTCCTTCTCTCCAGAGAAGTGCCTGCCCCGCTGAGTTACCCCAGCTTGGTGTGTGTGTACCAGGATTATACTTGGATTATGCTTTGGTGTAACCAGCATCTGCAGTTCCTACACATACATCATTCTGGTACATCTCCTCTGCACCCTTTTCAACGTCTGATGAAGGGACTCGACCTGAAACGTCACCTATTCCTTTGTCTTTTAAAAAATAGAACCAGATGTATAGTCAAGCCTCTGACTATGGACTTAGTCATTTTTATTTCAATGGCTCTGGCCTAACACAGCTTCAGACCATTTTGGACTCAGTCTCGAGTTTAGTGATTCTGGTTTTAGTGCTTCCCTATTCCTCTGCCGCGCTTCTAATCCCTGCTACACACAAACACCACTGCAAATACTACCGCATGGTGGTGCAGTGGTAGAGCTGCTGTGTTACTGCGCCGGAGACCCGGGTTTGACCCTGTCTGTGCGGAGTTTGTGCGTTCTCCCCGTGACCGCGTGGGTTTTCTCCGAGATCTTCGGTTTCCTCCCACACTCCAAAGATGTACAGGCACGTAGGTTAATTGGCTTGTTGTATGTGCAAATTGTCCCTGGTGTGTGTAGGATAGTGTTAATGTGCGGGGATCGCTGGTCGGTGCGGACACAGTGGGCTGAAAAGCCTGTTTCCGCGCTGTATCTCTGAACTAAACTGAACCTGCGTGGGTTTTCTCCGGGTGCTCCGGTTTCCTCCCAAACTCCGAAGACGGACAGGTTTGTAAGTTAACTAGCCAGGTTAAAAAAGTGGCAAATTCTCCCTACTGTGTTTGGTAGTGTTAAACGGTTGGTCAGCGTGGTCTCAGTGGGCCGAAGGGCCTGATTCCGCTCCTAACGCTAAACTAAACTAACATTTGTATACCAACCTGCACCTCGGTGGAAGATTACTACCTTCTGAAGGATGAATTAGTGTGAGTAATTACTGCTTTTATCTGAACCACACCACTTTATTCCAGCAAATAACTAGAATTAGAACTGAGCAGTTTACAAAAGCCGTCGGATAACTGAATTTATTTTTGGTTTCAGGCAAGTAGCTTGGATGATGTTTCCATGGATACAGTCTGGGATCCTGGGATTACTGTGGATCTGAGTCATCGTTTGATGTGTCTTAATGGGATGAGAGTTACTGGGAGCTTCAGAAGTTTTTTTTACTTCATTTCCCGAGATGGATCTTCACAGGTAGGTGAGGGTGAGGAGATTCAGATGTAACGGTGGCACAGAGCTAGAGTTGCTGCCTTACAGCGCCCGAGACCTGGGTTCGATCCTGACCATGGGTGCTATCTGCACGGAGTTTGTACGTTCTCCCCGTGCCCATGTGGGTTTTCTCCAGGTGCTCCAGTCTCCTTCCACACTCCAAAGATGTACAGGTTTGTAGGTTAATTGGCTTCGGTATAAATGTAAATTGTCCCTAGTGTGTGTCGGTTAGTGTACGGTGTGATCGCTGGTTGGTGTGGACTCACTGGGCCAAAGGGCTGTACCTCTAACTAACCTAAAGTCCACTTTGATGTACTTCAGAGAGGGTCTTCTGAAATTCTTTCAGTAGAGACTCTCAGAACATTCTGCCAGCAGATTCTCCCACCAGGTCTACTCTGTGTATCTGCTTGTCCTGCTGAGTAAAGACCTTCCACATCTACAGCTCTGATCTCTGTGTAGCCCGTTCAAAGTCACCACAGTGGAATTGGAGACGTTTTCAAAAGGAAATTGGATCAGCAACGGAGCTTGCAAGGCTCTGGGGAGAGAGGCTGCCTGGCCTTCCGCAGAAAGCTGGCATGGGCTCAGAGGACGGACTGCTTCTGTGCTGCAGCAAGACTAACTGCAGGATGAAATAAGCGTGACTGTGTTGCAAATCCATTCTCTCAATGTCCTGCTAAATTGTTTCACGGACCTGCTGTCTTGCACATCAGCTCAAAGTGCCTTTCAATACCGCAGGGATTGTGCTGAGGTATGGCAATACTTTACTGAACTGTGTGGAAAAAAAGAAATTTCACTGTACATCAATGCATGTGATAGTAAAGGACCATTGTACCATTGGGCCATTGGATCTATTGGATCTATCGGACCAATGGATCTATTGGGCCTTTGGACCTATTGGATCTATTGGATCTATTAGACCATTGGACCATTGGACCATTGGATCTATTGGACCATTGAGCTCTCAGCACTGACTGTCATTTACAAACATATTAAAAACTCTGATTATTCCGGTCTTTGGAACCCAACCCAAGGCATTCAGTTTTCGAACAGAGAAAATCACAAGAACAGGCCCTTCAGCCCACGATGTTTGTGCCGAACATGATAGTAAATTAAACTAATCTTCTCTGGCTGAACATGACCCATACCCCTTCATTCCCTGCATACCCTTGTGCCTACAGTATCTAAAAGCCTCTTTAACACCACTCTTCTTTAGTTTGGTTTAGTTTAGCTTATTATCGTCACCTGTACCGGGTTACAGTGAAAATGTTTTTGGCGCGCGCAATCCAGTCAGCGGGAAATACTCTATATGATTACAATGAAGCCGTGCACTGTGTACAGATACAGGATAAGGGTATAACATTTAGTGCAAGATAAAGTCCAGTAAAATCTGATTCAAGATAGTTCAGAGTACTCCAATGAGGTGGATCGGAGACCAGGACTATTCTCTAGCTAGTGAGAGAATGGTTCAGTTGCCTGATAACAGCTGAGAAGAAACTGCCCCAGAATCTGGAGGTGCGCATTTATCAAACTTCTGTACCTCTTGTCTGATGGGAGAGGAGAGAAGAGGGAGTGTCTGGGTGCGACTCGTCCTTGATTAAGCTGCTGGCCTTGCTGAGGCAGCGTGAGGTGGACATGGAATCGATGGAAGGGAGGTTGGTTTGTGTGTTGGTCTGGGACAGGTCCTTGATAGTGTAAGTTGGGCCGAAGGGCCTATTTTGTGCGGCGTGAATCTATGACTCTGCATGTGAGAGGATGAACCTTGGGAGGATGAATACAAGTGATGCAAACACAGTGGGTAGTAGAGCCCTTGTGATTATTGTGGTGTAGAGGATTATCAGTGTACTGGTACAAGAATCCATGAAGATGGCAACACAAGTAGTTCAAACGCAGGTAGAACACTTGCCTTCATTAACCGGGTCATAGCCTATAACAGCAAAGTGATGTGTAGGAAGGAACTGCAGATGTTGGTTTAAACCGAAGATAGACACAAAAAAGCTGGAGTAACTCAGCGGGACAGGCAGCACATCTGGAGAGAAGGAATGGGTGACGTTTTGGGTCGATGAAGAAGGGTCTCGACCCGAAACGTCATCCATTCCTTCTCTCCAGAGATGCAGCCTGTCCCGCTGAGTTACTCCAGCATTTTGTGCCTTTCTAAGAGTAAAGGGCATGTCCCACTTATGCGATTTTTTTCGGCCACTTGCTGGCACCCATCATAGTCGCAGCAGGTGAACGAAATATGTCAACGTGTTGAAAATCCAGCGGCGACCAGAAAAAGGCACAACTCTTTGGACGACGCGGATGTGGCGGGGTGACGCCTGTTGGTGGTGTGTAGTCACCCAAAGAGTCGTGCCTTTTTCTGGTCACCGCTGGATTTTCAACATGTTGACATTTCTCGTTCACCTGCTGCGACTATGACGGGTCGGCAAGTCGTCGATAAAAATCGAGCAAGTCGGACAGGCCCTTAAAGTAGGTATGTTACAAAACTTAACATTCAGCAGCGCTGCAGTTCTGTCACTGGCCGTGTGCGCGACTTTGGCGCCTTTGAGAGGGGGCGGGTTTAAAATGCCTTTTTTCTTCAGACTATTCAAATCGATTTTAAACAGGCCGTTTAGTTGCTGAAGAAAAATTGCTTTGACTGCCGTTTTATTAAGTTTATTAAAATTAGCGCTGGATAATTTAATAGCAGGAGTAAAATTAAAATCATCTTCCAATTCGGCAACGCTGACAACTGACGGATCTCACGTAGGGGACAAGGCAAGGTACACCGTTTATTTTTTCATATAAACTTGCTTCTTAGGATGCCTTTAATCAAAATTTTACGTTGCGAAAAGTTGACTTAGGACCCATCCGAACCGGCAGTATTTTTCCTGCAGATAAGGGGTTTAAATTCACCGCAACCGCAACGTTCCAATCGATCGCTTTCCACAAAATCCTACTCGCAAGATGATTAAAATGGCCATTAATTTACGGGAATTAAACACTAAATTCCTTCCACTTGGCCTATAAATTCATGGCCTATAAATGAGATTTAAAAATCATGTTATATTGTGAATTCTTGTGTGAATGTTATATGGACACTTAGGCTTTTTAAAAATGTTAACCTTTTCTTAAGAAATGGATAGATGTTTAGATCTAGTAATTGAATTTTGTAATTAGCTACAATTAGGTAACTAACTAATTATATGCTTTAATTTCAGGTCTTCCGAGTAAGATTGTTTCATATTTGTTTTAGAATATTTCAATCTATAATAACTAAAATTTCATTCAGTTCCCTTAATTTTTAAGAAAGTTTATGGGCTTTTGACTGTCCTTGATCACAGCTTTTGTGTTAAATGGAAAAGCAATAGGGAACAAGATGCTAATTTCCGAGTATGAAAATGGCCATAACTTTTTTAATACTGAAGATATGAACGTGAATTAGGTGTCAAATTAAACTTATTTTTATGCTTTATCTGATGGGATAAATTGCAGACTTTTTTTTAAATCTCAAAATGTTGTAACGTTGCTACTTAAAGAGATCATGGTCCAACCATATAAAATATTGGTTGGACAATGCTGGTGTATTCTTCTGTTAAGGAATTCTTTGATGTATAAATGAATAAACATCGATTGGTTTGTAAATTACCGACTCGTGATCATCCACTAAGACAGTCTGTTTGTGTGGGAAGGAACTGCAGGGATAGACACAAAATACTGGAGTAACTCCGCGGCTCAGGCAGCATCTCTGGAGGGGAGGAATAGGTGAATGATTCGTGTCGAGACCCTCCTTCAGACTGACTTGCATCACCTATTCCTTCTCTCCAGAGATGTTGTCTGATCCGCTGAGTTACTCCAGCTTTTAGCTTCTATCTTTGAGGCAGTCTGTGTGTCAGGCAGTGGACCTCAGCCGCAGTCCCTGGTGCTTGGTGACTTCATCCAGAGAGCCTTGACTGGGAAGATGGTGTCTCACCTTCAATGCAGCAGCGATGGGCGTGGGAGGGGGGGAGGAGGGGGGGGTGCGGTGTGGAGGTGCCAGTGTCCACCGACACTGTGCTGTCAGGCTGTAGGTAAGAGAGAGGTGAGGAGGGGGGTGGGGGGAAGGGTGGAACTTCACAGAGCTTTATATAATTACGCTGCTTAATTACTATTTTTGCTTTGTAATAATTTGCACCACATTCTCGAGGCTGTGGATGTGACAACTGTTGTATACAATGTTTAATGAAGTGGCCTGACGTTCTCTCTCTCTCTCTTTCCCCCTCTCTCTCTCATTCGCTTTCTCTTTCATTCTCGCTTATGTCTTTCTTTTCTCTCTCCTGACTCTTCTCCCCTCTCTCCTTCTGACTCTCTCTCTCTCTCTCTCTCTCTCTCTCTCTCTCTCCTGACTCTTCCTCGCTCTCTCACCTGCTCTCCTGACTTTCTCTCTCTCCCTCCCTCCTTCCTCCCTCTCTTTCTCTCTCCTCCTCTCTCCTTCTGACTCTCCCTCTCTCTCTTTCTCTCTCTCCTCCTCTCTCCTTCTGACTTCCTCTCTCTCTTTCCTCTCCTCTACTCTCTTCTGACTCTCGCTCCCTCTCTCTTCTCTCCTCTCACAATTCTCTCTCTCCCTTCCTCTCCTTCTCTCCTTTCTCCCTCTCCCTGTCTCTCACACACCAATCCCAACTCCCCAAACCCCTCTCCTAATCCCCCATCTCTGCCTCTTGTCCCAATCCATGGGGCCAATGGCAATTAAATACAAAAAACTGCAAATGATGTGACTTTAAGACTCACACGACCAATTCCAGAGTTTCTATTTTCTTTCCCCCCAAGGATGTGTATTTCGTTCAGGTCCTGCTGCACTATTTCATCCTTAGCTCCCACATAAATAATAGCTAGAGCTGTGCTTGGAGCAGAGTCCATAACCAGAACTGTCTGGCAGTCTGCAGTTACATTGCTCCGGGACATCGAGCACCATTGTACCTCATTCCTCTTTCCCAAAACTAGCAGTCAGAGATTGCAGAAACATGAATGGATGGGTCATGGCCAAACCAGCTCGCATCCATTACAAAGCGCCACATGCACGGAACACGTTACCCACACTGTGTATATAGTCCACCCCCCCATCACCCATCTAGCCATCCCTAGAAAAATACACACTCTGTCCCATCACACACATGGGCAGTCACGGTGGCGCAGCGGTAGAGTCGCTGCCTCACAGCGCGTGCAGCGCCGCAGACCCGGGTTCGATCCCGACTGCGGGCGCTGTCTGTACGGAGTTTGTACATTTTCCCCGTGACCTGCGTGGGTTTTCTCCGAGATCTTTGGTTTCCTCCCACACTCCAAAGACGTACAGGTTTGTAGGTTAATTGGCTTAGTGTGTGTGTAAATTGTCCCTGATATGTGTAGGATAGTGTTAATGTGCGGGGATCGCTGGCTGGTGCGGACCCGGTGGGCTGAGGGGCCTGTTGCCCCGCTCTAAAGGGCCTGTCCCACTGTACAAGCTCATTGAAGAGCTCTCCCGAGTTTAAAAAAATATCAAACTCGTGGAAGCACGTAGAATGTAAGTAGCGGGTACGTCGGAGCTCGGGGACGTCTCTTAGCGGCTCGTAACGCTAACGGCAGGTACTCGGGAAACGCGGTAAGCTCGGGAAGACTCGTGAAAATTTTTCAACATGTTGAAAAATGTCCACGAGAGCCCCGAGTACCTACGAGCTGCTATTACCGTAATTCTCCGAGTTCGAATCAGGGCAAACTCGGGAGAGCTCTTGAATTAACTCGTACAGTGGGACAGCCCCATCACTCTAAAACTAAAACAATTTGTCTATATTAAAAAGCACTGTGTACCACTACCCACTGCACTCAGTCCCAGCCGTTTTATATAATGTTCCCAACCATGACACAGTCCCATACATCTCATACACCCTCCCCACCCACTGAACGCAAGTAACTTCAGCAGACTGGAACAAGAGACTGCGGATAGACACAAAGTGCTGGAGCAACCCAGCGGGTCAGGCAACGTCTCTGGAGTGACGCTCCTTTGGTCTGAAGAATTGTCCCGACCCGAAACGTCACCCATCCTTTTTCTCCAGAGATGCTGCCTGTCCCACTGAGTTACTCCAGCACTTTGTGTCTATCTTTGGTATAAAACAGCATCTGCAGTTCTTTGATTCTACAAGACTGCAGATGCTGGAATCTTGTGTTCAAGATTGTGTTCAATCTGGAGGAACTCAGTGGGTCAGTGGAGGGAATGGACAGGTGAGGCTTCAGGTCGAGACCCTTCTTCAGAGTGATCGTCTGAATCAGAGCAGCTTAGAGGGGAGTCCTGAATTGTTGATTTTCCATTTCCCTCCACAGATGCTGCCTGACCCGCTGAGTTCCTCCAGTATTTTGCTGTCAACCTGAGTCGAAGCCATTGAAAGGAGGGAATTCTGATTCCATGTACATTTTCACTCAGGATAAAATGTTCCCATGAAGCTTGTGTTTTTGGCAAGTCCACCGCCCTTGCCTAGTGCAACAGCGTGTGAGGTTAGAAACATACAAAAATGGGCCATTCGGCCCTTTGAACCAGCACCGCCATTCAATATGATCATACCCAATCATCTTTCCTGCTTTTTCCCCATGGAATCCCTTAATTCCATTAGCCCCAAGAGCTACATCTAACTCTCTCTTAAAAACATCCATAGAATTGGCCTCCACTGCCTTCCGTGGCAGAGAATTCCACAGATTCACACCACTCTCTGAGTGAAAAAAAGGTTTTCCTCATCTCAGTCCTAAATGGCCTACCCCTTATTCTTAAACCGTGACCCCTGGTTCTGGACTCCCCCCCCAACATCGGGAACATTTTTCCTGCATCTAGCCTGTCCAATCCCTTAAGAATTGTATGTGTATCTATAAGAACCCCTCTCATCCTTCTAAATTCTAGTGAATACAAGCCCAGCATTACGGGTATCTCATGAGTCCCTCAGTAACGATGCATTCTCTCCACGGCCTGGTTCTAGGATCTACGCACCCACTTGTTTCCCGCTGGGTTCGCCAGAAGTACAACAAGGCAATGGGGTATCTCAAGGTGTCCCAGGACTGCGAAGATGAACCAACATCTGCAGTTCCTTTCTACATACTTCTACATATTTTGGATTGTGTCTGGAGGAAGAAATGTTTCACAGGTTGAAGGGAGACTTGGTAGAAGTATATAAAATTATGAGAGGCGTAGATAGGGTAGACAGTCACAACATTCTTCGCAGGTCGGAAAGGTCCAACAATGGAGATTGTAGCTTTAAGGTGAGAGGGGGGAAGTTTAATGGAAATGTACGGGGCTAATTTTTTAACACAAAGAGTAGTCTTCTTCTTATCGAGTCCGCACACAAGATTAACCAGAGCTGAGCACGCTTCTCGGCATCTGCATACAATGGTGTCTGCCTTGCGCTACTTGCGCGTGGTGGTGGAACGATTGGTGGAAACAGGGCCGCGACGTGCACGCTCTCTCCTCGACAACAACGGAGAGTAGTGGGACAGAGCGTAGAGTCTGAAGAAGGGTTTCGGCCCGAAACGTTGCCTATTTCCTTCACTCCATAGATGCTGCCTCACCCGCTGAGTTTCTCCAGCATTTTCGTCTACCTTGGAGAGTAGTGGGGGCCTGGAACACATTGCCAGTGGTGGTGGAGACAGCTATGATAGTGGCATTTAAGAGGCTTTTAAATAGGCACGTGGAAGTGTGGGGAACCGAGGGATATTGGTCGTGCACAGGCTGATGAAATCAATTTGGCTTGGCGTGGTGTTCGGTATGGACTCTGTGAGCCATTATCCTGTGCGGTACTGTTTTATGTTCTACGTTTGCAGGAGGAATGTCGCATTCATCCACCAAGGTTAAATGTGTAAGCTCGTTGAATTCTATTCTGGATTTTGGTTCCATTGAAGTCGACAAAAATAACTTGATAAAGCAGAGGAAAATGCAACAGGCTACTACATTGTACATGTAAAGATAGCAGAGTTTCAGCCATCCAGAATGGCCTTTTGTGTATTGTCTATTGTGTAACCCCCAGCCATGGAAGGATCTCTATCCCATCTATTTCAGGCATTATTTTAAAGGTATCTCGTTCTTCACAAAACAAAGGTTCTTCACTGTGTCTCGATACACGGGGCAATAACAAACCGATACCAATAATGAGTATTTAGCTCTTGGATGAACTACCAGCGTTTGGTCATTCATCCCATTTGCTGCAGGATCTGACTGTGTAAATCAATTGCTATTTTGGCCTCTGATGCAGTAATGACTAGAATTACAAAATGATTATCACCTGTGGTGTTTACTGGGACATCCTGAGGGATTTTAAATGTCTGAAAATGCAGGCTCTCTATGTGTCCGGATTTAAAATTGGCATCTAATGAGTAGCTATTAGCGCTAATGTGCTTGGAGATAAAATTTGCATCTGTCCCCAACCTCTCTCCTTTAGCTATTAAGACCTGCTGCCATTTAGAATTAGAATTTCTCTCGTAAGCAGTCTGGTCACCTTTCTGTCCAGTTGCAAAGAGCAGGTCTTTCTCTTTGAAGCAAGACCCGGTTTGATGGAGCTTTGATGCCATTGGGATCATTCGGTGCCCAGCTCTTCTCAGCTCATAAAGCACAGGCTGTTGACTTGAAGTGAACCGGCAGTCGTAGATTCAAACAGCACGGAACCTGGCCCTTCAGCCCAACTCAAAAATGCCAGCATGGGGTCCCAACTAAGATGGTCCTAATTGAGCATTAAAAAAACACAAAACGTTGGAGTGGTGGCTATACGGAACGAGCTGCCGGAGGAGGTTGTTGAGGCAGGTACTATCATAACATTTAAGGTCTTAAGGTCATAAGGAATAGGAGTATTCGGCTCATCAAGTCTACTCTGCCATTCAATCATGGCTGATCTAAGTAAGTAAGTAATTAAGTAAGTTTATGGGCCAAGTATTCACATACAAGGAATTTGCCTTGGTGCTCCGCCCACAAGTAACAACATGACATACAGTGACAGTTACGAATGACTCCGAAAACACTAAACATTAATAATAATAAGACATTAATGATAAAACACCATTGATCAAGCATGTGAACCAACAAAATACCAGATCAAAGGGAGGCTACAGATGTTTGGCTGTTGAGTAGAGCAACTACTCATGGATAAAATTTTTTTTTATGTCTGGCTGTGGCAGCTTTGACAGTCCGGAGTCGCCTTCCAGAGGGAAGTGATTCAAAGAGTTTGTGGCCAGGGTGAGAGGGGTCAGAGATGACCCTCCTCCCACCTAAACCCTGTCTCTCCCTCCTAACCCCATTCTCCTGCCTTCTCCCCATAACCTCTGACACCTGTACTAATCAAGAATCTATCTATCTCTGCCTTAAAAGTATCCACTGACTTGGCCTCCATGGCTGTCGATGGCAAAGAATTCTTCAGATTTAGGTTTGGAGAGCTTAGAGAGTTATGGGCCAAGCACGCGCAGGTGGGCATAGGGTAGATGGGGCATGTTGGTTGGCATGGGCAGGTTGGGCCGAAGGGCCGGTTTCCACATTGTATCACGCTGTGACTATGGCATATGTATGTTAGATCAGTTTCAATTGCCTGGATAATTTCCACATATTTCCACGTAAGCTTCCTTCTAAGTATCTGCAGGCTTAAGTGCTTTAGAAACCGTGTTACCATTGTCAGTGTTAGCTTCCTCTAATAACTTTGAAGGATTTGTGATACAAAAACTCACCGATCATTTCTCCTGGATTCTTGGAATTAATATATTGGTTCTTATGAATGAATGTTTTGTGACTCATAAAGACGAAATGTTTAAGTAGGAACTGCAGATGCTGGAAAAATCGAAGGTAGATAATGTTGGAGAAACTCAGCGGGTGAGGCAGCATCTATGGAGCGAAGGAATAGGTGACGTTTTGACCCGAAACGTCACCTATTCCTTCGCTCCATAGATGCTGCCTCACCCGCTGAGTTTCTCCAGCATTTTTTATCCACCTTTGGCTCACAAAGACATCTTTTGCACATCTTTTTCTGCTCCTGAAATTAAGTTAAATAGTCCTTAATTCCTAATTCAGTCTGTAGGCACGGCACCAGCAATATTAACAAACGTGACTTTTGAGGTCTCCCAAAAAATGTGACTCCTGCAATAAATAATCATTGTATTTTCAGCTTAGTTTCATTTAGAGATACAGCACGGAAACAGGCCCTTCAGTCAACCAAGTCCACACCAGCCAGAGATCCCCGCACGTTAACACTATCCCAGACACATTAGGGACAATTTACACTTACACCAAGCCAATTAACCTACAAACCTGTTGCACATCTTTGAAGTGTGGGAGGGAAGCGAAGATCTCGGTGAAAACCCACGCAGGTCACGGGGAGAACATATACACTCCGTACATTCAGCACTCGTGGTCGGGATCGAACCCGGGTCCCTGCCGCTGCAAGGCAGCAACTCCACCGCTGCGCCCTCTTTCTTTGTACTTTGCTGGCTGTAGCTTTCAGGTGAGAGGTGCGACATTTACAGGAGATGGTTTACAGGGCACAGTTCTTACACGGAGGGTTGAGAGAGCCTGGAACGAGAGAGGTGGTTGTGTATACGATAGTGGCCTTTAAGCTGCCTTTAGATAGTCACATGGATAAGCTGGGAAAGGAGGGATATGGATTATGTGCAGGCAGAGGTGATTAGTTTAACGTAGTTCAGCTCAATAAAACCGGCACTCTTCACGTTGTATATTAATGATTTGGACGAGGGGATTGAAGGCTTTGTGGCCAAGTTTGCGAATGATACGTAAATAGGTGGAGGGGCAGGGACTCTGCAGACAGGTTGGGAGAATGGGCAGAGAAGTGGCAGATGGAATATAGTGTAGCAAAGTGTGGTCATGCATATTGGTAGTAGGAATAAAGGCGTAGACTATTTTCTAAATGGGGAGAGAACCCAGAAATCGGAGGTGCAATGGGACTTGGGATTGCTGGTGCATCAATACGGAAAGGTTAATCTGCAAGTCGAATTGGAATTAAAGAAGGCAATCTCCATGCCAGCATTTATTTCAAGAGGGTTGGAATACAAAAACAGGGATGTAATGCTGAGATTCTATAAGGCGCTGGTCAGGTCGCATTTGTGGTATTGTGAGCACTTTTGGGCCCCATATCTGGCCCTGGAGAGGGTCCAGAGGAGGTTTACAAGAATGATCCCAGGAATGAGTGGGTTAATTTATGATGAGCATTTGACGGCAATGGGCCTGTACTCGCTGGAGTTTAGAAGAATGGGTGGGGACCTCATTGAAACGTACTGAATAGTGAAAGGCTTGGATAGAGTGGATGTGGGGTGGTTGTTTCCACTAGTGGGGGAGTCTATGATTAGAGGTCATAGCCTCAAAGGATGTTCCTTTAGGACGGAGATGAGAAGAAATGTATTTAGACAGAGGGTGGTGAATCTGTGGAGGATGTGGAGGCCAAGCCAATGGATATTTCTAAAGCAGAGATAGATAGATTCTTGATTAGTACGGGTGTCAGGGGTTATGGGGAGAAGGCAGGAGAATGGGGTTAGGAGGAAAAGATAGATCAGTCATGATTTAATGGCAGAGTAGACTTGATGGGCCGAATGGCCTAATTCTGCTCCTACCACATATAACCTTATGACCTTATTTGTTCTATATCACCATCTTGCTCCCTTGACTCTCAATCTGAAGAAGGGTCTCGACCCGAAAAGTCACCTATTCATTCTCTCCAGAGATGCTGCCTGACCTGCTGAGTTATTCCACCTTTTTGTGTCTATCCTCAATTTAAATTTCCTAGATAGGTTATTCACAAGATGAGGATCCTTGGCGGAACTGGACCGTCTCATCAGCATCACACACACTATATAATCCCCAAACAATACATTCTTTTGTAAATCTGTACAACAGTACTTCCGTTCCTGCTTCTCTCAACGATCCAGCATTTTGTTCCATTTACCACTTTTAATTCTCGGTACTTTTAATTGATTCCATGTTGCCAGAAGCTTAACTTCAAATCAGAATAAATTCAGCCAAGGACTTAATACTGAAGCACAGAACTGGTACGGAGCCTGTTGTAGGCCCATTGCCCATGATGAAATAACGGATTACAGAGCTAATTAGCCATTAATGACTGACAGTAAACACAACTTCAACTTTAATGAGCAACATATAATGAGCTCTGAATAAAAATATGGAATTGACAATTTCCTGGCTTTGTAACATGTTTTGCCGTTGCTATTAATATCACCTAAACACTAACGCTGATTTGAAATCGTGTTTATCTTCAGAAATTATATTTATTCAGTTATTCACATTAAAATTAGCCCTAAATATCTACTTACATTCCTTCAGGGAAACAGTCACATTTAAAATAATCTTGTGATATATTGCAGGTCAGGTCGGCATTGAAATGTAATCATATATGTATATATATGTATATACATGTATATATATGTATGTATGTGTATGTATGTGTATGTATGTATATATGTATGTATATACATGTATATATATGTATGTATGTATGTGTATGTATGTGTATGTATGTATATATGTATGTATATATATATATATATATATATATGTGTGTATATATATATATATATATATTTATATTTATATATGTGTGTGTGTGTGTGTGTGTGTGTATATCTGTATGTATATATGTATGTATATACACACATATATATATATTTATATACACACACACACAAATACATTTATAAATATATATTTATATATTTATACACACACACACACATATATATATATTATATATATACAGATAGAGAGGAAGAGGGAGGACGAAGGGAGGGATGGAGGGAGGAAGAGAGGGCGAGAGAGAGAGAGAGAGAGGAAGAGAGGGTGAGAAAGACAGAGGAAAGTGCTGGACATGTCAGTTTTGCATTTGTGTTTTATTAGTCAAGGCCTACTCAGGCCCTGTTCATGTGCAGGCTGCTGGAGCTTTATATGCTTACAGTTTATCCTCTCTCTGCATTCCCCTCCGTCTCCTCGCACCAGGGTGCAGATGGAAGCTGGTGTGGAGCTTGAATTGGCAGTAATTAATATCAGTCAAACTGTTGCACAGTTACTTAGAATGGAAATGAGAAGACGGAGCATCCAGTGGCATTTAGTTTATTATCTGTAGCGCAAATGCAGCACAAATTCCGTGCCTGCCGCTGGCGGGAATATTAGCGAAGCTAATCCTGCAGCAATGCAGCTGAGACTGCTGCATGTGTTTCAAAGCAAATATGCAGCATCCTTCCCTCAAGGCTTAGAAACCAGCGGCAGTAATCTTGCCTTCGAGAATGGAGACAGGAGCGCGATTCAGGAATCAGGAGTATGTGCTTGTCATATATACTGACAGTGGAACAATGGAATTCTAACCTGCCGCAGGTTAATAGGCCAGTAGACACAATAACACAAAGATAATAGATAATAATCAAAGGTAGACAAAAATGCTGGAGAAACTCAGCGTGTGATGTAGCTTCTATGGAGCGAAGGAATAGGTGGCGTTTCGGGTCGAGACCCTTCAAGTGCCATTACACATGTATAGTATATTTTTACTGGATAGAAACACCAGAAGCGAGGCACGGTGGCGCAGCGGTAGAGTTGCTGCCTTACAACACTTGCAGCGCCAGAGACCCGGGTTCAATCCTGACAGCGGGTGCTGTCTGTACGGAGTTTGTACGTCCTCCCCGTGATCGCATGGGATTTCTCCGAGATCTTCGGTTTCCCCGCACATGCAGTTTTGTCGGTTAATTAGCTTGGTCAAAGTGTCAATTTTACCTAGTGTGTGGAGGTCAACGTTAGTGTGTTGGGATCGCTGGTCGGTGGGGACCGAAGGGCCTGTTTCCGCGCTGTATCTCTAAACTAAACTGAACTAAGTCACTAAACCTGCGCTGCATCTTTTATTTGCCCTCGACGTTAGAATTACTCGTCACATTTTAGATGCATATGTTCCTAATAATTGCAGAAGAGCGGAATTACGGAATGTTAAGCAGATACTGCAAATGTTCTTTGGGTTCAGCATTAGCATTATTCAAACTGCACAAACATTCTTTTGAGTCATCAGAACGCTATTTGTTTACAATTTGTTTTTGATTGCAGATTAAGAATCACATAAAATTCCACACACCTCAGGTTTAATTATGCAGTTGCTGATTGCCTAGAAACATAAACTTATCCTTGCAACGTTAATGTACAAGTGCTGGAAAAGGAAGACGTATTAAAGACATAAGAAATAGGAACAGCCCATTCAACCCTCCAATACTGCTCTTCATAAGATCAGCGACATTCCCATTATATCCATAGTGTCATTGAGTCTGATACAGCGTGGAAACAGGGCCTTCGGCTCAACTTACCCACACCGGCCAACTTGTCCCAGCTACACTAGTCCCACCTGCCTGCATTTGGTCCATATCCCTCCAAACCTGTCCAATCCATGTACCTGTCTAACTGTTTCGTAAATGCTGGGATAGTCCCAGCTTCAACTACCTCCTCATAAACCTATGGTCTTCTGGTCTTCGATTCACCTACTCTGGGCAAGCATCTACCCGATCTATTCCTCTCATGATTTTATACACCTCTATGAGATTCCCGCTCATTCAATTCCCGAACATTAAAATTCTATCTCAGTGTGGAAAGTATTCAAGGGTTCATCTTTCTTTATTTTAAATGTAGAGCAGGGAAACAGGCCCTTTGTCCCCGCCGACCAGCGATCATCCGTTCACACCAGTTCCACGTCATCCCACTTTCTCATCCACTCCCTACACGCAAGGGACAACTTTGCAGAGGCCAATTAACCAACAAACCTGCACGTCTTTGGGAGGTTAGAAGAAACCGGAGCACCCAGAAGAAACCTAACCACAGGGAGAACGTGCAAACTCCACACAGACAGCACCCGAGGTCAGCATCGAATCCAGGTCTCTGGTGCTGTGAAGCAGCAGCTCTACCAACTGTGCCATTGTGTGGCGCAAGGAATTCTAAAGACTCAAGACTCTTTGGTGAAAGGAATTCCTCATCGCATCGGTCGTAAGTGGGGTCCCTCTTCATTGAAGGCCATCATTTGGACCTAACCATTTGATATCATTGGTATCTTTACACTGTGCGACACTATGACTCTAAAGCACCATTGCCCATTGCCCATAGACTTTGAGGGCTCTCGACCCGAATCATCAGCCATCCATTCTAAACCAGCATCTATAACACAGATCTTGCAAGATGTGGTCGGAAGGAACTGCAGATGCCCGTTTAAACCGAAGGTAGACAACAAAAGGCTGGAGTGACTCAGCGGGGACAGGCAGCATCTCTGGAGAGAAGGAATGGGTGACGTTTGGGGTGGAGACCCTTCTCCAGAACCTTGCAAGAGGGTTGACTCTGGTGACTGTGCTCCAGCAGTTGTGTCTGCTCCTGGGTGGGAACACGAAGTACAGACGGGCTCTCTGCTTGTTTGAATTCCAGTCACATCCAACCCCATGTGTCTACTAGTCTGTGATTGGCACGAAGCAGATGCGGAGAGAACACCAAGTCAATTACCAACTAATGGGCATGATTCAACTCTTCCATAAACCTACCCACATCCAATATTTGTCCGTGGACAAGAGTAGATAGAAGTGCTGCTGTATAGTATTGGTTATTTAAAAGGTTATTTAAGTAATCACAAATATCAATTTTGCAATCATCTTTAGATGGTGGTTTATTGATTATACTTTGTTTTATTTATAACAGGTTTTTTTTTCCTCTTGACACAAAGAGTAATCCTTGGCACTAAATAGAAACTGGGCCTTTAAAAGCAGTGCTTATATCAGCCTGAAGAAGGGTCTCGACCTGAAACGTCACCCATTCCTTCTCTCCAGAGAGGCTGCCTGTCCCCCTTTGTGTCTACTTCATTTGTGCCTCACAGTTTGCTGAATTTGTAATTATAATAAATAGAGTGACCAGCTGTTTCGGTTTCCTCCCACGCTCCCACAAGACGTGCAGGTTTGTAGATTAATTGGCTTTGGTAACAAAGCTGTTAATTGTCCTTTGTGTGTACGATAGTGCTGGTGTACATTGTGATCTCTGGTCGGCGAGGTCTCAGTTGGCCGAAGGGGCCATTTCCACGCCGTGTCTTTAAAGTCTAAAGTTTAGTTTAGAGAAACAGAACGGAAACAGGCCCACCACCTCCGCACCGACCAGCGACCCCCGCACACTAACACCATTCCACACACGCTAGGGACAATGGACATTTATACCAAGCCAATTAACTAAAAAACCTCTACGTCTTTGGTGTGTGGGAGGAAATCGAAGATTTCGGAGAAAACCCACGCAGGTCACGGGGTGAAGGTACAAACTCTGTACAGACAGCACCGGTGGTCAGAATCGAACCTGGGTCTCTGGCGCTGTAAGGCAGCAGCTCTACCAGCTGCGTCACCCGTGCTGCATAAAAGTCTAAAGTCTAAAGCAATCGTTATCAGCCGCCCTCCAAGTTCAATAGAACAAATGAGTGTGAGATCCCTGAGTATATATATCGTCTTTGTGCTGGGCCCAATGCACAGCTGGACACATCTCTGGCATCTGAGGATGTAATTTGTCGAGTGCGTCAGATCTCTGCACTTCTATTTCTGCTCACATTACCACCAGGCTAATTACAGGCACTGATGATTGAATGAAGTCATTGGCAGCTCATTTTATTGCCCAATCAATATCATCACGTATGATAATTAATTCTCAGTTTGAGAAAATGTCGACCCCGTGACGTTTCAGCAATCTCGAAGGAAAGGCTTCTCTTCATGTTGCTCATCTCAGGCAGGGCAGATACCGTCTTGTTTGAGGAGAGTGTGCTTCCAGAACATTCCGGCTTCCTGGACCAGCTGTCGTTCTTGTATTTACACATCACAGCAATTTAGCTTAGTTTTGTTTAGAGATACAGCACGGAAACAGGCCCTCCGGCCCACCTGGTCCGTGCTGACCAGCGATCACCCCGTACACTAGCACTGTCCCACACACTAGAGACAATTTACAGAAGCCAATTAACCTACAAATCCGCAAGCCTTTGGAATGCGTGGGGGAAACAGGAGCGCCCAAGTTTGATCCTGACTAGGGGTGCTGTCTGTACGGAGTTTGTACGTTCTCCCCGTGACACGTGTGGGTTTTCTCCAGATGCTCCGGTTTCTTCCCACACTCTAAAGAAGCGCAGGTATGTCAGTTAAATAGCTTTGGTATAATTGTGAAAATTGTCAAAATTGTTCCCAGTGAGTAGGATGGTGTTAGTGTGCAGAGTGGCCGCTGGTCAGCATGAAGTTGGTGGGCCAAAGGGCCTGTTTCCATGCTGTACCTCTAAAGACTAAAGCCGAAAGTCTAAAATCACTACATTCTAAGGTAGACAAAAGTGCTGGAGAAACTCAGTGGGTGAGGCAGCATCTATGGAGCATAGAATGGGTGACATTTTGGGCCGAGACCCTGAAGGATGAGTACATAGATGCTGCCTCACCCGCTGGGTTTCACCAGCATTTTTGTCTACCTTCGTTTTTTTCCAGCATCTGCAGTTCTTTCTTAAATATTCTGCACTCTGGTTTTCACTTTCCCACTACCTGTTGGACTAATGCACAGTTCGATTCTACTCATGATTCGATTTGACTGGTTAACATAAACCAAACCTTTTGCCTCCATCTACACGTGACAATAATAAACCAATCCCAATCCTCTCAGTCTGAAGAAGGGTCTCGACCCGAAACGTCACCCATTCCTTCTCTCCAGAGATGCAGCCTGTCCCGCTGAGTTACTCCAGCGTTTTGTGTCGACTATCTTCATTCGATACTTCTATAGGCGATGGTTCATTCGGATTCTGGAATCACCATTCTATCGATCACCATCTTGTCACTTCTCTTAGCCCCATCAACAGACTGCTTATCACCTACCTCTTTGAGCAGGTTCTTGGCTATTTTCCAAACGTCCTGCCGGCGAGTCAATGTATTACTGAAATGGGAATGGTGATTAGGCAGAATGTCATTTGTCACGGGCAGTTTCAATTACACATTCTGCTGACGCTGGAGGAATATCTCCAGCATCCATCTACTCCGAGGCATTGTCATCAAGTTATGGGACACTCATCTGTTAAACCATTGGCACACAACGGGGCTCTGGGACACATTTTCAGCTGCGGGCAGCTGGATTATGGGATGGTTGGATGGTGGATAAATGCAATTCACACACCCAAGAGGACACACATCCTGAGCAGGATAGCAATAACTCACTTCCTAACTCCCCAAAGCCTGCCCATTATCTACAAGGCTCGTCAGAGCTGTGGTGGAACACTCTCCATTGCGGGCTGGTAGTTCAATTGGCACAGAGGCGCGGCTGGCAGACGAGTTGCCACACACGTTGGCCAGGGAACCAGGATCAGTCCTGACCTCGGACCCGTGTGGCCCCTGTGGAGTTTGCATGTTCCCCATCTGATGTTGTCAAGCTTGAAAGGGTTCAGAGAAGATTTACCAGGATGTTACCAGGACTCAATAGACAATAGACAATAGGTGCAGGAGTAGGCCATTCGGCCCTTCAAGCCAGCACCGCCATTCAATGTGATAATGGCTGATCATCCCCAATCAGTACCCCGTTCCTGCCTTCTCCCCATACCCCCTTACTCCGCTATCTTTAAGAGGCCCTGAGCCACAGGGTGAGGTTGAGCAGGCTGGGACTCTATTCCTTGGAGCGCAGGAGGATGAGGGATGATCTTATAGAGGTGTACAAAATCATGAGAGGAATAGATCGGGTAGATGCACGGAGTCTCTTGACCAGAGAAGGGGAATCAAGAACCAGAGGACATAGGTTTAAGGTGAAGGAGGCAAGATTTAAAAGGAACCTGAGGGGTAACCTTTGCCCACAAAAGGGTGATGGGTGTATGGAACAGACTGCCGGAGGAAGTAGTTGAGGCTGGGACTATCACAGTGTTTAAGAAACATTTAGACAGGTGCATGGATAGGGTAAGTTGAGAGAGATATGGGCCAAGCGCAGGCAGGTGGGACTAACGTAGATGGAACATGTTGGACGGTGTGGGCAGGTTGGGCCGAAGGGCCTGTTTCCACACTGTATGACTATGACTCTATCAGTGTTGGGCACCCACTGATCTTAATATCAATCTTAGTAAAATGATCCAAAGAATCTGAAAGAGTAAATAAGTAAAGTTACCAATTTTCTGAAGTGCTCGAACACAAGAGAGATTAACTGTTTAGGAAGGAACTGCAGATGCTGGTTTACACCGAAGATAGACACAAAATGCTGGAGTAACTCATCTCTGGAGAGAATGAATGGGTGATGTTTCAGGATGAGACCCTTCCAATGAAGAAAGATCTCGACCCGAAATGTCACCCATTCCTTCTCTCCAGAGATGCTATCTGTCCCACTGAGTTACTCCAGCTTTTTGTGTCTATCTTTTGAGAGATTAACTTGCAGTTAACTCATTTTAAGATTATTATTGTCACATTTACTTCTTCTTCATTCGTGTTTCAAATGTTGACATCGCTGTCATCGTCCGTCCTGAAAAGGACGCAGGCTCCCCGTGACAATCAGTGGGAGCCGTCAGTTGTTGCAATAGATGACGGCGGTAGCAGAATTAGCTGAGGATACTTCCAGTTTCCAGCCCCGCGACGTGGACGCATCTGCTTGGGGCTGTCATGTTTACTGAAATACAGTGAAGAGCCTGATTATCATTCAGAAGCCTGATAACAGAAAGGACGGGAGTACACAAAAGGCTGGAGAAACTCAGCGGGTGCAGCAGCATCTAAGGAGCGAAGGAGATAGGCGACGTTTCGGGTCGAGACCCTTCTTCAGACGGTTTTGTCGCTGCTTTTGGTGGTGCTCACTGTTAATATTATGTTATATATGATACTAGGTATATTTCTGTCCCAGCAAAGAACCTGGATCTGGTCTGCGCAACACAATATGAAACAAAAGATACCAGCTACGACCAGTGTGTAGGAAGGAACTGCAGATGCTGGTTTAAGCCGAAGAGAGACACAAAAAGCTGGAGTAACTCAACGGGTCAGACAGCATGACTGGAGAAAAGGAATGGGTGACGTTTCGGGTCGAGACCCTTCTTCGGATTTTTCTCCAAAGATGCTGTTTGTTCCGCTGAGTTATGGGCCTGTCTCCCGTTGTACGAGGTAATTCAAGAGCTCTCCCAAGTTTAAAAAAAAATCGAACACGTGGTAAGTACGTAGAATGTACGTAGCAGGTACGTCGGAGCTCGGGACGTCTCTTACCGGCTCGTAACGCTAACAGTAGATACTCGGGAAACGTGGTAAGCTCCTGAAGATTTTTCAACATGTTGAAAAATGTCAACGAGCGCCCAGAATACCTACGAGCGGCTAATACCGTAATTCTCCAATTTTGAATCGGGGGAAACTCGGGAGAACTCTTGAATTACCTCGTACAGTGGGACAGGCCCTTTACTCCGGCGTTTTGTGTTGCTCATTCCAGCTATGACTCGGCTGAGGGATACTAAACACCTTGACACAACATCAGCGAGCTTCAACTCAGATTAAAGGGCAGAAGAATAACATTATTTTCAATGTAAATACATACTTCCAACGTTCACTTCACGCTTCTTCAATAATTTAGCATAATTTGTGAGTTTCTCACCTTTGCACCTCGTAAACAGGAAATCAATACTTGATATCATTGAAACAAGCAGACAATATTCATTCTTAAAGTTATCCATGTTTCTTTCTCGCATCCATTTCTGATGTATTAGATGGTTCAGTGTGACAATGTTAAACCTATCTGTGTTTTCCCTTTGCCACAAGTAAAGACACAAAGTTCTGGAGTAACTCAGTGGGTCAGGCAACAACTGGAGAACATGGTAGACAAAAGTGCTGGAGAAACTCAGCGGTTGCAGCAGCATCTATGGAGCGAAGGAAATAGGATCAGTCTCATCAGTTTGAAGAAGTGTTTCGGCCCGAAGCGTTGCCTATTTCCTTCGCTCCATAGATGCTGCTGCACTAGCTGAATTTCCCCAGCATCTTTGTCTACCTTCGATTTTCCAGCATCTGCAGTTCCTTCTTAAACAACTGGAGAACATGGATAGGTGGCATTTTGGGTTAGGGCGCTTCTTCAAACTGGAAAGCTGGATACCACAAGTGTCTCATTCAGGTTTTTGATCTGTCAGATACTCTCTCCAGAGATGCTGCCCAACCTGCTATGTAACTGCAGCACTTGGATTGTAATTTATAAATCCAATATTTCTCTCTACATTCTTTGAACTGGTTAAATATATTAAGGTGTATTTCTTTGTTCCTATAAGTTTTAGGAATATTTGTAATAAATGGGAATGACCCTATTGAGACATTTATATGGAATTAGAAAGCAATAATGACAGTGAGAATTTCATAAAGGCACAGTTGTCGTTTTTGGCAATGGATATATCTACTTGGTAGTGTTCTTTTGAAAACATTAATGTATTTAGATATTTAAAGTTAACAGAATATATGATACCTTGGCTTAGTAAAAATTAGTCAAGAAGGCAAAAATGATCAAGGGAGAGTTAGATTTAGCTATTAATGATTTAGATTCAACTCTCGTTTTCAAGAGTTAGATTTAGCTCTTACGGTTAAAGGAATTAAGGGATATGGGGAATAGGCAGGAACAGGGTGCTGATTTTAGATGATCAGCCATGAGCATATTGAACGGCTCGAAGGGCAGAATGGCCTACTCCTCCACCTATTTCTCTCTGTTTCTATGATCACCTCACATTTATAATGGATTTACCTGAAATCGTTAAGTTGAAAAGGGTGCAGAAGAGATTTATGAGGATGTTGCCAGGACTGGAAGGCCTGAGCTAAAGGTAGAGGTTGGCCAGGTTAGGACTTCATTACTTTAAGCGTAGGAGGGTGATGGGTGATCTTGTAGGGGTGTACATGGTCACGAGAGAAAGAGACTGGGTAAATGCAGAATCGAGAACCAGAGGACATAAGTTTAAAGTGAGGGGGGAAAGATATAATGGGAATCTGAGGGGTAACTTTTTTTACACAAAGGGTTATAGGTGTGTAGAAACGAGCAGCCGGAGGAGGTAGTTGAGGCAGGTGCTTTCACATTAAAGAAACATGGAGGCAGGTAAAATGGATAGGACAGGTTTAGAGGGATATGGCCTCTAACACAGGTAGGTGGGACTGGTGTAGATGGGACATGTTGGTCAGCGTGGGCAGGTTGTGTGGAAGGGCCTGTTTTCACGCTGTATGACTTTATGGCGCGATGAGTCTATTAACTTGAGTTATGGCACTTTTGGGAGATCAAAGACTGAAACGATACTACATTGAATGGATCACTAACTGACACGAAATTACTCCTGACATTATGGGCGGATATCAGAGGTTGATGGACCATGCCATGATGATGGTGATGTTGGCAATAACAGGGATGCCCAAGTCTGAATGGAGTCGAATTTGGGCAATAAAAAGAATGCGTATGTAGCTAAATGGTAGGAAAAGATATGAAACAATTTTTTCCCATATATTTTTATTGCTTTTTAGATGTAATTAAAGTACCATAACGTACTACCTAAACATTTGCCCTTCAGCCTCAGTTTTCAAGGATATTTGTTTCTGGACAATGTGTAGATGAGACTAGTACTATTGAATTCAGTTGAATCCGAATGAATGACTGAAACATGCAGGAAGGAACTGCAGACGCTGGTTTACTGAAGATAGACACAAAAAGCTGGAGTAACTCAGCGGGACAGGCAGAATCTGTGGAGAGAAGGAATTGGTGACGTTTCAGGTCGAGACCCTTCTTCATACTGACCCGAAACATCACCCATGGCAGCTTTTTGTGTCAATCTCCAGAATAAGTGAAACAGAGCTGACCTTAACGCTGAAGGTTCATTTTGTTGAATTTTATGAGGATACTTTGATTACCAACTCCCCCTCATTTGCCAGCACTTTAAGCATCCCGTGTACTCTGGAATCTGCTCCTGGTAACTTGGGCAAAGGCTCAGCCAAAGACTCAGATCCAAGCGATGTCTTGTTCCTTTCACTGGCAGAAGACTATTTAGTGTAGTTTAGTTTAGTTTAGTTTTGTGATACAGCATGGAAACAGGCCCTTCAGCCCACCGAGTCTGCGCCGACCTGCGATCACCCGTACACTAGTTTCTATGCTGCACGCTGGCGACAATTTACAGAAGCCAATTAACCTACAAACCTGCACGTCTTTGGGATGTGGGAGGAAACAAGAGCACCCGGAGAAAATCACAGAGAAAATGTACAGACAGCACTGTAGTCAGGATCTAAACCAAGACCGTGGCGCTGTAAGGCAACAGCTCGACCGCTGATTCACCACGCCGTCTGTAAAATCTAAATTGTACAAAAGCAGATCCTTCAACTGAGAAGGCAAAGGGCTGGCAGAGCCAACCAGAGGCAAGTTTAAGAAGGAACTGCAGATGCTGGAAAATCGAAGGTAGACAAAAGTGCTGGAGAAACTCAGCGGGTGAGGCAGCATCTATGGAGCGAAGGAAATAGGCAACGTTTCGGGTCGAAGAAGCCCTTCCTTTGAAACCCAGCATTTTTGTCTACCTAGGAGTCAAGTTCAAGTTGGTTTTCATTTTCACAAGTACCGTGAGGTGCAGTCACAATGAAAATCTGGTTGCAGAAGCATTGTGGGCTCATAGACTCTGACAACTCAGACAAGACGCAAAAGCAAATGGAACATAAATTATACATACAATTCTGAAAGAAGATTCTTTGTAAAACAAAAAAATGTAATTTGTGTAAAATCATAATGTGTTTAAAAAAACAAGTCCATAGTAATGTTAGAGTTCGGCCGCTAAAACTATAACTAAGCTAAAACATCCGACATTCTCAGCGTCTATATATTCGTTAGTGTTATATTCGCCAGTATTGGTAAACTATCCTTATACCAAGCACCCTTGGCATTCAAGTGGGTCCCTGGGGTGAGATCCTTTCCCTTGTTCGAGGGGTGCCCCCACCGCACCTTGTGTGGTGATGGTTGTTCTTGAACCTGCTGGTACGTGCTTGCAAGCTTCTGCAACTTCTGAGCTCTGTGAGAGGGAAGAGGAGAGAGCGGGGGGGGGAAATGGTCCTTGATAATTCCCAGGCACCGTGCAGTGAGGATGGTCCACACTCCCATTAGCAGGTTCAGTTTCCCAAATGAGATGAGACAGGATTCTTAAGCATTGATCTGATCCATCGCTTGGCGCTAATTATTGCATGTCAGCCACCCATGTTGATCTTACACTAGTTAGGAGTGTAAGAGTAAAGATCGACACAAAATGCTGGAGTAACTCAGCGGGACAGGCAGCATCTCTGGAGAGAATCAGTCTGAAGAAGGGTCTCGACCCTTAGCGTCGCCCATTCCACTTTCCAGAGATGCTGCCAGTCCCGCTGCGTTACTCCAGCATTTTGTGTCTATCACCGGAGGTTTCTGATAGGCAGGTGGCTGCAACAAAGGCCAGAGATAAGAAGAGAAGTTGTGAGGCGCGTTTGACAATTTGCCAGATGGAGGAAAGTAGCGGGATGGGGGAGAAGTGGGTGGAGGGGGGAAATAGGTGGGCGTTCGAGTGGGGCACAGGGTAGGGCAGAGGGGAGGGGGGGTGTTTGGGGATGAAGGGGGATGGGGATGGAGGGGGTTAGTGAAAGGTTACCTGAAATTGGAGAATTCAATGTTCATACCATTGGGTTGTAGGCTACCTAAACATAATATGAGGTGTTGCAGGAGGAACTGCTGATGCTGGTATAAACCGGTCTGAAGAAGGGCCTTGATCCTGAAACGTCACCCATACCTTCTAGCCAGAGATGCCGCCTGTCCCGCTGAGTTACTCCAGCACTTTGTGTCTAGAATATGAAGAGTTGTTTGTCCATTTAGTGTGTGGACTCTTTCGGGCAATGGAGGAGGCCCAGGACAGAAAGGTCAGTGTGGGAATGGGAAGGGGAAGTTAAAATGGTCGCTAACTTCCGAGAGATCCAGCAGGCCCTTGGCAGACTTTGGAATAAGTGACATTGTCCATTTTATGTAATAGTTAACTTAATCCCAGCACTGGAGCACAACAGAAACAAATTTACACGTCTCTTTTTTTTTGTTCCTGTGGAATACATTTGCGACCTTTGAAGTTTGGAGCCTGGAAAGATGAAAAGACTCAGAGATTCACAGCCGCAGTAAAGCAATTTGTGGTGAAGCCACTCTGATCATTTCAACCAAGCCTCTGAAGGACTTGGGTCTGTGGCTGAATGACAAGATAATGATGTTTGTGTATTGCGTTCGAACGAGGAGGTAAATTATCCTGCCCTCTCCAGTATTCATGTCGTTGATCTGGCTTGGCTTAGTTCCTGCATTCCTGAGTACACAACAGAGTGATTTCAGCAATTATAACTCATTAATGCACCCACTTTATGGCAAACAATCATAATGCAGGGAAAATCTAGTTCATCCAGAAGTTCACATGTGACAGAATATACTGCAACATGTCCTGACATTAAGCTTCTTATTTTTTAATCAAAAATATTTATTCAAATATTAAAATAATATATAAAGTACAGTAAAAAACAATACAGAACCCACCACCATAATGCATGACAAATGATAAATAATTTTACTGCTATCTTACACTCCTTGTCAAGGATGCATTTAACCCCCCGCGGTGCCCAGCGGTCCCGGAAATCCCCCAGGACAGCCCGTGGACAGCGCGTTGTCCCAAAAAGATGAAGCGTACAAATTAGCCAGAAAATGCAGCCTACCAGAGGACTGGGAGAAATTCAGAGACCAACAGAGGAGGACAAAGGGCTTAATTAGGAAAGGGAAAATGGAGTATGAAAGAAAACTGGCAGGAAACATAAAAACTGACTGCAAAAGTTGTTATCGATATGTGAAGCGCAAAAGATTAGTTAAAACAAATGTAGGTCCCTTGCAGTCAGAAACGGGTGAATTGATCACGGGGAACAAGGACATGGCAGACCAATTGAATAACTACTTTGGTTCTGTCTTCACTAAGGAAGACATAAATAATTTGCCGGAAATAGCAGGGGATCGCAGGTCAAATGAGATGGAGGAAATGAGTGAAATCCAGGTTAGCCGGAAAGTGGTGTTAGGTAAATTGATTGGATTAAAGGCCGATACATCCCCAGGGCCAGATAGGCTGCATCCCAGGGTACTTAAGGAAGTAGCCCCAGAAATAGCAGATGCATTAGTGATAATTTTTCAAAACTCTTTAGATTCTGGAGTAGTTCCTGAGGATTGGAGGGTAGCTAATGTAACCCCACTTTTTAAAAAGGGAGGGAGAGAGAAAACGGGGAATTACAGACCAGTTAGTCTAACATCGGTAGTGGGGAAACTGCTAGAGTCAATTATTAAAGATGGGATAGCAGCGCATTTGGAAAGTGGTGAAATCATTGGACAAAGTCAGCATGGATTTACAAAGGGTAAATCATGTTTGACGAATCTTATTGAATTTTTTGAAGATGTAACTAGTAGAGTGGATAAGGGAGAAGCAGTGGATGTGTTATATCTGGTCTTTCAGAAGGCTTTCGACAAGGTCCCACACAAGAGATTGGTATACAAACTTAAAGCACACGGTATTGGTGGTTCAGTATTGATGTGGATAGAGAACTGGCTGGCAGACAGGAAGCAAAGAGTAGGAGTGAACGGGTCCTTTTCAGGATGGCAGACAGTGACTAGTGGGGTGCCGCAAGGTTCAGTGCTGGGACCCCAGCTATTTACAATATACATTAATGATTTGGACGAGGGAATTAAATGCAACATCTCGAAGTTTGTGGATGACACGAAGCTGGGGGGCAGTGTTAGCTGTGAGGAGGATGCTAGGAGGCTGCAAGATGACTTGGATAGACTGGGTGAGTGGGCAAATGCATGGCAGATGTAGTATAATGTGGATAAATGTGAGGTTATCCACTTTGGTGGCAAAAACAGGAAGGTAGACTATTATTTGAATGGTGACCGAATAGGAAAAGGGGAGATGCAGCGAGACCTGGGTGTCATGGTACACCAGTCATTGAAAGTACGCATGCAGGTGCAGCAGGCTGTGAAGAAAGCGAATGGTATGTTGGCATTCATAGCAAAAGGATTTGAGTACAAGAGCAGGGAGGTTCTACTGCAGTTGTACAGGGTCTTGGTGAGGCCACACCTGGAGTATTATGTACAGTTTTGGTCTCCTAATCTGAGGAAAGACATTCTTGCCATAGAGGGAGTACAGAGAAGGTTCACCAAACTGATTCCTGGGATGACACGACTTCCTTATGAAGAAAGACTGGATAGACTCGGCTTGTACTCGCTGGAATTTAGGAAGATTGAGGGGGGATCTCATAGAGACTTACAAAATTCTTAAGGGGTTGGACAGGCTAGATGCAGGAAGATTGTTCCCGATGTTGGGGAAGTCCAGGACAAGGGGTCACAGTTTAAGGATAAGGGGGAGGTCTTTTAGGACCGAGATGAGAAAATCGTTTTTCACACAGAGAGTGGTGAATCTGTCTAATTCTCTGCCACAGAAGGTAGTTGAGGCCAGTTCGTTGGCCATATTTAAGAGGGAGTTGGTGTGGCCCTTGTGGCTGAAGGGATCAGAGGGTATGGAGAGAAGGCAGGTACAGGATACTGAGTTGGATGATCAGCCATGATCATATTGAATGGCGGTGCAGGCTCGAGGGCCGAATGGCCTACTCCTGCACCTAATTTCTATGTTTCTCAACCGCCACCCGGGCACGGACGTTACCCCGGAAAAGGGGGCGGCACCCGGCTCGGGCAGAGCCCTCTTCCGCCTGGCGCCGTGACTCAATAGACAATAGACAATAGGTGCAGGAGTAGGCCATTCGGCCCATCGAGCCAGCACCGCCATTCAATGTGATCATGGCTGATCATCCCCAATCAGTACCCCGTTCCTGCCTTCTCGCGGGACATTTTGTTTTATTGGGCTGGGCAGACAATTCATTTGCCACACGATGTCTGGTATAAAACCCTTCTATGCAACAGGGAATGGACGACCAGTGACGCAGCGGTAGAGTTGCTGCCTCACAGCGCCAGAGATCCGGGTTCGATCCTGACTACGGGTGCTGTGTGTACGGAGTTTGTACCTTCATTGTGTGACTACGTGTGTTTTCTCCTGGTGTTCCGATCTCCTCTCTCATTCAATAGACGATAGACAATAGACAATAGGCAATAGGTGCAGTAGGCCATTCGGCCCTTTGAGCCAGCATCGCTATTTATTGTGATCATGGCTGATCATCCCCAATCAGTACCCCGTTCCTGCCTTCTCCCCATATCCCCTGACTCCGCTATTTTTAAGAGCCCTATCTAGCTCTCTCTTGATAGCATTTAGAGAACCTGCCTCCACCGCCCTCTGCAGCAGAGAATTCCACAGACTCACCACTCTCTGTGAGAAAAAGTGTTTCCTCATCTCCGTTCTAAATGGCTTACTCCTTATTCTTAAACTGTGGCCCCTGGTTCTGGACTCCCCCAACATCGGGAACATGTTTCCTGCCTCTAGCGTGTCCAAACCCTTAACAATCTTATATGTTTCAATGAGATTGCCTCTCATCCTTCTAAACTCCAAAGTGTACAAGCCCAGCCCATTCCAAAGACTTACTGGTTTGTAAGTTAATTGGCTTTGGTAAAAATCGTAAAAATTGTCCATTGTGTGTAGGATAGTGATAGTGTACGGGGTGGTTGCCCGTCAGCGCCTACTCAGTAGGCCGAAGGGCTTTTTCTGTGCAGTATGTCTAAAGGAAAAACCTAACAACCCCCACAATTAAAATGTGGATTACGGAGATGTCGGAGACCTTACATTTGGAAAGAACTAGACTTGTCTTAATTGACAAACCAGAATTATTTGCTAGAATCTGGTCTCCATTTATTGTTTGTCTGAAAGGGTAAATTGGTCCAGCATGGAAGCCTGACTGAAATTTGAACCCAGGATTAGATGAATAGTTACGTTTTATAATCTATGGACCTATCTCCAAAGCTGTATTGTTGGTCATTTATTCTATTTTTTTAATCGTTTTTTTTTTCCTTTCTGTCTATCTATAAAAAAAATAAACAAATAGAAGCTGTGTTAATATGTAATTGATAAACGAGGACCCCAACTATTTTGATAGCTGGGATCCCAACTATTAACAATATGTAATTGATTTTAAAAATGTGTTTTGATTATGATATGTATATGCTTCTAATAAAAATGTTATTAAAAAAATAAATAAAAAAGAAAGTACAAACTCCAATGAGCAAACAACTAAATAGCCGCTAAGCACTGCCAAGATTGCTGGTAGAGGTGCCACCTCATGGAGTTGGAGTCCGGGTTTGTGTGGATCTTGGGTGCTGTCTGTGTGGAGTTTGCACGTTCTCCCCATGAACTTATTGGTTTCCTTCAGGTGCTCCAGTTTCCTCCCATATCCCAAAGACAAATAGGTTTGTAGGTTAATTAATTGCCTTCTGTAAACTGTCCCCAATGTGTAGGATAGAACTAGTGTGAAAGGGTGATCGCTGGTCGGCACAGACCCAGGAGGTCATAAGATCTTAAGTGATAGGAGCAGAATTAGGCCATTCGGCCCATCAAGGCTACTCTGCCATTCAATCATGGCTGATCTATCTCTCCCTGCTAACCCTATTCTCCTGCCTTCCCCCCATAACCTCTGACAATCAAGAATCTATGTGTTAACGAAGAAACTGCAGATGCTGGAGAATCGAGGGTTACACAAAAAGCTGGAGAAACTCAGCGGGTGCAGCAGCATCTAAGGAGCGAAGGAGATAGGTGATGTTTCGGGTCGAGACCCTTCTTCCAACGGAGTTGGTCCTTACCCTCAATAACTTCTCTTTTGATTCCTCCCATTTCCTCCAAACACAAGGCGTAGCTATGGGCACACGCATGGGCCCCAGCTACGCTTGCCTCTTGTTGGGTACGTCGAACAATCCTTGTTCTCGGCGTACCAGGGCCCCATCCCCGACCTCTACCTCCGTTACATCGATGACTGCTTTGGTGTCACCTCCTGCACCCACACTCAACTGACTGACTTCATTCATTTCACCACCAACTTCCATCCGGCACTCAAATACACTTGGACCATTTCCGACATTTCCCTGCCATTCCTTGACCTCACCATCTCTATTGCAGGTGATACACTCCTGACCGACATCCAAAAAACTAGGAAGAAGGGTCTCGACCCGAAACGTCGCCTATTTCCTTCGCTCCTTAGATGCTGCTGCACCCGCTGAGTTTCTCCAGCTTTTTGTGTAACCATCAAGAATCTATCTCTGCCTTAAAAAACAACCACTGATGGCCTCCACAGCCTTCTGTGCCAAAGAATTCCAGAGATTCACCACCATCACTCGATGGGCTGAAGCTCCCATTTCCACACTGTATCTCTACACCAAACTGCTGGAGGAATAAAACGATTTAGCGATCCACTATCATTTCCAGCGGCTAATGTCAGAACAAGGGATTCCTCGCTGCTGAATGGAGTTTGTTTTAGGAGGTATTTTGCCGCGGAGAGCTAAGAAGAAAGATCATCGTTGAAGGTCACTGCGGAAGGGCTGTGAACAATGAAAGAAGTCAGTTTGTTTGAAGATGATTTAAAAGCACTGAGAGTGCAATTGCATTTTCAAAGAAATCATAAAAGAAGATTCTGCAAAGCCTTTATCCTGAAATTACAAAGGGTTATAATGGTCAGGGACAAAAACACTCTCCATGCTGACTGCACAGATATCCAGGACAGTTTGTCTCACTCAGTGTCAGGTGGTGGAGTTTGCTGCCTCTATGTGGAGGAAGGTCGTGCAGATGCTGGTTTACACTGAAGATAGACACAAAACGCCTGGAGTAACTCACAAATTCTCCCGAGTTTTCCCCTCGATTCAAACTCGGAGAATGTCCGTAGCGAGTCTGTAGGAGTCTGTAGCCAGTCCGTTGGAGGCCGTAGGAGTCAGTAGATATGTCGTAGCGGCTCGTAATGCCAGCCGTAGGCACGCGGGGCATCAGGTAAGTCGGGACGTTTTTTCAACACGTTGAAAAATGTCCACGAGTAAAATAAATTGCCCCGAATACCTACGGCTGGCTATCACCGTAATTCACCGAGTTTGAATCACGGGGAAAACTTGGGAGAATTTGTGATAACTCGGGAAAGTGGGACAGGGGCTTTACTCAGCGGGTCAGGCGGCATCTGTGGAGAGAAGGAATGGGTGACGATTCGGGTCAGGAGATCATGTTCATAAGTAATTGCTGCAGAATTAGGCCATTCAGCCTATCGTCTACTCCGCCATTCAATCATGGCTGATCTATCTCTCCCTCCTAACCCCATGCTCCTGCCTTCTCCCCATAAACCGCTGACACCCGTACTAATCTAGAATCTGTCAATCTCCGCCTAAAAAATATCCATTGACTTGGCCTCCACAGCCTTCTGAACTTCCAAACTTATAAGATTAAAGTAGCTGAAGGAGAAAGTTTCAACACACGCACGCACACACACACACGCACACGCACGCACGCACGCACACACACACACACACACACACACACACACACACACACACACACACACACACACGCACACACACACACACACACACACACACACAGTGTTCGTGTCAGGCCAGGGTGAGGTACTGGTTTCACTACCGTCCTGCTGAGTTTCACTGTCTGCATCACTCGTTATCACATTTCCCCAAAGCCAACAATGGACCATTGTGGGCTCCACCTCTCCTTGATCACCGTTGCTGGCTTTGATCTGTCTTTCTTGCATACTGTGGTGTATGTAATAGAAATGGTATTACCTGCCTCCAAGTTAAAGGGGGAGGAGTGTTAGGTATGTGATATAATTGACATATGTGATGTCTTGTGCAGGGGCGCATGCGCAGGGGAGACTGAAGTAAAGAAGCTTGTTAATGTACTCCCGTGTCCCAGTGTTATTTTAAGTCTGTTCCAAGCACCCAAATGCACAACACATACCTTTCATGAATTTGTTCGATGTACCTTTTTCCAATCTCTCCGTTCCCTCTCCCCTGACTCTCAGTCTGAAGAAGGGTCTCGACCCGAAACGTCACGTATTCCATTTCTCACCCCGGACACTCCCTGTTTGAACTGTTGCCGTCAGGCAGCCGGTACAGATCTACAAGGACAAACAGACTTAAAAACAGTTTTTACCCCACTGCTATAAACGGCAAGGAACGCAGGGACTAAGGGACTGTGGTTGGTACACTGTGTAATCGACAGAAGGATGTAGGGTTGGGTGTTTATGCGTGCTATTTTCATATTTATTTTAGTTGTTTATCTTTTTTAATATTTTACCTTGTATGTATCGTCAGCTTTTAGAAATGTTTGAATGGTGCTCTGACTGGCTGGCATTTTTTAAATTTTGTTGTACATGGTTCATGTTACAATGACAATAAAGAAACTATTCTATTCTATTCTATTCTATTCTCCAGAGATGCTGCCTGACCCACTGAGATACTCCAGCTTTTTGTGTCTAGCTTCGGTGTAAACCTGCACCTGCGGTTCCTTCCACAAAATAGCATGCATTGAGTTGCCTTCTCAAAGATTTATGTAAGAGATCTATACTGTATGGTCCATATAGCCTGCTTCCCATCATCAATGTACCTTAATTTATACACTTGCATGAAAACCCTTTCAATGTGAATGTCTCTTTCATGCATTTAAGTATCTATAACCTTTACCTGATGGCTGTTAAATTGTGTGTAATTACTTGTGTTATTGTTCCGGTAAATTAATGGTTGAGAACAATTAGCATCTCAACGCGACTAAATACTAAACCCTTCCCCTGATTCTAAACCTAGTATAACCAAAACTGATCTTGATTTTGATGAGATAATTTGGATATACAAGTTACGACCAAAACAGTCAGGGCTTTCTTAAGGGATCCACTGCCTTTATTTATAAGGTCAGTACAGTCAAACATTAGTAGAGAGATGAGAAGACACAGGAGACGGCAGATGCTGGAGTATGTGGCAAAGGAAGGGAGAGCAGCCGGAGGAACAGAAGGGGTCAGGCAGCACCTTCTTTCATTATAGAGGTACAGCGTGGAGACAGGCCCTCGGCGCGCCGAGTTCACGCCGACCTGCGATCCCCGAACACTCGCTTTTCCCCTGGACACTAGGGACAATTTACAAAGTTTTACTGAAGCCAATTACAGCGCCAGAGACTCGGTTTGATCCTGACTACGGGTGCTGTCCGTACGGAGTTTGCACGTTCTCCCCGTGCACGTTCTGCAAGGGTTGTCTCCGAGATCTTCGGTTACCTCCAACACTCCAAAGACGTACAGGTTTGTAGGATAATTGGCTTTGGTATGAAAGTAAAATTGTCCCCAGTGGGTGTAGGATATTGTTAATGTGCGGGGATCTCAGGTTGGCGTGGACTCGATGGGCTGAAGGGTCTCTTTCCCTGCTGTATCTCTAAACTAAACTAAACAATTGACCTACAAACCCGTACGTCTTCGAGGTGTGGGAGGGAACCGGAGCACCCGGAGGAAACCAACGCAGGTCACGGGGAGAACGTAAAAACTCCGTACAGGCAGCAGCTGTAGTCGGGATCGAACCTGGGTGGGGGGCAGCAACTCTACCGCTGCGCCACCATGCCACCCTAGCTTTGGAGAGAAATGGACGGTTATTTTTTATGGGTCAAGACCATTCATCCAGACTGAATGAATGAATACAGGGGCAGTAGCCAGTGCAAGGAGAGGAGGGGCAAGAGCTGGAGAGCGATAGGTGGATACAGGTGAGGAGCGAGCGGGAAGAGTGTCTTGTAATTCGATATATCAGCAGAAGGGGGCAGAGTGGCCTTAGGTTAATCTCACCCGTAATACTGCAGCATTCTCACTCAGCATCAGTTGCTTTGCTTCAGGCTCCACAGATGGATCTGCCATTTCAGTCTTTTAAACATTCTCCATGTTTTTGAATATATCCGATCAATAAATATAGATTGATGTTCATTGGCCTGAATTGTTACTTATGTATGTATACATATATTTATTTATTTCTATGTGTGTGTATTTATTTCTGTGTATGTGTGTGTGTGTCTGTGTGTGTGTGCATGCGTGTGTGCATGTGTGTGTGTGTGTATGTGCGTGTGCTTGTATGTGCGTGCATGTGTGTGGATGTGTGCATGTGTGTGTGTGCATGTGTGTGTACATTTGTGTGCGTGTGTGTGCACGTACGTGTATGTGCTTGTGCGTACATTTGTGTGCATGTGTGTGTGTGTGCATGTGTGTATATTAATTTCTGTGTGTGTGCATATATAATAAATATACATTGTATATTAAACGAGAAAAGGTTCAGTGTATATAAATATATATATATATATGTATATGTACATATACACATACATATGTGATATATAAATTACATGAATATATATATATATATATATATACACGGAACATTGATTCCTCCTATATGATATTGTTTACAGTGTACTATGCTTACATATTGTGTTGCACTGCTGCGAGTAAGAATATTATTGCTCTGTCTGGGACATATGACAATAAAACACTCTTGACGACTCCGATCATGACTTATTTCTGATTCCCCCTCCACAGATGTTAGGACAGAGTCATAGAGCAACACAGCATGAAAAAGGCCCTTCGGCCCACCCATTGATGCAGACCAGGTTGGCATACTGGGCTAGCATCAGGTGCCTACCGTGGGACCATGTCCCTCTCAACCCTGTGCATATGCCTGCCCACATGTCTTTTAAACATCGTAATTGTATTTGTTTCTATAGATTCCTCTGGCAGCTCGTTCCAGATACGGACCACCCTCTGAGTGAAAACATTGCCCCTGAGGACCTTCTTCAATCTCTCTCCCTCTCACCTTAAGCCTATGTCCTCTTGTTTTAGAATCCTCTAAAAGTTTCTGTTTCCCACACATCCGGTGTATAAAACTGGGAGAATTTCTAAATTGGGCGGCACGGTGGCGCAGCGGTAGAGTTGCTGCCTCATTGCACCGAGGCCCGGGTTCGATCCTGATCGCGGGTGCTGTCTGTGCAGAGTTTGTACCTCCTCGTCGCGACCACGTGGGTTTTCTCCAGGTGCTCCGGATTCCTCCCACATTCCAAAGATGTGCGTGTTTGTAGGTTAGTTGCGCCGGTTTGTGCAGGTGGATGAGAAACTGGGATAGTGTGAACGGGTGATCGATGGTCGGTGTGGACCCAGTGGGCCGAGGTATATAAATCTCTGCAGAGATGCGAGAGAATCTTTACCTGGTCCAAGTCATGTAAACACAAGCACACGGCAGCAAGTTATTTTATTGCTCCCAGTGCTCAGCCTCAAATGTGAACAGAAAATGAAAATTAAACTGCAGATGCTGCAAATGTTGGAAACACTCTGACAAAGGTCCTGATCCTGATTATTAACTGTTTCTCCCTCCACAAATTCTGCCTGAACAGCTGATATGGGAGAGATTTAAGGGGAGAAAACCATATTCATTCAGAGGGTGTAGGAAAGAACTACAGATGGTTTAACTTGAAGATAGACACAAAATGTTGGAGTAAAGGGCCTGTCCCACTTGCGTGTCCTTGGCACGCAAATTACGCGACCTCGTGGTCGCGTTGAGGCGCACGTGCATCGTATGGCCGTGCGGGGCCGGTCCCACTTTGAAGCGCGGAGGGGATGTAGTTGTGCGCAACATCGCGCGGGGCTCCGAAAGTTTTGTAACGAACAAAATCTTTGCGCGCCTCCGTCCTGTCATGTAACTGACGGCCAAAGTGGGACAGGCCCAAGACCCTGGCGTGACGCAACGTCTCACCTCCAAAGGCAGCAGAAGCAGGCAAACGATCGCCGAGCTCGGCCTGGGGCTCACGGCCATTGCGGTCCGGATCTGCCCCCACTTCTACTCCAAGAAAATTGAAGATAGACACAAAATGCAGGAGTAACTCAGCGGGACCGGCAGCATCTCTGGAGAGAAGCAATGGGTGATGTTTCGTGTCGAGACTCTTCTTTTCAGACTGAAGAAGAGTCTCGACCCGAAACATCACCCATTGCTTCTCTCCAGAGATGCTGCCGGTCCCGCTGAGTTATTCCAGCTTTGTGTCCGTCTTCAAATGACGTCACGCGCTCCAGATGGCTGTGCGGCGCACGAAATCACGCGCGACCTTCGCGGGATCGTCGCGCCTCAACGCGACCACGAGGTCGCATAATTTGCGTGCCAAGGACACGTAAGTGGGACAGGTCTTTAACTCAGCGGGACAGGCAGCATCTCTGGAGAGAATGAAAAAGTGACGTTTCGGGTCGAGACCCTTTGTCTGAAGAAGGGTCTTGACCCGAAACGCCACTCATTCATCCAAGTTACTCCAGCATGCGGACTATCTGGTCCGTAGTTCCAGATAAGGACTACTCAGAGGGTCCTCCGTATCTGGAATGACCTGTCAGAGGAATCTGTTGAAATGGACACAATTCCGATTTTTAAAAGACATTTGGACAAGGATTGGACGACTATTGGGCAAATGCAGGCAGTTTGAAATAGCATGTTATACCAACCGGATCGGCATGGGTAAGATGGGCTGAAGGGCCTGTTTCCGTGCTGATGGGAGAGGGGAGTGACCGGGGTGAGACTGGTCCTTGTTTATGCTGGTGACCTGGATAGGTGACGTTTGCAATCCTTCTGCAGACCCGAACCCAAAACGTCACAACTAAACCTCGACTCAAATCTTCAGGCCAGCATGTCTGGAGAACATAGATATGTAATATTTCGGGTTGAGGTTTTTGACCCAAAACGTCGCCTATCCATGTTCTGCAGAGATGCTGCCGGACCTGCTGAGTTACTCCGGTACATAGTGTTCTTTGTGTGAACAGTGATCCCTTGATGAGACTGGGGAGTTCCTTATGGGGAAATAAGGAACTGGCAGAGAATTTGAACAAATATTTTGTAATCTGTGTTCAGAGTTGAAGATTGAAAAGATGAAAAATCTGTCAGCAACAGAGAGAGATGAACTTCAAACCGTTATTGACTTTACCGGAAAGGTATTGAGCACACATACTTAGAAATGTAGGAAATAGGTGCAGGAGTAGGCCATTCGCCCTTCGAGCAAGCACTGCCATTCAATATGATCATGGCTGATCATTCAGAATCAGTACCCTGTTCCTGCTTTCTCCCAATATCCCTTGATTCCTTTAGCCCTAAGAGGTAAATCTAACTCTCTCTTGAAAACATCCAGTGAATTGGCCTCCACTGCTGTGGCAGAGAATTCCACAGATTCACAACTCTCTGAGTGAAAACGTTTTTCCTCATCTCAGTCTACCCCTTATTCTTAAATTGTGACCCCTGGTTCTGGACTCCCCCAACCTCAGGAACATTTTTCCTGCATCTATCCTGTCCATTCCCTTTTAGTATGGGGCTAGAGGAATGCAGTCTCTTGGAAACAAGGTCCGGCAACTTTAAAATGGCTGCCGAACCGTGAATGTTGATCTTCTAATGTTCCCCGGATTCTAAAAGGGCACCAGCGGAATTAAAAGTTGAAAATCTACTGGCCCTTTTCAAGAAAGAAAGGACCAGTTTTGGGGGATGTGGGAACTGAGGCCAAGAGTTTGGTCTTGGACATGCTAGAGGCAGGAAACATGTTCCAGATGTTGGGGGTGACCAGAACTAGGGGCCACAGTTTAAGAATAAGGAATAAGCCATTTAGAACGGAGACGAGGAAACACTTTTTCTCACAGAGAATGATGAGTCTGTGGAATTCTCTGCCTCAGAGGGCGGTGGAGGCCGGTTCTCTGGATGCTTTCAAGAGAGAGCTAGGTAGGGCTCTTAAAGATAGCGGAGTCAGGGGATATGGGGAGAAGGCAGGAACGGGGTACTGATTGTGGATGATCAGCCATGATCACATTAAATGGCGGTGCTGGCTCGAAGGGCCAAATGGCCTACTCCTGCATCTATTGTCTATTGTCCATTGACCAATCAGAAAACTGGCGCGAGTCTGATTCCTTTTGGAATGGCCTGACTACATGAACAGAGTTGGATCTGATTATTTATGTGGAACCTGGGTGTGAATTTTATCTGCATAATCCTGGCAGAGAACAAGGAGGGACAATTAGGGACTTGTACATTAAACACTTTGTGACTTTGTCAGCGGACTATACGTGGCGACTCTTTGCATACCTCGTCTACGGTACGCAAAACAAATAATCTCACTATGACGTGTCACATCTGATAATAAAGTATCAATCAATCTATGATCAACTCATGTGTGGGAAAGAACTGCAGGTGTTGCTTTAAATCAAAGGGCGACACAAAATGCTGGAGTAACTCAGCGGGACAGGAGCATCTCTGGAGAGAAGGAATGGGCGACGTTTCGGGCCGAGACCCTTTTCAGACTGATGTCAGGGGAGTGGGCGGGACAGAGATAGAATGTAGTCGGAGACAGTGAGACTGGTGGGAGAACTGGGAAGGAAGAGGGGGTGGAGAGAGAGGGAAAGCAAGGGCTATCTGAAGTTGGAGGAGTCAATGTTCATACCGCTAGGGTGTAAACTACCCAAGCAAAATATGAGGTTTAAGACAGAATTGCAGATACTGGATAAAATCGAAGGTAGACAAAAATGTTGGAGAAACTCAGCGGGTGAGGCAGCGTCTATGAAGCGAAGGAAGAGGCGACGGTTCGGGTCGAGACCCTTCCTCAGAAATGTCGCCTATTCCACTTCATAGATGCTTCCTCACCCGCTGAGTATCTCCAGCATTTTTGTCTACCTTCGAGCAAAATATAAGGTGCTGTTCCTCCAATGATGTGGTAAACTCATGTATGGAAGGTTTTCAAGAACTTCTTGCAAAACTGGTGATTCATCTCGTCTTTGGCGTGGATTAGCAAGAGGTAAATCCTGGATAAATCAGTATTTTATTCAAAAGGATTTTCAGGTTGTGTCTGGAGAGATCGAGCTAATTCTCTTTCCGTTGTTAGTGGGTTGACGCAATCTTGCACTACCTACCCAAGGAATATCTGAATAAGCAATCCAGCCGCTTCAATGAACAGGGGAATTACTCTACACATCATACAGCAGAGCAAAGGAAAACAAAAAGATTGAAAGAAGTAAGAATGCAAGTCCTTGATTCCGAGCCAACATGTGGATGGTAAATCAATACATTATCAGAAGATGGACACAAAAAGCTGGAGTAACTCAATAGACAATAGACAATAGTTGCAGGAGTCGGCCATTCGGCCCTTCGAGCCAGCACCGCCATTCACTGTGATCATGGCTGATCATCCCCAATCAGTACCCCGTTCCTGCCTTCTCCCCATATTCCTGACTCCCTCCTCATATTCCTGACTCCGCTATCTTCAAGAGCTCTATCCAACTCTCTCTTGGAAGCATACAGAGAATTGTCCTCCACTGCCTTCTGAGACAGATTCACAACCCTGTGTGTGAAAAGGTTTTTCCTCATCTCCGTTCTAAATGGCTTACCCCTTATTCTTTAACTGTGGCCCCTCGTTCTGCACTCCCCCAACATGTTTCCTGCGTCTAGCGTGTCCAAGCCCTTAATAATCTTGTATGTTTCAATAAGATCCCCTCTCATTCTTCTACATTCCAGAGAGTATAAGCGGCACAGCTCCATTCTATCAACATATGACTGTCCCGCCACCCTAGGAATTAACCTCGTGAAACTCCGTGAGCCTCGTGAAATAGCAAGAATGTCCTTCCTCAAATTTGGAGACCAAAACTACACACAATACTCCAGGTGTGGTCACACTAGGGCCCTGTACAACTGCAGAAGGACCTCTTTGCTCCTATACTCAACTCCCCTTGTTATGAAGGCCAACATGCCATTCGCTTTCTTCACTGCCTGCTGTACCTGCATGCTTACTTTCGGTGACTGATGAACAAGGACCCCCAGATCTCATTGTTCTTCCCCTTTTCCAACTTGACAGCATTCAGATAATAATCTGCCTTCCTGTTTTTGCCACCAAAGTGGATAACCTCACATTTATCCACATTAAACTGCATCTGCCATGCATCTGCCCACTCATCCAACCTGTCCAAGTCACCCTGCATTCTCATAGCATCCTCCTCACAGTTCACACTGTCACCCAGCTTTGTGTCATCTGCAAATTTGCTAATGTTACTTTTAATCCCTTCATCTAAATGATTAATGTATATTGTAAATAGCTGCGGTCCCAGCACTGAGCCTTGCGGTACCCCACTCGTCACTGCTTGCCATTCTGAAAGGGACCAGTTAATCCCTACTCTTTGTTTCCTGTCTGCCAACCAATCTTCTATCCATGTCAGTACCCTTCCCCCAATACCATGTGGGACAGGCAGCATCTCTGGAGAGCAGGAATGGGTGACGTTTTGGGTCAAGACCCTTCTTCAGACTGTTTTTATATCCTATTTACTGGGCTTCAATGGTGTAATCCTGCTTTCACAAAAATACATCTGATTTGGTTGCATTCTGGAAATGTACTCATCCGGCAAGCCGTTGGTTAAATTACTGATTAATATCGTCTGTAGCAGCTAACAAGTTGCTGAGGTAGCCTTGACTCCATGGTCAACACAATAACAATGTACCTGAGATAATATCACTCCTCCTGCATTATAGATGGGGCTACCTCACACACCAAGCCAGGGTCTCGGAGAGCCAATTTGATTCTGCTTTAAGCAAATCTTGGTTACACGAAGAGGCGATCGTGACAGCACTGAACCGATGCATGAGATAACTTCAGCCATTCATCTATTCATGTATTCAAAAGCAACCCTCAGCTCTGTACAAAATTCCACGTCCGCTGCATGTTTCAATATTAATTCACAATATGTGCCGTGGATTATTTATAAACAAAACCTGGACGTAGAACATAGAAGAGTACAGCACAGGAACAGGCCCTTCAGCCCGCATTCTCTGTGCCGAACGTGATGCCAGGTTAAAATTATCTCCTGTGCCTGCACGTGATCCATACCCCTTCATTTCTTGCATATCCATGTGCCTATTCAATAGCCGGTTCAATGCCGCTATCTTCTCTCAAGAGAGAGAGAGTCAATAGTGATTTATTGTCATATGTCCCAGATACAATGAAATTCTCAAGGGCCTGTCCCACTTGGCGCTGTTCGCTGATTACAACTTCACAAGGTATAGGAGTAGAATTAGGCCATTCGGCCCATCGAGTCTACTCTGCCATTCAAGGGCGGTCACGGTGGCGCAGCGGTAGAGTCGCTGCCTTACAGCGATTGCAGCGCCGGAGACCCGGGTTCGATCCCGACTAGGGCTGCTGTCTGTACGGAGTTTGTACGTTCTCTCCGTGTCCTGCGTGAGTTTTCTCCGAGATCTTCGGTTTCCTCCCACACTCCAAAGACGTACAGGTTCGTAAGTTAATTGGCTTGGTAAATGTAAAAATTGTCCCTAGAGGGTGTAGGATAGCGTTAATGTGCGGGGATCGCTAGTCGGCACGGACCCGGTGGGCCGAAGGGCCTGTTTCTGCGCTGTATCTCTAAACTAAACAAATAAACTCAACTAAACTAAATAATCATGGCTGATCTCAGCCTCATGATACCATTTTCCTGCCTTCTCCCCATAACCCTTGACACCCGTTCTAATCGAAAACTTGTCTGTCTCTGACTTAAAAATATCTACTGACTTGGCCTCCACAGCCCTCTGTGGCAATGAGTTCCACAGATTCACCACCCTCCTTGGCCTCCACCGCCCTCCGATTATTGCACAGTGCGGTTGGACAGTAAAGTTCTGAGCCTTTTACTGCAGCATTGACCCTATGGATTCCATGGCCATGAGAAATGTGCAATAGAACTGCCCTTTGGGGCAGTATGGGCCATGATCATGTTCCATTACGCACAACCTCCGTACATCTGTAGGAGTAGGGAAATCAGAAACACATTGCAAACCTAATGATGGGTGAAAATGAATAAGTGGAAGACGGAGCAGCCTGCAATTTAATAATGATTACAAGACTGGAGAAGGGAATATGAAATATTTGAACAGATGTTCGACGTGAAAGTGGGAAGCAATACTCCAGCAAAACCAACATTCTCCAATTGATTTCACATGCTGACACGAGGAACTGCAGATGCTGGAATCTTGAGCCAAACACAAAGTGCCGGAGGAACTCAGCAGGTCAGGCGATATTTATGGAGGGGATGGAGAGGTGATGTTTCGGGTCAGGACCCTTTTAGTTTCCCCTGACACTCAGTCTGAAGAAGGGTCTCGACCCGAAATGTCACCTATTCCTTTTCTCCTTTTCCTTCATAAATCTTCTCGGCACCCTTTCCATCTTAATTAATGTTGAGGTTTCACTATGATATGGCTTACAAAAAAAGTTGCCAGTTTCTAACACAGATTCTGCCCTTCTCTTTTCTTTAGTATTTACCGAGTCCTCTTCCACACTTTGTGTGTGTATCAGAAAACCTGGTCCAAAAGACATACTCACAGCTCAAATCCCAGAAGAGTGTCATATCATCAAGAATTATCTATCAGGGCAAAATGTGACCATTCAGAGTATCTTTACATTAACAAAACTCCACTTGAGGTAGCACTTCACAACCCCCCCCCCCCCCCCCCCCAACACACATAGCAACTTACACATAACCCCAACCATAGTGTATCACAATAGACACAAATGCTGGAGTAACTCAGTGGGTCAGGCAGCATCCCTGGAGAAAAGGAATTGATGACGTTTCGGGTTGAGACCCTTCATCAAACTGAGAGTCAGGTACAGGGACACTGAAGGTGTGGAGAGGTACAGCCAGACTGTTCTTCAAATTAATTTTGTGGGCTTCAGGAGATCTCTCGCTCTCACTGGACTTAGTGCAGAGCTCGCAGACTCGTAAGGAGATCATAAGGTCAAAAGTGATAGGAGCAGAATTAGGCCATTTGGCCCATCAAGTCTACTCCGCCATTCAGTCATGGCTGATCTATCTAACCCCATTCTCCTGCCTTCTCCCCATAACCCCTGACACCCATACTAATCAAGAATCTATACATCTCTGCCTTAATCAGATCCATCAGATTCACATCGGAGAGCACTAATTATACAGCTTCAGGACACAGAACGAGGCTACTCTCCCCATCATGTCCGTGTTGGTCAGATACTTCTCACTGGCCTGGCTGCATCTTCAGGGTCCAGAGCATTATAGGTCCCAACGCATCAGGTACACACCCACGTCCTGAGGGTCTCAAACTCTTCCACCCTTCAGATCTCCACACACACTGGATGAAACAACTGTTCCACATTCTCCCCCTTCCTGAGGTACAGCCAGGCAATACCAAGCCTGCATCGATGACTCATAAAGGTGGAGCCCACAATGGTCCATGTCTGATCTACCACCCACCAGTGAGGGATGATCATAAGTATTGATCTTGCTGCCCCAATCTCCAAAAAGAAAACAATAAGTAAACAAAAAACTAGAATAACACCACAGGTTAAACCTCGTGAAGGGACACAAAGTGCTGGAGTAACTCAGCGGGTCAGGCAGTATCTCTGTCGAACATGGACAGGTGACATCTCAGGTCAAGACCCTTCTTGGGACTCATGTTGGTGTCAATTCTTCAAATAAATCGCAACCTGAGACTTCCGGTGGCGCTATGGAGCCCTAGAGTATAGTGCCAGCCAGCTCTGCAAAAAAATTGTTAAAAACGGGGTTTTAGAAGATTTATCGGCTGTCTGCAACGAGCTGTTTGTAGTTTCCTCACCGAGTGACGTTATCAGACAGCTATGTCGGTTCCACGGAGCCCCACAGATAAAGAGTAAAGCTCGAAAGCCGAAACTGGGAGAAGGCCCAAGTGAAGCCTGGGAAGTCGACTAGAACTCGATCCCAGGAAGATGTGTCGACTAGGACTCGATCCCAGGAAGATGTGTCCAAGAAACCAGGGACAAAAGTGGAAGGTGAGGAATTGAAATCCTTTATTTCTCAGCAGATAGTTAAGTTAAAGGAAGAATTAAAGGAAGATATAAGTCAAATAAATAGCTCGATTGATATACAGATGAATCAAGATGAAAACTCAACTGATGGAGTTAAAAAGGAAACAAACACAATTATTGAAAAAAAGGTTAAGAAAATGTCGGATGATTTAAAAGAAGAGTTTATTGACACGTTTTAATGACATGGAGGAAAAGCTGGATAAAAAACTGGAAAGGTTTAAAAAAAGACATTAAAAAAGACATTGACAACAGATTTAAACCTATTGAAGAAATGCAAGAAACAACAGATGGCTGCAATAAAAGACCTTGAACAGACAGCAGAAGCAAATGCTTTGACTACAGCGAATTTGATTACAGAAAATGAACGTCTGATGAGTATGACTGACTAAAACAGCCGAGAAATGTACTGAGCTAGAAGGACATCAGAGAAGGCAAAATCTGAGAATTGTAGGGATTCCTGAGGGTCGAGAAATATCGACGGCCCTCGAGAGTTCACTGCTAAATTACTCAAAGAAGTCTTATCTCTGGAAGAGATGCCTTTATTAGCTCGTGCTCACAGAGTCAGTAGACGTCAAACCAGACCCGGCGCTCCTCCCAGGCAAATGATCATTAAAGTACAGTTTGATTTTGTTCTGGATGAGATTATGCGGAAAGCTTCGAAAACTAAAAACTTGACATTTGAAGGTCAAAGGATTAGTATTTATCGAGACTATCCACCAGAGGTCGCCAGGAAACGAAAAGCATTCAATGAAGCCAAAAGTCTTATGCGTGGAGTAGAAAAATCTGAGATTACGGTTTGAACTACCCCAGCGACTTTAAGAGTTTCTTATAAGAAAGTGGAGTACTTTTTTAAGAACCCCAAACACAGCATTGGAGTTTGCTCAGCAGTTCAAGACTTGAAGAATACCTACAAGCAAGTTATACTGACTTTTACCATCTTCAGATACTCAACTGAACTTTTAATATTTACTGAGACTCTTCAAGAGGATATTGGACTTGATGGAAATAGACAATGTCGAATGGAATGGAGGGGAATAAACAAGATTTGACAACGTCATCTGGATATCTGGACATTGATAATTAGTTCTAACATATAACTAACAAAAATAATTAATACACACATTAAGATTATAATACGGTTTTATTATCAGTTTTTCCCACCCTATTTTTTTATTAATTAGGAATGTCTATTATTACTAATCACTATTACTAATAATTAATAACTAATTTTCCCTTTTTTTGAACTAAATTAATTGTATGTTATTCATCTTTTTATATAGCCTTTGTATTTTTTATGTCTAATATTAGTTAGATTTCTAAGTTAGCTTTAGATATTGATATTTTTAAAGGAAAACCTTTTTTTTTTATTCTTCCTCTTTTCTCTTTTTCTCTCCCCTTCCTGGTTTTTTTTTTAATTTATTTTTTATTATTATTCCCCCTCCCCCCCCCCCCCCTTTTTTACATTATATATATTATACCCCCGTTAAAATATTGTTAAGGAATAGTAATTCCCTAATTCCAGGAGCTGTCGTGTTGATAACATCGATGACGGAAGTCGTTAGATATATAGTCATCTTAATATGGCTGGCACAAACTACATCGATTCTAGATGTAGTTCTTTTTTCTTTTACACACAGTACTTCTATTTATTTTCTTTCTATCTTTTATATCTATAGTAATTTTTGGTTTGATTGGAGTAATATAATGTACCAAGGGAGATATATTCATGAGGGGCAAAAAAGAGATTTAAAACTACATCCACTCGGGGTTCAGGTGTAAGGTTGGGTTTATCGCACTGATCCTTAGATCCTGCAGATCCCCATAAATCTAAAATGCAAGACTTAAAAAGAAATACGGGGAATGAGGGATTAACATTCTGCAGTTGGAATGTTAAAGGTATTAATGAACCGATAAAGAGAGGAAAAGGATTGACATACTTAAGGCAAGTAAAGCTGATGTAATTTACATTCAAGAGACCCATCTAAAAAAAGAGGCGGAAAACAGGTTGAAAGCTAAAATGGATAGATAAAAATATAATCACTCTTCTTTTACACATAAATCAAGAGGCGTAGCAATATTATTTCGTAAAGGTACTTTATTTAAGCATACATTAACCATAGATGATAAAGATGGTAGATATATTATTGTGATAGGAGAATTAAATACAGAAAAAAGTAATTCGCTTGTTAATATATATGGACCAAATTTTGATAGTCCATTGTTTTTTAAAAAAGTATTTAATAATATTCCGGAATTAACACAATATAATTTGATAATTGGTGGAGATTTCAACTGTACATTAGACCCTTACTTAGACAGATCTACAAAACAAAGAAAAAACAAATCACGTTCTAGTGATTTGCTAAATGCATATATGCAAACAACCAACATTAAAGATGTTTGGAGACAGAAATCCTACAGGACGAGAATATTCTTTTTACTCCCCAGTACATAAAACTTACTCAAGAATAGATTATTTTTTGGTGATGCAAAACTTATCTCACTTACTTATGAAGCTAAATATGATAATATAATAATCTCAGATCACGCTCCAGTAACGTTTAAAATTAAAATTAATAATAAAATAGAAAATTTAAGACAGTGGGAAATTTAACCCACAAATTTTAAAAAACAAAAGCCACTCAGGAATATATCATAACTCAAATTAAAACTTTTTTTGAAATAAATGATCAACCAGAGATATCGCGTTCTTTATTGTGGGAAACATTTAAGGCATATCTTCGAGGAATAATGATTTCTTCACAAGCATTTGACAATAAAAAAGACTCGGAAAGAACAACAAGATCTAGAAAAGGAGATTAAGGAATTAGATATACAGAATGCAATAAAACCAGATACGACATACATAATAAAATTGTTATATTGAAATATAAATTAAATAAAATATATACAGATCAAGTGATAAAATTTTACCAACATACTAAACAATTACAGTTTGAATTTGGGGATAAGCCCCAAAAACTGCTGGCTCGACAATTAAGGAAATTGAAGCGGAAAAAATTATACAGGATTAAATCACAAAATGGTGATTTATTAATACAAACCTAAAGATATTAATGAAAGATTTATGCAATATTAAAAAATTTATACACTGCTAAAACAACAGTAAGTAAAATAGAAATAGATGCATTTTATAAAAAAATGTAACTTGAAAGGACTGGATTTACAAAATAGAAATTATTAAATGCTGAATTTTCAATAAATGAAATTAAAGAATCTATAGATCATTAAAAAACGGTAAAACACCAGGACCTGATGGTATAGGTTCGGAATTTTATAAAACATTTCATGAATATATAGTTCCATATTTAAAATCACTATATGAACAGATATATAACAGAACAGAAGCTTCCAGATACATTGAACGAATCGATATAACACTCATAACCTAAAATAAATAAAGACTTAGACGAACCAGATCATATAGAGCAATAGCTCTATAAATACAGATCAAAAGATATTAACAACAATATTAGCAAAAGATTGAGTTCAATTGTTGATGAATTAATACACCGGATCAAACTGGGGATTTATACCAAAACGATATTCTTCATATAATCTAAGACGATTGTTTAATATTATTAATATCTTCGAAAAGAAGTGATAAAAAAGATTTAGTAGTATATTTTTCGCTTGATGCAGAAAAGGCTTTGACCAAGTGGGAATGGCCCTATTATTTTCTATGGTGATGGAAGCTTTTAAATTAGGAGAGGAGTTTACATTACTTGGATTAAATTATTATATGCAAATCCAATAGCTAGAATAACAACAAATCGAATGTTATCAATTAAATTTAATTTATCACGAGGTTGTAGGCAAGGTTGCCCTTTATCACCTTTATTGTTTGCATTAGCAATAGAACCACTTGCTCAGAGGGTAAGACTACACCCGGAAATATATGGATATGATACCGCAAATACTAAGAATAAAATTTTTCCTTATATGCAGATGATGTATTACTTTATATCACTCAACCAGAAATAAGTATTCGAAATTTGTTAAAACTAATAACGGAATTCGGATCACTTTTCAGGATACAGTATTAATTGGAATAAAAGTGAACTTATGCCTATAACAATGAATAAGTTTACATATTATTACAACAATTTTCCTTTTAAGATAACAAATGAAAATATTAAATATCTTGGGATTTTTGTTACAAAAAGATTTAATTCTCTATTTAAATCTAATTTTCCCCATTACTAGATAAATTAAATAAGAATATTTCATACTGGAAAAGTTACCTATTTCAGATGATAGGGAAAATTAATGCAATAAAATGATTTTGCTTCCACAATTATTATATTTATTTCAATTAATCCCGATATATCTTCCAAAAATTTTTTTTAAAAAAAGTAGATTCTTTAATTACGAATTTTATTTGGGATTATAAGATCATAGAATAAATAAAAAACATTTTATGTAAGTCTAAAATAAATGGAGGATTAGCGTTACCAAACTTGATGTTTTATTACTGGGCAGTTTAATATTAAAAACTGAATTTTTGGTTAGGAGAAATAGATAATAAACCAAATTTGGTTAAGTATGGAAGAAGAAGATTTGTTCTCCATTAGAAATTTAGCTCCTATAATATTTGCTAATATTAAATGTAGCTAAGAAAGTTTATAGTGAAAATCCGATAATAGAAAATGGAATCCGCATATGGAAACAAATAAGAGAAGCATTAAAACTAAAATCTATACCAATAAGTCTTAAGATTTGTTAATAATTTTATGTTTAAACCTTCGATTTGGATAAGGCTTTTTTACAATGGAAAAATAAAGGAATTTCTAAGATGGGTGATCTTTATAAGGAAAATACTTTTCTTCATTTCAAGAGGTTGCAACAAATTTATGGCTACATAATAAAGAATATTTCAGATATTTACAAATTAGAAACTATGCCTCTGTAAATATATATGAATTTAGAAATAAAAAAAAATAGAAATTTTAGATGAATGTTTGAATAACATCCAAATATGGAAAAAAAAAAAAAAAAAATGATATCATATATATATAATATTTTACTGGAAAACGATACTCCATCAACAGAAATATACAGAGAATCTTGGGAAAAGAATTAGGCCAAATAATAAGACCAGAAATATGGGATGAAAGTTTACAAACATATACATTATTGTTCATTAAACGCTAAACATTCTCTTATACAGTTTAAAATATTACATAGATTACATTACTCTAAATCTAAATTACATAATATTTTTCCAAAAAAATATCTCCAATATGTGAACAAATGTCAAATTTCAGAAGCAAATTTGACACATTCATTTCACTAACTGCATAAAAATTGTAGAATACTGGAAGGAAATATTTAAAATAATCTCGACCTGTTATTAATATAAATATAATCCCTGACCCAAGCTGATTATACTTGGAATAATTGAAACTGACCAATTAATAACAACGAATCAAAGAACTTTTATTGATTATGGTTTAATAATTGGGAAAAAAATTAATATTAAAATTTTGGAAAGGCCCTGCATTCCCAACAATCAAAATGTTGGAATATAGAAATGTCGGAGACACATTCATTTGGAGAGATTTGAGGCTTGTTCCTTATGGATAGGTTTAGATCTCTTCAGATGTATTTGGTCTCCATATATTAAATATTTGCAGGGTCGTAATGGTTCGGCGCTGGGGGGGAACCTGACTGAGGCCTGGACATTTGAGTGGATGAAGAGATACGTATAATAAATCATGAATATATCTATAAGGACGGATTATTGACGAATATTTTATTCTCCATCAAACCTCTTCTTATTCTTTATTCTATTTCCTAATTTCTCTATTTTCTTATTATCTAAATAAAAAATAAAAAAATAATATAGAAACACACTAGCTTAATATTAGAATGAATATAAATATCATTAGATTATATAAGAACATTGTTAGTATTATTAGCATTTCCTAGTATTTTATATTTTTAATTATATAAAATTATATGCTTTTAATGGTACAATAATTTTAAATTTAGCGATAAAATAAATATTGTTAACATTAGGAAGAAATAATAAGAATTATATAAGATGTACTAACTTTTTGTATCAATAATATCATAAAATTTGGTCTTATACTTAATAAAAATTAGAAATAAAATGATAATTACTAATAGTACGAGTATAATGCTAATATTGTGAATGTATATAGTAGTATATTATGTATCTTTAATTTATATAAAATACATAACTCTGAAATCTATAACTAAGGATAATACAGTATAAATAATATTATTTAGTATGAATCAGTTATTAGGAACTATGTATATTTACTACTGAAATATAATGTAACTGGTTGTTATTTTGTTTCTATAATAAATAAAATTAAAAAATAAAAAAAATAAATAAATCGCAACCTCACACCAACCAAAATTTCCACAAAATAGATTAATTATCACAATATCGATTATATTCGCAAGGTGCATTTTAATTGAAGGCACAGTTCATATAATTATCTTGTTAAGAAAATGTTTCACAGAAACAAGATTTTAATCAGGTTATAATGAAGCCAGCATCAAATAGTCAGTGCACTGAACTTGGTACCAAAGGCCAATATCATAGCCTTTTGATTTTTAGCTCATTGCTGCGTCGTTCACTCAAAATAAGAGCCAAATAAATTAAAGACTTTTATCACAAAAAATCAAGGTTTTTCATTCAAGCTTGATCAAGCTTAACCTGCCAATGTGGATAGTTACTAAATATTCATAACTCTTCAGAACTTATTTTCTGGAGAAGGTCGTTTTGGGTCAATATGTAAAAGTGAATCCGACCAACTAGGTTCTGCTGGAATGTTGAGCAAAACGCTAAGTGCCGGAGGAACTCAGCGGGTCAGGCAGCGTCTGTGGAGGGAATGGACAGAAGATGATTTGGGTCAGGACCTTTCTTCTGCTGATATTAACATTGATACGTGTATCATTCCTTCTCTCCGGAGATGCTGCCTGCCTCGCTGAGTTACTCCAGCCTTTTGTGTCTATCTTTTATAGTTCATAAAAACAAGGGAGCAGAAAGTAGGCCATTCGGCCCATTAGGTTTCTCCCCCACTCGATCATGGCTGATCTATTTTTCCCTTTCAACCTGATTTTCCTGCCTTCTCCCTGTAACCTTCGATGCCCTTACTAATCAAGAATCTATTAATATCTGCTTTAAAAATACCCAATGACTTGGCCTCCACTGTCGCCTGCAACAACGAATTCCACAGATTCACCACCCTCTGGCTAAAGAAATTCCTCCTCACCTCCATTCTAAAAGTACGTCACTTTATTCTGAGGCTGTGCTCTCTGGTCCTGGACTCTCCCACTAGTGGAAACGTCCTCTCCACATCCACTCTATCCAGGCCTTTCATTACTCAGTTGGTTTTAATGGGGTGTCCCCCCCCCCTCCCCCCCCCATCCTTATAAACTCCAGCGTATTCAGGCCAAGAGCCATCAAACGCTCCTCATAAATTAACCCATTCATCCCTGAGATCGTTATTATTATAAATGTGTACAGAGACACAGTGAAAAGATTTTGAATGTGCACCATCCAGTCAAATCACACAGTACACTAGTACAATCAAACCATACACCAGGTAGTGCAACGGGGAATACACCAGAGTGCAGAATATACGCGGTTCACACACTCGCCAGCCGCCCGCCACGTTTGCGGGCTGGAAGAGCCTGTCTACCACGTGTACATGGAGCGCGTGAGGCTGCAGCCACTGTTTGAATACCTAAAGGGGCTGCTCCTTGCCTTCTGGCTACACTCCTCACCCACCATCCTCATCTTTGGACACCCTGTGCGTAGGGGAGAGGGTAGGGCTGAAGATGTCCTGGTTGGGTTGCTCCTGGGCCTGGCCAAGCTGGCCATCCGCGAGTCATGGCGCCAGGCGGTGGAGGGCTCTACCCGAGCCGGCTGCCGGCCCCTTTTCCGGGGTTACGTCCGTGCCCGGATGGGGTTAGAAAGGGAATACGCCCTGTCCACGGGCACCCTGGGGGAGTTCCGGGACCGCTGGGCTCCGCAGGGCGTTGAATGCATCCTTGACAAGGAGTGTAAGATAATTGTACAGTAGTTTATGAAGGATATTTGTTTATATTGTATTATGGTGGTGGGATCTGGTTTGTTTTATTGTAGTGTAATATTATTTTTTTAATAATTGAATAACATTTTTGAATTTAAAAAAAGGGTGCAGATTATAGTTACAGCGTTAGAACGTTCGAGTTACAGAGAAAAACTTCAGCATCTGCAGATCTGAAGAACCCCATCAACAGGTCTAGTTTTCATAAAATAAGTGAAATATTAGTCAGAAGGTGGTGAATCTGTGGGATTCTTTGGCACAGAATGCTGTGGAGACCAAGTCAGTGGATCTTTTTAAGGCAGAGATGGATAGATTCTTGATTTGTACGGGTGTCAGAGGCTATGGGGAGAAGGCAGGAGAATGGGGTTGGAAGGGAGAGATAGATCAGCTAGGATTGAATGGAGTAGACTTGAAGGGCCGAATGGCCAAATTCTACTCCTATCACTTATGACCTTATGGCTTGATGAAATATCTTAGATATTGAGAGGTTTAGGAGGATATGGGCCAAACTCAAGCAAATGGGACTAGCTTAGTTGAGGCGTCTTGGTCGGCATAGACAGGTTGGACCAAAGCGCCTTTTTCTCTGCTGTCTTACTCTTTGTCTCTATTTATTTCAAGAAAATAAACGTGGTAAAATCAATGTTAATATTTTGTGTCATGTAAAATAGAGCAACATTTCCCAAAACGTCTGCTTGGATCATCTGTTATTCTATATTAATTGGGGAGCTCGGGGGGGGGGAATGAATGTAAAATTGACATTCCTCCGCTCGATGCTGCCAGCATCAACAGTGCTGTCCGCCTACCATGTAAAGCTCTGTATTGATCCAATCAAGGTTGATGCACAGAGAAACTCGTGCTGATGAATCAAATGCTGCACTCTGTATTGAGAACAATAAAGAGGTAATAGTGTGGAATCAAAGATTGACAAGGATTGTGAACCCACAGGAATGTTCAATCTCATTTGTTTCTGTTAATACATCAGTGAAAAGTCCACCAGAGGAACATCGTGGACTTCAGGAGAATGGAATTAGTGCAGAGCCCACAGACCCGTAAGGAGATCATAAGGTCATGTGATTGAAGCTGAATTAGGCCATTTTGCCCATCAAGTCTACTCCGCCATTCAGTCATGGCTGACCTATCTAACCCCATTCTCCTGCCTTCTCCCCATAACCCCTGACACCCGTACTAATCAAGAATCGATACACTCTGCCTTAATCAGATCCATCAGATTCACATCGGAGAGCACAAATTTATACAACTTCAGGACACAGAACGAGGCTACTCTCCCCGTCATGTCTGTGTTGGTCAGATACTTCTCACTGGCCTGGCTGCATCTTCAAGGGGCAGAGCACTGTCGGTCCCAACGCATCAGGTACACACCCACGTCCGACTGAGGGTCTCAAACTCTTCCACCCCTTCAGATCTCCACACACACACACTGGATGAAACAGTTGTTCCACATTCTCCCCCTCCCTAAAATCCTTTTATCAATTAAGTGAATTAGAGATGCAGGTACAGAAGTATGAAAACGCACACCTCCAGTTTCAGGGACAATTTCTTCCCAGCCGCTTTCAGTCAACTGAACCATCCTGCCACCAACTAGAGAATGGTCGGCCTGCCTAATTGGAGACCCTCAGATTATCTTTTATCAGGCTTGACTGGACTTTATCCTGCACTAAACGTTATTCTCTTTATCTTGTATCTGTACACTGTGGACGGCTCGATTGTAATCATGTGTAGTCTTTTCACTGTCTGGATAGCAGGCAACAAAAGAACATTTCACAGTATCTAGGTATACGTGACAATAATAATTAAAAAAAAAAATAAAGAAACAGTTTAATTCTATTTATTAATTCAAGTGTGTTCTGCTCTTCATGCCATTGCTCTAAGACTACCTCAAACTTAAGATTAATACAAAATTCTGGAGTAACTCAGCGGGACAGGCAGCATCTCTGGAGAGAAGGAATGGGTGAGGGTGACGTTTTGGGTCGAGACCCTTCTTCAGAGATTCCTTCTATCCAGTGATGCTGCCTGTCCCGTTGAGTTACTCCAGCATTTGGTATCTTCAGCATAAACCAGCATCTGCAGTTCCTTCCTACCACCTTAAATATGTCATGTTCAGACCACTTTCCTGTCTTTTTTTTTGCCTTAAATATGTATTTGTTGCAAATAATATATTAATGTATTTCACGTGAATAAGAAGAACATTTCACTTTGGAGAGAGAACATAAAATGGTGGGCACAAGGACATGTGGGTTTGTTTCAGCATGAAGTCAAACTTCCCTTAAATTCAAGTTTAATTTTTTAAAAAAGGGAACAATTCACGATAGTTTTTTTCCAGCAGGATAGCTGAAGAAAGATTTCTGATCTCAGAGACTGATTAATTTAGCATCAATTTTTAAACTGTTTAACTATACTTATGCCTAAAATAGTAACTACCTTTAGAATGCTGGACTGCATTATTTAAATCCCTACAAGACAATAACTTTAAAATGTTGTCTTTCTGAATCGCCATTAAAAAGCATTTAAACTGAGTTCAAAATACCACTTACATCTTCTTCGTAAATGAGTTAAAAAAACACCCAAAAAATCTGTTTGCACGCCAACAATTTCAAATCTTTTTTGAATGTTGATGATTTCATTATCCACTCAACGCGGTTTTGAACCCACACCCCAGGCAGTGGGATTACTAATTGCGCTTTCCTGAATAGACTGCTCTCTCCTGATGTATTTTCAATGCACTGATTGGATTGATGGACAAAAACACCTATGTAGCCAATTATTTGTGCTGATTAAATCAAACTCTGTGTGTCTTCCACTCATTCCTATGCCACAGCGTACATTACTGTCCGAGATAATATGAGCAAGTCAACGCTTCTTTTTAAATTATGCATTCATTTTCTACAGAATTTTATTTTGATATATATGGTCATCTTTTCCGCTTCTTCATCTTTCAGCATCAATGATCATTTTGAACATTACTGTGTTCTTAACTTCTCAGCCACAAGCTTGGAACATGTGGTGGCGCTGCGGTAGTGATCCGTGGCCTTACAGCGCCAGAGACGCATGTTCCATCCTGACTACGGGTATTGTCTGTACGGTATTTGTACGTTCTCCCTGTGACCTCGTAGGTTTTCTCCGGGCGCTCTGGTTTCCTCCCACACTCCAAAGATGTGCTGTTTTTTTGTGTTTTTTTGTGTTTATTTTTGTTAGAAGCACAATAGTGTGGTACTTGAGTACCTAATACATACATACATATTTCCATTCTTGTACAACTTCGTACTTTTGATTTAATAATAAAAGAACAGTGAGAGAAAAAAGAAATAAAGAGTGTCGGAATAGATAGACAAGCGAGTAGAAAGAAAGTAGTAAAGTTAAGTAGAAACAGATAGCCAAAAGAAATACAGTATAGAGATAAGAAGCTAAAAAGATTGAAAAGAAATGGAGAAAGTAAAGAAAGAAAAGAGAGATTAGGAGAGATTACCTATTTGTATTTTTTGCCCATCCGTCACCCGGTTTTCTAAACCATTTAATTTCTTATGTTGCACCATCTGCTTGTAAAAAAAAGTTGATAAAAGGAGACCAAGTCTTTAAGAATAGGTCTACTTTGCCTAGTAGGAGGAATCTCATTTCTTCAAGGTGTAGCATTTCAGACATGTTTGAAATCCACATTTTGAATGTTGGCGTGGTTGCGTTTTTCCAAAATTTGAGTATAAGTTTTTTTGCTGTTATTAGACCGTAATTAAGAAACGCTTCTTGGAATATAGTTAGTTTACTTCCCTCTTCCATTGATCCCAAGATAATCAGTTCTGTATTGGGGTTCAATTTTGTGTTAAATAGTTTTGTAAAAATTCCAAACATTTTATTCCAAAATTTATACAGTTTTATACAAGAGACAAAGGAATGTGCTATAGTGGCATTTTGAGTTAAACATTTGTCGCAAATGAGGGAACCATTTGAAAATATTTTATTCAGTCTAGTTTTCGAATAATATAGTCTATGTAAAATGTTAAATTGAATTAGGTTATGTCTTACATTAATTGAACATTTATTTACAAATAATAAATTTTTTCCCATCTATCGTTCGGAATTTTTATCATTAACTCTTGTTCCCAGTCCCTTCTAATTGCCTCTGTCGTTGGTGTTTCTATATTTAGAATTGTATTATATAAGTAAGATATTAAATTGGTTGGTTCTGCCTTTCTATTCATTCCTTCCTCCAATAAATCTGGGGTTAAAGTTTGATATCCTTGTAAATATTTTTTCAAATAATCTTGAATTTGAAGATATTTGAAATATTGATTACTTTTCAAATTATATTTTAGTTGTAATTGTTGGAATGATAAAAGTTTTCCCATTTCATACATATCTCCCATCGTTTTAATTCCTATTCTTTCCCAATGGATAAACAATTTATCAATAATGGATGGTTTGAATGAGGGATTATTAGCTATTGGAGAAAGAAGCGATATTTTTCTTAATTTTAATGTTAGTTTTATTTGTTTCCAACTTCGTATTATACTGTGAATAATTGGATTCTTCTTATATATTATATTGTTCATTTTCATCGGGGAAAGAAGGATCGCTCCTATATTATAAGGGGAACAATCCTCTTTCTCCATTCTTATCCAATCTACCTGTTGGGCAGAACTGTCCAACCAATAGATTATATTTTTAATATTCACTGCCCAATAGTAATACAATGTTAGGAAGTGTCAGTCCCCCTGATTCTTTAGATTTACACAAGTGTTTTTTTTTTAATTCTGTGTGATTTATAATCCCATATGAAGTGTATAATATCAGTCTAGTTTTTTAAAGAATTTTTTAGGTAAGTATATTGGTATTGATTGAAATAGATACAATATTTGTGGTAAGAAGATCATTTTTATTGCGTTTATTCTGCCTATTAAGGACATCGGCAGTGTTTTCCAAAATTTAATCAACCCATTTAATTTAGTTAATAAAGGCATATAGTTTACGTTGAGTAATGATTTATATTTCCTAGTGATTTGGATGCCCAAATACTTAAATTTTTCTGTTGCAATTCTAAAGGGGAATTTCAACAAATGTGTCGGCTCTTGAGGTTTTATCGTCATAATTTCGCTTTTATTCCAATTTATTCTATATCCTGAAAAAAAACCAAATTCCTCTATTAAGTTTAGTATATTTGGTATGCTAATTTGCAAATTTGTAATATATAATAATATGTCGTCTGCATATAATGTCATTTTATTATTTGAGTGTTTGGTCTTATATCCATGAATATTCGGATGACTTCTTATACTTTCTGCTAAAGGCTCTATCACTAGTGCAAATAGTAGGGGCGATAGTACGCACCCCTGCTTATTGCCCCTTACTAATTGGAATTTCGGGGATAATATATTATTAGTCAGTATTCTAGCCGTCGGCTTATCATATAATAATTTTACCCATGAGATAAAGTTATCTCCCATGTTAAATTTTTGCAATACTTTGAATAAATATTGCCAATCAACTTGATCGAAAGCTTTTTCTGCATCCAATTAAATAATTGCTAGTTCTTCTTCAGTATTATGTGAGTACATTATATTAGACTGCGTTCTCAAATTGTTAAAAGAGTATCTCTTTGGTATAAACCCTGTTTGGTCCGGGTTTATTAGTTTGCTAACATATTTACTCAATCTTCTCGCTAGGGTCTTTGCTAATATTTTTTGATCTGTATTTAGGAGTGCAATAGCTCTCTATATGAGCCTGGGTTTTCTAAATCTTTATCCTTTTTTGGTATAAGTATAATCATTGACTCAGTTAGTGTTTCTGGTAGTTTATTTTCTTTAAAAGCGTATATATATATAAATCTTGCAGGCATGGGGAAATTATCTCATAGAATCTTTTATAGAATTCATTACTAAAGCCATCTGGTCCTGGCGTTTTGCCATTCTTCAACAAATTTATTGTTTCTTCTATCTCCTGTAGTGTAATCTGGGCTCTTAATCCCTCTTGTTCCACCATATTTAATTTTGGAAGATTACAATTTTCTAAGAAATTTGTAATTTGAGTATTATTTGCAGAGGTTTTCGATGTATATAAATTTTGATAAAATTGAGCAAATCTTTTATTAATATTTTTAGGTAGTGTTAGTAATTCCCCTTTATCTGATTTAATTTTAGTAATTGTATTTTCTGTTTCCCGTTTTTTCAGTTGGTGTGCTAAGAGTTTATGTGGTTTATCACCAAATTCAAAATGTTCTTGTTTTGTAGTTTGAAATAATCTTATTATTCTGGCCGATAAAATTTTATTTAATTTATATCTTAGTATTGTTATCTTATTATGTTTGTCTATAGTTGGTTCTTTGGCATTTTCTAAATCTAATTGTCTAATTTCTTGTTCTAACTGCAATTGTTCAGTGTTATTCTTTTTAATTTGGAAAGCTTGATATGAGATTATAGTTCCTCTCATAAATGCCTTAAAAGTTTCCCATAATAAGGAGGTGAAATATCTGGTGTATCATTTGTCTCAAAAAAGAATCCCATCTGCTCTTTTAAATATGTACATCCTTGTGAGTTGTTTAAGATTTGAGAGTTAAACCTCCAAAACGATTTTTATCAGGCATTCCATCTAATTTTAAAGAAAAAGTTAGCGGGGAATGATCAGAAATAATACTATTATGATATTTAGAATTATATGTATATGGAATTAGTTTTGTGTCCACTAAGAAGTAATCAATACGTGAATATGTTTTATGTACCGTTGAATAAAATGAATATTCCCTACCTACTGGGTTAGCGATCCTCCATACATATGTTATGTTGGTATTTTTCATGTATGTATTTAGGAGTTCACTAGTTTTAGATTTTATGTTAATCCTTTTTTGTTTTGCTGATTTATCCAGATATGGATCTAAAACACAATTCAAATCTCCCCCTATTATCACATTTTGATAGTTGTTCTGTAATTGTATCCAAAATTTTACTAAAGAATTGGGGGTTGTCAAAATTCGGAGCATAAATATTTATCAAAGTAAGTGGAGTAGAATAAATTTCTCCCGTGACTATGACGTACCTCCCCTCTTTATCTGCTATGGTATTCTTTAATTTAAATGGTATACCTTTACGAATGATAATAGCCGTACCTCTAGATTTAGAAGTAAATGAAGAGTAGTATGTTTGCCCAATCCAATTTGCCTTTAATCTTATCTGTGTTTGATATTTCAAATGCGTCTCTTGTAAGAAAATAACATCACTGTTTAAGGCTTTTAATTGGGCAAAGATCTTACCCCTTTTAATTGGTTCATTGGCGCCCCTTATATTCCAACTACAGAACGTGATTCCTCCAGTTTTCTTTTGTTTATCGTCTTGCATTATGAATCATGTTAATACCTTTACTTCATATGGTGCAACCAAGAACCTCATAACACTAGGTGGAGGATGGTCATCCCCAGCTGTTATGTTTTGTTGGCATATCCCCTTCAGAATAGACCTTGAAAAAGACCAGAAAGTGTAGAGTCGTGAAAAGATACTTAACAAACAAAAAGTGATATTATAATATCCAAAAATAAAGATATTATAATTAAAAACAGACCACCAACAGGTGGTAGAAAAATTCTTGTTGACTTCCGTAGATATTTTTATATGTTTCGCTCTGCCCCTTGACCAGTTATTATAAATTGGAAGAGAGAGCGATACAAAGTTCAAAAATATATATATAAAATAAAACGAACTAGATATATTAGAAATTTATCTTCAAAGAGGAAAAACAAAATAAAAAAGAGTTTCCGAGTATATATTTAGATATAACAGTAATTATGTTAATTATATATCCATATCTATCGATATGCCTAGATCTATTACAATTAAGTCTCAAACTTTTGTCTCAGACAACAGCAAGGGTTAACCAGATTCAGACCCTTGGATAACTTCCAAGCATCTGAGTCTCCTCCCCCCTCTTTGCACGCAATTTAGACTAAATCTACTATATCCATAAAATTTGTTACTATGTTATTAGTACTTATCAATCATATTTAACTCGTTATTCTTATATTTAGCAAGTAATTAACATCATGAAATAAACATCAGCCATTATTAAGCTATGCCTTAATATTACACAATTTTATTAATTATATTTTATGTTAGTATGTAATTGCGTGTTTCTTAAATCATAAATTTCTATATACGTTCACTGAATATTTTCCATATTCTCAAGTTATTTTCCCCGCCACAGTTTCTCTTCTTTGTCAATCCTTTGTTGAAGTGAAACATAAAATCCGACCTTGAATTAACATTCCAAAGATAAAATGGCTAGACAACGCCTCGAGGAAAGTTCTCCATCTTAACCAGAGCAGTATTTTTTGTATGTTAAAAAAAAAGAAACACAGTTCTTTCTTCGTCGTTTCTCATGATCAGTAGTCCTCCTTTGTGATACTTTGTGCATAATTAAATGCCTCTTCTGGATCCGTGAATGCACGTTCAACATGATTATAAGTAATTCTCAATTTCGCGGGATATACTATCCCATATCTTACTCCCGAGACCTCTTTCAGTAGCCTTCTCGTGTTTGTAAACTTGTCCCTCTTTTCCATGACTTCAGCTGGAAAATCACGGAAGAATCTTAGTTTGTCTTCTCCAAACATCAAATTCACACCATATGGAATCTTTTTCATAATTCCTTCCAGGGTTGAAATGTCATAGAATTTCAGAATAATCTGTCTTGGGGGGGCAGTTGGCTTGCTTGAACCTTACGTTGGACCCGGTGAGCCATATCTATTCTCGGGGCTTCAGGCAGCTTAAGCACTTGTTTGAGTAAGTTGGCAGCAAACTCCTGAAAGTTTTGCCCACTCTCCTTTCCTTCTTTTACTCCAACTATCCTCAGGTTTTGTCTTCTTGATCTTGTTTCCAAATCCGTACATTTATGCTTCATTTTAGCAAGCTCCCTCCCAGTGCTTTCTTGTTCCTTTTTTAGTCTCTTTATCTCCTTAGCCATCTCAGTTATCGTATTGTCCATTCCTTTCATGGCCTCCTCAGTAGACTTTAACATTGTGTCCAGCTTTTTATTACAGTCCTTATCAACCCGCTTAATTTTTTTGTTTAAATCCTCCTCAACCTCGACCACACGTTTGGTTAAGTCATCAATTTTCCCCATCAGCGTATCATTACCTTGTTTAATTTTTTCAGAGAGGCTTTTGTCCAGCGCGACATTCCCCTCTTGTATCACTTTAGAAATAACTTCAGTGACTGAAGTTAATACTGACTTTTCCAATTGTTCCATATGCACTCTTTGTTCCTCCATTGAGGTCATTTCTGTAGAAAGATTTCGAAAGTCAGCTTCTTCTTCTGAGCTTCCAGCTGATGCTTGAGGGGATTGAGGAGTCTTTCCAAGTTTTTTCAAGTAGTCTCTTGTAGCCGGTCTTGAAGCAGGTTTTACAGGCTTCTGGCGAGGATTCCCTTTTTTCATTTAAAACTCCTGTTATTCTCTGTTATCAGCAGAATTTCTGATAACACACAATTAAATAGCAGCTCCGGTAGTATATTTTAGAACTCCCCTGTCTTCCAACTCGTATTTTAGCACATTAAAACATTCTTTCGGGAGCAGAGCAAAACAGCAGCATCTCTCACCCCACCATTGACGCCGCCGGAAGTCAAAGATGTGCAGGTTTGTAGGATAATTGGATTTTGTAAAAATTGTCCCTAGTGTGTAGGATAGATTGCTGGTTGGCATAGATTCAGTGGGCCGAAGGTCCTGTTTCCACACTGTATCTCTAAACTAAATACACTAAAAGGGTCTCGACTTGAAACGTCACGTATTGGTTCTCCAGGGAAGCTTCTGAAGATGGGTTGTGACCCAAAACATCACTTATCCATGTTTGCCAGAGATACTGAGTCTCTCCAGTACTTTGTGTTTTCATAATCAACAGAGGTTGTGTTGAAGGGTAGTATTTTTGGACTGCAGTTTAGTTTTGTTTATTGTCACATGTACCGAGGTACAGTGAAAAACCTTTGTTGCATGCTAACCAGTCGGCGGAAAGTCTATACATGATTACAATCCACAGTGTACGGGTTCATAATAAAGGGTTTAGTGCATCATAAAGTCCAACAAAGTCTAATCACAGATAGTCTGAGGGTCTCCAATGAGGCAGAGAGTAGCTCAAGACCGCGTTATGGTTGTTGGTAGGATGGTTCAGTTGCCTGATAAATTGTGGATAGACACAAAATGCTGGAGTAACTCAGCGGGTCTGTCAGCATCTCTGGAGAGAAGGAACGGGTCGAGACCCTTCTTCAGACAAATTGATAGATTGTGGAGTTCCCCAGGTCTTATGCCTTTTTCCTGATCCCTATTAATGACCAGACTTAGGGACGCTAGTCCTAAATTCTAAATTTACAGATGACACAAATCTTGCAAAGTACCCAGGAGTATGATATCTCCCTGTTAATCTCTGCCCCTCATTGCAACATTAGTTAAATGCGACTCTGGCCGTTTTCAACAGCTGGGGCTCTGCTCTGCGCTTTGCGTTCTTGGATCGGCTGGGAACAAACTGAAGGAGTGTGCAGGAAGGAATGTGAAGGAATTGCAGATGCAGGTTTAGACCGAAGATAGACACAAAAAGCTAGAGTAACTCAGCGGCACAGGCAGCATCTCTGGAGAGAAGGGATGGGTGATGTTTTGGGTCAAGACCCTCCTTCAAACTGAAGGAGGTTGTCCTCTCCTCTCCTCTCCAGATTGTAATTGTCCAAACCTTTCAGTGACATTCTGGTCTGCCATAAACCCGGTGCTTCATCCGATTAGTTTCCTCCAGAAACACTTTTTTTTGTGATATGCACAGATACTGTGTATTTTACTGCCGTAGTATTTGCTCCAGTTTTGGATCACTGAGATGAATAATCTCAACAGAGCTGGCAGTTCCAGACTGTGCTTGTTCCAAATCCCCCCCAAAAGACTCTTCATCCATCCAGTCATCATCTCTACCCCACTGAGCCTCCATGTTCGATCAATCACCTCGCGGCGATAGCTCTACCACCTTCAATGCAAAACCTTCACAATACCCGCCTTCCTCTCTCCTTTCAGCGTTTGTCAGGGGATCATTCCCGCCAGAGAGATCTCATGCAATCTGCCATCTCCATCAAGAAGGGTCTCGACCCGAAACGTCATCTATTCCTTTCCTCCAGAGATGCTGTCTGACCCGCTGAGTTACTTCAGTTTATCTTTGGTTTAAACCTACACACAACATCCATTCCTCCTCTTACCACATCTCCTGCGCAACTACTAGAGATGGAATGCCTGACTATTGACCTCAACGCACCCCACCATCCATGAAGCCATGGACCAAATACTCCATCCAGGTACACCAACAGTCAACTGGTGCCTGTTCCAATTTGCTGTGCAGCATTCAGTGCTCACACTGTGGTCTCATCTACATCTAGAAACCAGACCAAAATTGGGTGAAGACTTGCCTGGGTACTGGCACCCGGGACTTACCTGGTACAGGTACCGCTCGTAAGAACTGGAGCGTGGACTTTGAACATGGCGCCAAAGCTCGGCGCCTCCGACATGTGGCTCAGTAGGTTATTCCTGCACACTTGCCAATCGGGGATCCTCTACTGGAATGTTTGTAAGGAAAATAATTTCACTGGTTTTTTTTGGAGATATAGCGCGGAAACAGGCCCTTTTGGCCCACCCGGTCCGCGCCGACCAACAATCCCCGCACATTAACATTGTCCTACACCCACTAGGGGCAATTTTTTACATTTACCAAGCCAATTAACCAACAAACCTGTACGTCTTTGGAGTGTGGGAGGAAACTGAAATTCTCGGAGAAAACCCCCGTAGGTCACGGGGAGAACATACGAACTCCGTACAGACTGCACCCGTAGTCAGGATCGAACCGTGGTCTCCGGCACTGCATTCACTGTAAGGCAGCAACTCTACTGCTGTGCCACCCTGCCACCCACACAATTAACATATAGTAACAATAAAAATCACTAGTGACTAATGACTAGACGCAAGGAACTGCAGATGTTAGAATCTTGAGCAAAACAAAAACGCTGGAGGAACTCAGCAGGTCAGGCTGATGTTCCATGTTAGTTTAGTTGGCTGATGTTCCAAGGTAGGTGTAATGGCAAGTTGGTGGACGTGATATGCTGAGGGGAAATGTGAGGCTTTCCACTTCAGAAGGAAGAATGGAAAGCACAGATTATTATTATTTCAATGTGAACGAGCCTACAAAGTACCGTGGGAGAATGGAATGGTGGGTGTCCTAGTTCACATATGACAAAGGATTGTTATGCAGTCATGAGGTGGGCTGATAGAATGTTGATCTTTATTGCTAGACTTCACTTGTTTTTCCAAGAATTAAAGTAGATCTTGATTGGATATAATTGAGTAATGCATACACCCATTCAGCTCTCCATCCCTCCCCATCCGAGTTCTCCGACTAGTTTCACTGCCCTCCTGATTACATTTTACTGAATGTCCTCCTCATTGTCACCTTCCCCTCAGCTAACATTGATCCATTCTGTTTTCCTTGCACTTTGTCCCCTTAGATCACTCGTTTTCACACCTTACTCTTCCATATCTCTATGTCTCCCTCTCCCCTGACTCTCAGTCCGAAGAAGGGTCTCGACCAGAAACGCCACCCATTCTTTCTCTCCAGAGATGCTGCCTGAGTTACTCCAGCATTTTGCGTCTGTCTTCGATGTAAACTAGCATCTGCAGTTCCTTCCCACAGCTACCTTTAGTTTAGTTTTAGTTTGGTTTAGAGATACAGCCTGGAAGCAGGCCCTTCAGCCCACTGAGACTGTGCCGACCAGTGATCCCTGCACGCTAACGCTATCCTCTACACACAAGGGACAATTCACAATTTTACCAAAGCCTATAAACCTGTACGTCTTTGGAGTGTGAGAGGAAACCAGAGCACCCGGAGAAAGCCCACACAGGTCACGGGGAGAACGTACAAACGCCATACGGACAACGTTCGTGATCAGGATCTCTGGCGCTGTAAAGCAGCGACTCTACCCACTGCGCCACCATTTCTTTGTCCTTCTTTGCCCCCTTACCTTTGTCTATGATAAGATAGAGATATGGAAGAGCAAGGTGTGAAAACGAGAGATCCAAGGGGACGCAGAGCAAGGAAAACAGAATGGATCAATGTTAGCTGAGGGCAAGATGACTACGAGGCATACATTCAGTAAAATGTAATCAGGAGGGCAGTGAAACTAGTCGGAGAACTAGGATAGGGGAGGGATGGAGAGCTGAATGGGTTTATGATATACTCAATTATATCCAATCTAGATCTAGAACAGGAAAATGTATCAAACAGCGCGGGCCATGGTGGATTTCTGGAGAGGCTTTTGCCGTGGAACGAATCCGTCCGACTGTAGCCTGCGCACTGAGTTCCACCATGTCAACCGTCACAGGTGGAAGGAAGAAATCATTAAAATATCTTCCAACAAAATCAAAACCTCTGCAGCATCATTACAATAATGACACCACAATCTCCACAGCTCCACTCCGCAGAGCAAGACTGTCGGAGAGATTGGTTTTTGTCCAATAATTTGAAACAAGAATAGGAATCGGTACAACAGGCAGCTTTACTCTTTTCAGCAAAGAAATGGGGATGAGGAAGGAGCTTCCAGCGGGGATTCAGACTCAAGTGATCTTTACTTTACAAACACAAAGTAGATTACATCCTGAGTACATAATACGCGCATTTGTCTGTTATATGCAGGTTATTATTATTGTTTAAAAAGCAAGCTGCTGGAGGAACTCAGCAGGTCAGGCAGCATCTGTGCAGGGAAATGGGCAGACAATGTTTTAGGTCGGGGTTCACCAGGTAGATGAAGGGTCTCAAAATGTCACCTGATCCACCGGGTTCAAGTTGAGACCCTTCTTGACACTGATGAAGGGACTGAGGAAGGGTCCCGACCTGAAATGTCGTCTGTCCAATCCCTCCCCAGATGCAGCCTGGCCTGCTGAGTTCCTCCAGCACTTTGCTGTTGCTCAGAATTCCAGCATCTGCAGTTTCCTGTGCCTCCAATGGTTACAGGTGATTTATCTAGTGGTCAAACAGGCAGCACATAACTGCAGCGTAATTTACTGAGTGTGATAGTTAACGTGAGCCACTTACATTGCAATTATCTGATATTGTTTTATCATCGTGGTTGCTCAGGGAAACACAAGTTAAACCTTCAGGAACAAGTTGGTTGTGTTGAGTCCACATTTAAAAGGCTGCAGCAATATGGGAATGGATGGGAATCTCTTTGAATTTACTTTATGGCGGCTCGCTACTGCGGCCCAACTCCGGAGCTCGGAGGCTCCAGCTGCGGGCCGGTGGACTGTGATATCGGGAGCTCGCGGGTCCGGGTGGGAGTCTGCTTTTCGGAGTTCCCGCAATGCAACCTCTCCCGCCCGTGTCGCCGGGTTGGAACGACCCGGAGCAGGGCCGTACATCGCCCGGCGCGGCTGTAATGGCCGCGGGACATTCCAGCGCCCGCCCGGGGCTCCAACTTTGTGACATTTAGACCTAGAGCGGGGCCATACATCGCCCGGCGTGGCCTTAAATGGCCGTGGGACTTACCATCGCCCGCCTGGGGCTTCAACATCGGGAGAAAAATGGTGCAGAGGGGAGAGAAAAGACTTTGCCTTCCATCACAGTGAGGAGGAGATTCACTGTGATGGATGTTTGTGTGAATTGATTTGTTTGTGTGTCTTGTAGGAATTGTTTTTGTTTGTATGGCTGTAGAAACGGAGTTTCGTTTAAGCTTCACTGAGGTTTAAATGAATATTGAATTGAACTTACCAAATAATTCATCTTCGTCTTCTTCTTGTGTGTGGCGTGCGCAGCCTAAAGTTGTAGGACAGCTTGTTGTATTTGATCTTATTTGATTGTGCACGCCGGGTTGATTGCAATCGTCGAAACAGGGCGGTCAACGTGAAGGCTGCGAATAATGAAAGGTCAAAATAGAGTGGATGTGGAGAGGATGTTTCATTAGTGGGACAGTCGAGGACCAGAGGTCATAGCCTCAGAAAAAAAGGATGTACCTTTAAAATCAAGATGAGGGGACATTTCCTGAGTAAGAGGGCGGTGAATCTGCGGAATTCATTGTCGCAGACGGCTGTGGAGGCCAAGTCATTGTGTATTTTTGAAAGTGGAGATTGATAGGTTCTTGTGTAGGAAGGAACTGCAGATGCTGGTTTAAATGGAAGATAGACACAGAAAGCCGATAGGTTCTTGATTAGTAAGGGTGTGAAAGGTTATGGGGAGAAGGCAGGAAAGGAAATAAAAAGAAAAAGAAAAAGAAACATATGCGGAAAATGCAGCAGGACAAACAGCATCTGTGGAGAGGGAACTGAGCTATCGTTTCAGATTGATAATGGGGTGGGAGATTGCAACCTTCACGTGGTCCGCCCTGTTTCGACTAATGCAATCAACTCGACGTGCACAAACGGAAGATGAAATAGAACAAGTTGTCCTGCAACTTTAGGCTGTGCACGCCACACGAAGGAAGAAGATTGATAATCTTTCATCAGCATCAGAATCAGAATAGAATCAGAATAGTACTTTATTAGCCAAGTATGTTTTGCAACATACGAGGGATTTCATTTGCCAAGTCAGTCATACAAATAAAACGCAACAGATCACACAAAACACATTTTAACATGAACATCACCACAGTGACTGGATGGAAGGGCTCTCTTCCCTTTGACTCGGCCTCTCCGAGACGAGACTGCATCGGAGGGATGTCACTTGATGGCAAGTCCGCAGGCTGGACTGAAGACGGATAGAAATTAAATGTGTTTTAAGTTGCAGGGAAGTGGGTGTGTTGTGGGCAGCAAAAGGGAATGACTGTGATAGAGTGGAGATGAACGACAGACGAGGTGGTGATGTTCTCTGAGAGAGGGTGGTGATGGCTCATTAATCAATCCCCCATCTGTTTGGAGAAGGTAGACGTACAAGATAAATGAGAACAGATTAGAGAGAGAGAAATTGTGGGACCTGAGACACACACGAGAAGCAGAACACGCTCCGGATATTGGAAAACTGAAATTAAAAATGGAGAAGAGGCTAATCTTTTGCTGGTCCACATCTCGGAGAGGGTTACGGGAAAAATCTAGTCTTTTATGAAGCAGGCATTTTCTGGGCCAGACATCTAATGCTATCTTGGCAGCAGAATAGACAATAGACAATAGGTGCAGGAGTAGGCCATTCGGCCCTTCGAGCCAGCACCACCATTCAATGTGATCATGGCTGATCATCCCCAATCAGTATCCCGTTCCTGCCTTCTCCCCATATCCCCTGACTCCGCTATCATTAAGAGCCCTATCTAGCTCTCTCTTGAAAGTATCCAGACAACCGGCCTCCACAGCCCTCTGAGGCAGAGAATTCCACAGACTCACAACTCTCTGTATGAAAAAGGTGTTGAATATCTCTGTATGAATCTGTTGTTGAATATCTATTCTATTTATAAATTCAATTATTGACCTTGATTACAAGCAGCATTTTTTGATGAAATTCGCAATCTTACTCTTCATTTACTGATCTGAAATGATTACAATGCACGGCGGCGTAGCGGTAGAGTTGCTGCCTCACAGCGCCAGAGACCCGGGTTCAATCCTGACTACGGGTGCTGTCTCTACGGAGTTTGTAGATTCACCCCGTGACCTGCGTGGGTTTTTTCAGGGTGCCCTGGTTTCCTCCCACACGTACAGGTTTGTAGGTTAATTGACCAATAAAATAGTAAATGGTACCTAGTGCGCAGGATAGTGTTAGTGTACGGGGTGATGGCTGGTTGGCATGGACTCCGTGGGCCGAAGGGCCTGCTTCGGCAATGCATCTCTAAAGCCTGAAGTCTAAAACAATCAGAAAGGGAAAGGTAGACCCAAAATGTTGGAGTAACTCAGCGGGACAGGCAGCATCTCCGGAGAGAAGGAATGGGCGACGTTTTGGGTCGAGACCCTTCATCAGACTGAAAGGGAAAGTTTGTTTTATGGGGAGTTCAGTTTAGTTTATTGTCACGTGTACCGAGGTACAGTGAAGAGCTTTGAGAGAGTTCTTTAATAGTATTTATACACTTTTCTTTCATTCTACGTTCCTTTGGACCACAGAATGAATGAAATTGGCTTATTTTAATGTAAAGGGCATGTCCCACTTCGGCAACTCGTTTAAGCGACTGCCAGGGACTAGTTTTAAGTGGAATTCACCTACGACAACCTACGACAACCTACGACAACCTACGACAACCTATGACAACACAAATTGTCGCCGAAAATATTTCAACGTGTATCCCAAATATATCCCCAAAAAATCGCCTCAGTGGGACAGGCCCATTAGTGCCCCCTGTAACTGAACCCTTCCACCACAGGTGATGCTGCAGCTTGGGATGGAGATGGGAAAAATCCCTACAATTGAATGAATTGCAGGTAGACAAAATAAAAGTGAGTGTGATGGAAGGCAAAAGTCTCTTTGTCTCTTCCCTCCTTGTTCTCCCTCTGCGCTGAGGCGATCCAGGCCTGACGCCGCCGGCAACTCAGGCCACTGCTCCAAGGTCGGGCCGCTCCATGCTAGTCGGGCAGCTCCAAGTCTTTTCGGGTCGCGACCCTACAAGTCGGGCATTAGAAGTGAGCCCATGTATAATGGAGACGTTTCATTTAATGTTATTTTCTGATGACTTCATCTTGCAGTTCATGAAATTAGTTGATAACATTCAATATTATTACATATACCGTAATATTTTTTTCCTGACAATATCTGTCACGGTAAAATATGCGACCAATGCTTATGTGAAATGCTTATGTGATATTTGCTTCTAAAGCAAAGCAAAAAAAATAATTGAAAGACAGACTGACAAATATTTGCCACAGGGTTTAAAGCTAATTCAATCTTACAGTTCAGTGATTTCCATAATATTATTAAATTCCATTTTGCTGCTTTGTAAGGTTCCCATTCTAAGCCAGCTATTGTGTGAACTGCACCCACTGGAAACTGGTCTGGTAAATAATATGCTCATTTTTCTAAAAACGAAAGGCCAATGGTGACAAGCTTCACTACTCTGAGATAATTTGACAGCAACAATTCCAATTTAGTTGAGTTTATGAAGGAACTGCAGATGCTGGTGTACACTAAAGATAGACGCAAAATGCTGGAGTAACTCAGCGGGACAGGCAGCATCTCTGGAGAGAAGGAATGGGTGACATTTCGGGTCGAGGCCCTTCGAAACATCACCCATTCCTTCTCTCCAGAGATGCCGCCCGTCCCGCTGTGTTACCCCAGCATTTTGTGTCTATCTTTAGTTTATTGTCACGTGTACTGAGGTACAGCGAAACTATTTGTTGTTGTGTTGCTATCCAGTCAGCGGAGAGTGTGTTGGGGCCCAAATAATTGTCACAGTTTTGTTTGTCCCACAGCATCTACAGCTTTTAAGGTGTCTCACGAGATGTGACGTCCTAAATTGGAAACTTGGCGTGGCAATAACCACCAGGAGCGACGAGGAGATGGCCAGCCCTGCCGGCAGTCTTTTTGTTATTTTTAGCGTCTGTTAAAAGTTTGTTTTTATGTTCTTCAGTTTGTTTTATGTGGGGGGGGGGGGGGGGGGACCGGGGGAAACTTTTTTTCAAGCTCTTGCCTTCCCGAAGATGTGATCATTTTTCGGATCACATTCTCCGGGCTTTGCGGCCTACCATCGCTGGAGCTGGGAGCTGCCTCGGACTGTCGTGAGCCCCACCTCGGGGTACAGACTAAACATCAGAGCTGATCCCTTGCCTGGGATCGCTCCCACCGCGGACTGCGGACTTACCATCAAGGGCTCGCAGTCTCGGGAGAGGTTCGTCGGGAGCTCCAACGCCGCAGAAGGTTCGTCCAGCCCCGACGCGAGGTTTTCGATCGCTCGGCGCGGGGGAGCTGACATCCCCCCGATGCGGGAGCTGATCGCCTCGACGCGGAGGGCCCGAACGCCGCCGGCTACGGGAGTTAAGACCGTCCCGTCAACGGGGGGCTCGAGGCCCCCGACCGAGGAAGAACAAAAGGAAGGACTTGAACTTTATTTCGCCTTCCATCACAGTGAGGAATGTGTAGGTGACTGTGGTGGATGTTCATGTCAAAATGTGTTTTTGAGTCTGTTGCTTTTAATTGTATGACTGACCTGGCCGGTGAAATTCCTCGTATGTTGCAAAACATACTGGGCGAATAAAGTATGATTCTGATTCTGATCCTTTTTATTTGTTGGATCATCAATGTTAATGCAAACAGCGACACAAGGAACTGCAGATGCTGGAATCATCTGGAAAAGTGCTGAAGTAACTCAGAGGGCCAGGCGGCATCTGTGGAGGGAATGGACAGATGACATTTCGGGTCAGGAACCTACTTCAAGTGTCCTGGCTGATTTCTGTATCTGATATTATGTGTCACGTTCGTTGTATAGAGAGGGGAGAGAATGAGGAGGGGAGAGAGTGGAAAGAGGGAGAGAGTGAGAGATAGGAATGAGTGGGTGTAGGGAATAGTCAGGAGAGAGAGAGAGGAAAGAGAGAGAGCAGGAGAAATGGGGAATAGAGATGGGAGAAGAAAGGGAGAGAGAGAAGAGAGAGAGAGAGAGGCAGAGAAGGCGGGAGGGATGGGGCAACGAGAAGTGTGTGAGAGCGAGACAAAGCAATGAGAGGGGGAAGAGAGTGGAGAGAGGGGGGTGAGAGGGAGAAAATGAGAAGAGAGAAGGAGAAAGGGTGGAAAGAGAGAGAGAGAGAGAAGAAATGAAAGAAAGTGGGAAGAGAGGGGAGGAGGAGAAAAAAATGAAGGGGAGAGAGAGTGAGAGGGAAAGGGTGGAAGAGAGAAAATGAAAAGGAAGGAAAGGGAGAGAGATGGGGAGAACGGGAGACAGATGGAGTGAGAAAGGGATGGAGAGAGAGAAAGAGAGGAAAGACAAAGAGGAGTGCGCAGGAGAAAGGGACTAAGCGGGAAAGGGAAAGTGAGGAGAGAGTGAAGGAGAAAGAGGGGAAATAGAGAGAGAGTGAGATGGAGAGAGAGAGAGAGAGAATTAGTGAATGAGGAGGGGGAGGTGAGATGGGAGGAAAGGTTTTAAGGCAGCGCGGCTCAGAGGGTTTATACCGCCTGCAATTTCTGATTTGACTGGGTACATCAGAGGAGTTATGATGGTACAAGGACACAGGGGTGACCAAGAGGAGAGCAGACTCCTCACAATTAATACATCAAGAATAAATAAATGTTCAAGAAGGAACTGCAGATGCTGGAAAATCGAAGCTAGACAAAAATGCTGGAGAAACTCAGCGGGTGAGGCAGCATCTATGGAGCGAAGGAAATAGGCCACCTTTCGGGTCGAAGAAACCCTTCTTCAGACTAAATAAATCATTGGCATAACACATGTGAATGGAAGTTAACACCCATAGAAACATAGAAACATAGAAAATAGGTGCAGGAGGAGGCCATTCGGCCCTTCGAGCCAGCACCGCCATTCATTGTGATCATGGCTGATCGTCCCCTATCAATAACCCGTGCCTGCCTTCTCCCCATATCCCTTGACTCCACTAGCCCCTGGAGCTCTATCTAACTCTCTCTTAAATCAATCCAGTGACTTGACCTGAAGAAGGGTCTCGACCCGAAACGTCGCCTATCTCCTTCGCTCCTTAGATGCTGCTGCACCCGCTGAGTTTCACCAGCTTTTTGTGTACCCAGTGACTTGAGCTCTACTGCCCTCTGTGGCAGGGAATTCCATAAATTCACAACTCTCTGGGTGAAAAGGTTTTTTCTCACCTCAGTCTTAAATGGCCTCCCCTTTATTCTAAGAGTATATTCTTAATTTGTATGAATGTCTAACTTTTGTAAAATAACCTGTGTTCCCAGATCGCTCAAAAAATAGCCAGGGGGCCTAGAATAATAAGATGTTACAAAGAGTCGAGCTGTAAAGAGGCATAAGTCTTCAGGTGGGTAATTACAGGGATATGGATGACACACCTCCCTGCACCCACACAGGGCGGCTCAGCGGTGGCGTTGCTGCCTGACAGCGCTTGCAGCGCTGGAGACCTGGGTTCAATCCCAACTACGGGTGCTGTCTGTACGGAGTTTGTACGCTCTCCCCGTGACCGTGTTGGTTTTCTCCGAGATCTTCAGTTGCCTCCCACTCTCCAAAGACGTAACAGGTTTGTAGGTTAATTGGCTTGGTGTAAATGTAAATTGTCCCTCGTGTGTGTGTAGGGTAGTGTTAGTGTGCGGGGATCGCTGGTCGGCACGGACTCGGTGGGCCGAAGGGCCTGTTTCCGCGCTGTATCTCTACACAAAACTAAACTAGGAGGTATAAAGGCATCACTCCCCTCTTTAATGTAGTATACTTTTGAAATGATATCCCCGTATTTTTAAAACATGTTTCCTATTAATGGAATCGTTTCTTGAGGCTGAGAGACGGCATGGCGGATTCCAGTGCTTTGAATGCGGGCGACGCTCGTGTAAGGCTCAGGGGGACTTGGCTGCTTCTGATGGAGTTGTACGGATGAATATCAGATATTTTGAACAATGGCAAATGGCCACGGGAAACTACCAGGTCCTTTGAGTGGGAGCTAAGCCCCGACATCAGCGTAATTATCACAGCTGCATTGTAAGTACAACTCGAATACCATCGCCCGAACTGACAGATTACTGTCAAACAACAGCAGATTGGGATTCAGCCTCCTGTACACAGTGTTTTCTGATTTTGCACCAAAACTAAATAGACAATAGACAATAGACAATAGACAATAGGTGCAGGAGTAGGCCATTTGGCCCTTCGAGCCAGCACCGCCATTCAATGTGATCATGGCTGATCATCCCGAATCAGTACCCCGTTCCTGCCTTCTCCCCATATCCCCTGACTCCGCTATTTTTAAGAGCCCTATCTAGCTTTCTCTTGAAAGCATCCAGAGAACCGGCCTCCACCGCCCTCTGAGGCAAAGAATTCCTCAGACTCACCACTCTGTGAGAAAAAGTGTTTCCTCGTCTCCGTTCTAAATGGCTTACCCCTTATTCTTAAACTGTGGCCCCTGGTTCTGGACTCCCCCAACATCGGGAACATGCTTCCGGCCTAAAGTGTGTCCAAGCCCTTAACAATCTTATATGTTTCAATGAGATATCCTCTCCTCCTTCTAAACTCCAGAGTGTACTAGCCCAGCTGCTCCATTCTCTCAGCATATGACAGTCCCGCCATCCCGGGAATTAACCTTGTAAACCTACGCTGCACTCCCTCAATAGCAAGAATGCCCTTCCTCAAATAAGTTATAATCCCCAGCTCTGTAAGGCTGAGACAAAAGGTTGCTCTCAATATTAATAGAGTTTGATAAGGTGGTTTAGGGAGAAGCTGCTTCCACTGAAGGGTATCAAGAGCAGGGGCGGATGACCTGAAGGTAGTACAGGACGGAAGATCTAGGCACAAAACGCTGGAGTAACTGAACGGGGTCAGGCAGCATCTCTGGAGAGAAGGAATGGGTGACGTTTCAGGTCGAGACCCTTCTTCAGACTGAGAGTCAGGGGAAAGGGAAACAAGAGATGGAAAGGGACAATGAGAGAGAGTGATATAGAACAAATGAATGAAAGAGATGCAAAAAAGTAAAGATGATCAAGGAAAGGTGGAGCCCACAATGGTCCATTGTTGGCTGAGGGCTAGGTGATAACGAGTTACACAGATGATGAAACTGAACAGGACGACAGTGAAAGTAGTATGACGACTAGGGTGGGGGAGGGACAGAGAGGGAGAGGGGGGATGCAAGGGTTTCTTGAAGTTAGAGAAATTAAAGTTCATACCAGAAATAAAGGTTCAAATCAGCCAGAAAAAGCAGCCTACCAGAGGACTGGGAGAAATTCAGAGACCAACAGAGGAGGACAAAGGGCTTAATTAGGAAAGGGAAAATGGAGTTTGAAAGAAAACTGGCAGGAAACATAAAAACTGACTGCAAAAGTTTTTATCGATATGTGAAGCGCAAAAGATTAGTTAAAACAAATGTAGGTCCCTTGCAGTCAGAAACAGGTGAATTGATCATGGGGAACAAGGACATGGCAGACCAATTGAATAACTACTTTGGTTCTGTCTTCACTAAGGAAGACATAAATAATTTGCCGGAAATAGCAGGGGATCGCGGGTCAAATGAGATGGAGGAAATGAGTGAAATCCAGGTTAGCTGGAAAGTGGTGTTAGGTAAATTGAATGGATTAAAGGCCGATAAATCCCCAGGGCCAGATAGGCTGCATCCCAGGGTACTTAAGGAAGTAGCCCCAGAAATAGCAGATGCCTTAGTGATAATTGTTCAAAACTCTTTAGATTCTGGAGTAGTTCCTGAGGATTGGAGGGTAGCTAATGTAACCCCACTTTTTAAAAAGGGAGGGAGAGTGAAAACGGGGAATTACAGACCAGTTAGTCTAACATCGGTAGTGGGGAAACTGCTAGAGTCAATTATTAAAGATGGGTGCAGCAGGCTGTGAAGAAAGCGAATGGTATGTTGGCATTCATAGCAAAAGCATTTGAGTACAAGAGCAGGGAGGTTCTACTGCAGTTGTACAGGGTCTTGGCGAGGCCACACCTGGAGTATTGCGTACAGTTTTGGTCTCCTAATCTGAGGAAAGACATTCTTGCCATAGAGGGAGTACAGAGAAGGTTCACCAGACTGATTCCTGGGATGACACGACTTCCATATGAAGAAAGACTGGATAGACTCGGCTTGTACTCGCTGGAATTTAGAAGATTGAGGGGTGATCTCATAGAGACTTACAAAATTCTTAAGGGATTGGACAGGCTAGATGCAGGAAGATTGTTCCCGATGTTGGGGAAGTCCAGGACAAGGGGTCACAGTTTAAGGATAAGGGGGAAGTCTTTTAGGACCGAGATGAGAAAATCGTTTTTCACACAGAGAGTGGTGAATCTGTGGAATTCTCTGCCACAGAAGGTAATTGAGGCCAGTTCGTTGGCCATATTTAAGAGGAAGTTGGATGTGGCCCTTGTGGCTGAAGGGATCAGGGGGTATGGAGAGAAGGCAGGTACAGGATACTGAGTTGGATGATCAGCCATGATCATATTGAATGGCGGTGCAGGCTCGAAGGGCCGAATGGCCAGCTCCTGCACCTAATTTCTATGTTTCTCATACCGCTGGGTTGTAAGCTGGCCAAGCGGGGCCGTTTGGGAATGAAAGCAGGAGGCACTTTCTTCACACCGAGGAGAGAGATGAACTTTAGACTTTAAGCTTTAGAGATACAAAGCTGAAACAGGCCCTCCGGCCCACTGAGTCCGCGCTGACCAGCGATCACCCCATACAGTTGCACTAACCTGCACACTAGGGATAATTTTACAATTCTACCAAAGCCAAATAACCTGCAATATGCATGTCTTTGGAATGCGGGAGGAAACCAGTGAACCCGGAGGAATCCCCTGTGGTCACAAGGAGAACGTACAAACTCCCTACAGACAGCACCCAGAGTCAAGATGGAACCCGGGTCTCTGGAGCTGTGAGGCAGCAACTCTACCGCTGTGCCACTGTGCCACCCCTGGCACAAATATTTGATTCTGTGCTTGTTTTACTTTTATTTATGCTCTTTTAACTAAGTTCTTCAAACCATCAGAATCTCATAACACAAAGTGCTGGAGGAACTCAGCCGGTCAGGCAGCATCTGTGGAGGGAATCGACAGTCGACATTTCGGATCGGGACCCTTCCTCAGACAATCGTGAACTCGTTCTCCTCCTATCCATGCACGCGCAGAACTGAAACTTCCGGGAGAGGGGAGGCTAATTGCAATAAAACATCAGTTACAAGGTGCTGCATGCAATGCACAAAGGCATGGGCATGCACTGGGAGCAGGCTGCAAACTCTGTGCTGGATTATCTCTGGAGTGATCAGTAGAGAGCGGTTTGAAATCACAGCCAAGGTAGACTCTGTGCGAGCGCTTGGGGCTGTCACTGGTTATAATGACTTTCAGCCTCCAGCTATTAACCTGCGGGAATATGTGTCGATCATATCAGCACACAGCCGCTCTCATCGAGACGAGCATACAAAGGGAACCTGGATATGTTGTCTGGGCCATTGATCCGAGAGGAGCAGAAGAGATCAGCAGTGGACCACCCTGATGGGCCTGGACCACCCTAGCTGAGAACAAGGACTGAGCACAGGTGTCCGCTCCAGTTTAGTTTAATTTGGTTTATTTATAGGGTTTGCTGATGGATTGCCATCCTGGAAAGTGTAGAGATCTTGAGAGAGGGAATTGGTGACGTTTCGGGCCAAGACCCTTCTTCAGACGTCTCGACCCAAAACGTCACCCGTTCCTTCTCTCCAGAGACGCTGCCTGTCCCGCTGAGTTACTCCAGCATTTTGTGTCTCTCTTTGGTTTAAACCAGCATCTGCAGTTCCTTCCTACACACATTCTGTTGTGCTGCAGCAAGTAAGAATTTCCATTGTTCTATCTGGGACACATGACAATAAAACACTCTTGAGTCTTGAGATCTTGAGAGTTGTTGGAGTGGAGTTGCATTCAGCCATGATCACATTGAATGCCGGTGCTGGTCTACTCCTGCACCTATTGTCTATTGAGGAGTATTCCATTACTTGCCTAACCGTTAGTGTTGTTTATTGTTTATTGTCACGCGGACCGAGATACAGTGAAAAGCTTTTGTTGCGTGCTAACCAGTCAGCGGAAAGACAACACGTGAGTACAATCGAGCTGTCCAACGTGTACAGATCAGATTCATGAGTAAGGTATAGTCCAAGATAAAGCAATTAACGTCCGATCAAAGATAGTCTGCAGGTCTCCAATGGGGTAGATAGTAGTTCGGGACCGCTCTCTAGTTGTTGATAGGATGGTTCAATTGCCTGATAACAAACAGTTACATCTGGAGGTGTAAGTTGGGAAGAAACTGTCCCTGAATCTGGAGGTGTACGTTTTTACACTTCTGTACCTCTTGGCCGATGGGAGAGGGGAGAAGAGGGAGTGACCGGGGTGAGACTGGTCCTTGATGATGCTGCTGGCCTTGCCGAGGCAGCGTGAGGTATAAAGATAGTCAATGGAAGGGAGGTTGGTTGGTGTGATGGGCTGGGCTGCGTACCACGATTCTCTGCAATGTCTCAGCTGGAGTTGGTTTAGTTTAGAGATACAGCAGGGAAACAGGCCCTGGGCCCACCAAGTCCGTGTCGACCAGCGATCACCCACTCACACTAGTTCAATTCTACACACACTCTGTGTAATTTGCAGAAGCCAATTAACCTACAAACCTGCACGTCTTCAATTATACTTTATTGTCACATGTACCTGGGTACAGTGAAATTATTATTTTTTCCCCTTTGGAATGCAGAAGGAAACCAGAGCACCCAGAGGAAACCCACGCGGTTACAGGGAGAACGTGCAAACTCCGCGCAGACAAGCACCCATAGTCAGGATCGAACCCGGGTCTCTGGCGCTGTGAGGCAGGTATTCCACATCCGCACCCACTGTGTAGCCCAACAGCAAATGTGTGAGCAAGGATTCCATGGTCGAATGACAATGAAGCACTCTCGACTTGATCTTTATTCCCATTTGGTTCAGCAGCATCCATGGGGGGAAGGATCTTGGAATGGGATCCTCTCCGTGCGAGATGCCGACATTCATGTCCCACCTCCACTTGTCCTGGACAATTAAAGGCCACCCGGGGCAACATCTCGGAGTTTCCAACACATCACCACTGCAGCAACTCACAGCCATTCCTGCAGCACTCAGTACAACAGCCGGACTGTCCACACACTCCAGACCGGAGAGTCTGTCAAGAGTGTTTTATTGTCATATGTCCCCGAAGCAGAACAACAAATTTCTTGCAGCAACAAAGCAGATATGTAAACAGTACTCTGTAAAGGCAAAAAGGCCCAACAGAAGATGTACTTCCTGAGGAAGCACAATCTGCTACAGGCAATGTTGGTCCAATTCTACACGGCCATCGTAGAGTCTGTCCTCACCTTCTCCATCATGGTCTGGTTTGGCTCAGCCACCAAGCACGACACCTGGAGGCTGCAGCGAATCGTCCGATCAGCAGAGAAGGTTATTGGCTGCAACCTTCCCTCCGTTGATGAACTGTACACCGCAAGGGCCAGGAAGCGAGCGGGCAAGATCATCTCTGACCCCTCTCACCCTGGCCACAAACTCTTTGAATCACTTCCTTCTGGAAGGCGACTCCGGACTGTCAAAGCTGCCACAGCCAGACATAAAAACAGTTTTTAGCCACGAGTAGTTGCTCTACTCAACAGCCAAAAATCTGTAGCCTCCCTTTGATCTGGTATTTTGTTGGTTCGCATGCTTGATCAATGGTGTTTTATCATTAATGTTTTATTATTATTAATGTTTAGTATTTTCTGAGGCATTCGTAACTGTCACTGTATGTCATGTTGTTACTTGTGGGCGGAGCACCAAGGCAAATTCCTTGTATGTGAATACTTGACCAATAAACGTACTTACTTACTTACTTAAAACCCTAGATAATTTAGTTTAGAGACACCGCGCGGAAATACGCCCTTTGGCCCACAACGTCCGCACCGACCAGCGATCCCCGCACACTAACACCATCCTACACACGCTAGGGACAATTTACACTTTTTATCACGGCCAATCAGCCTACAAACCTGCATGCCTTTGCAGTGTAGGATGACACCGGGAAAAATCCACACAGGTCCCGGGGAGAACATCCCAACTCCAAACAGAGTAGCTGTAGTCGGAATCAAACCCGGGCCTCTGGCGCTGTAAGGCAGCAACTCTACTGCCACCAAGCCGCCTACAAATAATAAACAGAACAAAAATCAATCAGGTCCTGTCTCTGAAATCCAACGAATGCTCACATCAATGAGAAAAATCCAACCTCAGCTCCCAGACTAGATACATCAGCTGAGTAGGCTAATGCTATTGGTCAAAGATAGACAAAGTGCTGGAGTAACTGCACGGGTCAGGTGGTAACCTCTGGGGAAAAGGAATAGGGGACGTTTCGGGTCGAGTCCCCTCTTCAGACCGAGAGTCCAGACTCTCAGATTGAAGAAGGGTCTCGACCCGAAATGTCCCCAATTCCTTTTCCCCAGAGGTACCGCCTGACCCGTGCAGTTACTCCAGCACTTTGTCTATCTTCAGAGTAAACCAGCATCTGCAGTTCTTTCCTACACACAATGTTTTGGGTCCCGATGTGAAACCGCCTGACCCGCTGAGTTACTCCAGCACTTTGTATTTTGCTCGGCAAACATCAGGCCCCGCGCCGTTTCACGAAGGAACTGTTTCAGAAAATCACATTAGGCTGCACCCTCGGTCATGCTCATGAAAGATGAAAGGGAATGTATAAAAAAATATAGACAAATTATGCAGATTCGTACCTTAGCATCTTTAAAAGATTAATCATTGACGTGTTTAATTTTAATTGGTGTCTATGGTTGGTATTTTTCTGTGGTTAAATCTATTTAGTTAGCTCATAATGTGAGCTTTAATGGGAGCTGTGGCTTCATGCTGTTGTCATCTTCAACTTCTGCAGTAAATTCCCAATGCATTATTAGTAGGCAGAGAACACAAACAAAGCCACAAGAATTTGAAAGATATTTCAGACACAAATCCTGAATGGTGAATCTTTATTAACTCTTGCAGCTTTACAAAACTTTAGTTGGTCTGAATTTGGAGGATTGTGTGCAATTTTGGTCACCCTGTCGCAGGGTGCAGAGGCTTTGCAGAGAGCACAGAAGATATTTCCAGAGTGCTGCTCCTTCTCTCTCTCCCTGTCTCCCCTCTACCCCACCTACCGCTGTACCCGCACCTGTTTCTCCCCTCCCCCACCCCTTCCGCCCACCTTCCTTCCTCTAGCTTCACAACTCGCCACCCTTCAATCCTTTTGTCTTTTCGTTTAGTCAAGGTTAGGGGTACAGCGCAGAAACGACCAGGTTCAGGAATAGCTACTTCCCCACAGCCATCAGGCTATTAAACTTGGCTCGGACAAAACTCTGAACATTAATAGCCCATAATCTGTTATTTGCACTTCATCAGTTTATTTATTCATGTGTGTGTATATATATTTATCTAATGATATATGGACACACTGATCTGTTTTGCAGTCAATGCCTACTATGTTCTGTTGTGCTGAAGCAAAGCAAGAATGCCATTGTCCTATCAGGGACACGTGACAATAAACTCCCTTGAATCTTGAATCTCTTGAATCTTGAAACAGGCCCTTCGGCCCACCGTGTCCGCACCGACCAACGATCCCCGCACATTAACGTCACCCTACACACACTACGGTAAAATTTATACCAAGCCAATTAACCCACAGACCTGGACGTCTTTGGAGTGTGGGAGGAAAGCGAAGATCTCGGAGAAATCCCACGCTGGTCCAGAGGAGAACATACAAACACCTTACTGACAAGCATCCATTACACCTTCAGTCATTTCTTCTCTGGCCTTTGTCCAAACATCTGCCCATCAAAAACCCTCTGGTATTTGACATTTCCATCGTGGGAAAATGCTTCTGACTGTATACCCTTTCTATGCCTCTCACAATTATATATACTTCTCTCAACTTCCTTTTTCCAATCCCACTTTGCAGCCAGTGTGATATCTTGTCACTGTTTTCTAATGGAAGTTAAAAATTACTATTATTGTACAAGAAAAATAAATGTGTTTTTCAGTGCAAGGTGCAGCAATTGGGAAGTCCATTCCTCAAATCTATGAAGCAAGTGTCAAAATTGGTTTCCGTGCCAAGGTATTGATTAGTCTGGTTCCTTCATACACACAGCCACAGTATAGACTGATGGAATTCTTCAGCTAAGATAGACACAAATTGCTGGAGGAACACAGTGGGTCAGGCAGCGTCTCTTCTTAGGTCCCCTTCGGTCGTGGCTGACCATGGGTGTCTCCAGGCGTCTATGGAGGACGCCTGTGCGTGACTTTGTTTAATGTGGGGAGACTGGTGCACAGACGGTCCTTGACGGATCCTTGACCCCACAAGGTCCTTGACAGATCTGGGTCAGGATCCAGTGGCATGGAGTCCAAGACGACCGGAGACCCTTTCTGCTGCAGCCTTCATCCGCCTTCCCAGCCGCTGTGACGCTCCACTAAGGTCAGCCATCGTCCTCCACCTGTTCCACCGTTGAGGTCTTGGTTGGATCGCCTTTGTCAGAGACCTCCCCCTCGACCTTACCGCCACGGGTGGCCCTACCAGGAGCATCGCTCCAGACGGCATCGCTCTCAGGATCTCAGGGCCACACAAGCTTCTCCACCACGACAAGATGACAATCCACGGAGAAGTCTCTGGAGAAAAGGAATAGGTGACGTTTTGGGTCGAGACCCTTCTTCACTCGAAACATGACTGAGTTACTCCAGCATTTTGAGTTTATCTCCAGTTGAGACCCTTCTTCAGACCGAGAGTCAGGGGAGAGGGAAACTAGAGGGGTGATGGGTAAAGACACATATGGACAGTGAAAATAATCAGTAGAGGGGTGCAGGTGGGGAGAGGGGAGGGGGTAGCTAGGGACTCTCCCTCACCTCTCCCCCCCCCCCCCCCACCCCCATCACCTCTTTATACTGCTTTCCTCCGCTCTGCACTCCCAGTCCCGATGCGGGGTCTCAACCTGAAACGTCAACCATCTCTTTGCCTCCACACATGCTGCCCGACCCACTGGGTTCACCAGCAGTTTGTTCTTTGATTTTTGGTCTTTGCTTGAAACAGTGAAATTATTTTTTAAGGTAGAAAGCTTGATCTTAAAACCTTTCATACCTTTCCACAGCAAGAGCTGGGATTGAAATGCCATGATAAGTGTGATTTAGCAAATCCATCTTGTTTAAGAAAGAACTGCAGATGCTGGAAAAATCGAAGGTGGACAGAAATGCTGGAGAAACTCAGCGGGTGAGGCAGCATCTATGGAGCGAAGGAATATTCCTTGCTGCCTCACCCGCTGAGTTTCTCCAGCATTTTTGCCTACCTAGCAAATGCATCTTCATTCCTTTCCTGAAGAACATTCGGAAGATTTTCCAGGACATCAATAATGCAGGATATGTGCCAAACACTTCATGAGCGTGCTTATGAGTGGACCAGTCTCGCCCCAGTCACTCCCTCTTCTCCCCCTCTCCCATCAGGCAAGAGGTGCAGAAAAACACGCACACCTCCAGTTTCAGGGACAGATTCTTCCCAGCTGTTATCAGGCAACTGGACCATCCTATCACCAACTAGAGAGCAGTTTCAAGCTACTATCTACCCATCCCTCTTCCCATCAGAACTGTCCCCTCCATCGACTCCTTTAAGTCAAGACTTAAAACTCATCTTTACTCTCAAGCCTTTCTTGATGTCCTCTGAGTGAGGGCTATATGTATGTATTTATGTATGTACTTAATCTGTGAACCAATGTTGTATAACTTTAGTACCTCCACCAATGTAAAGCACTTTGGCCAACGAGAGTTGATTTTTAACTGTGCTATAGAAATAAAAGCGACTTGACTTGACCTCAGTGGAGACCCTCGGACTATCTTTAATTGGACTTTAGCTTGCGTTAAACGAGGGTCTCGACCCGAAACTTCACCCATTCCTTCTCTCCGGAGATGCTGCCTGTCCGGCTGAGTTACTCCAGCTTTTTGTGTCATTCACTTTGTTATTCCCTTCATCATGTATCTGTACAGTGTGGGCGGCACACAAAGGTACGCGTGACAATAAACTAACCGTGTAGGAAGGTACTTTATGCTGGTTTGTACTGACAATCGACGCACAAGTCAGTCTGAAGAATGGTCTCGACCCGAAACGTCGCCCATTCCTTCTCTCTAGAGATGCTGCCTGCCCCGCTAGGTTACTCCACCTTTTTGCGTCTATCTTTGGTCTAAACCAGCATCTGCTATTCCTCCCGATAAATATCTGAGGAAATATTTTCTCATGCTGTAAGATGGTCTGGAATGTAGTGTCAGAGATAAAGAGGTTGATTCCACTGTCATTTTCAAGATGGAACTGGGTAGGTATCAGAGAAGGAGAGGGTTTGAAGGGCTAAGGGTAAGAATGGGGGAGCGAGAACTAGCTTGCTCCTATATACACCTATATACACCTCTCTTCTCACAGAGTTAAAGGCGTGGTTTCATAAAAAAATGCGGGACTTGCTAGCGCACGCCGGGGGCTCCAACGTCAAGACCCGGAGCGCGGCCTTGCATCGCCCAGCGCATCCTTAATGGCCGTGGGACTTACTTACCATCGCCCGCCGGGGGCTTTCACTTTGACATCGGGAGAAGAATGGGGAGTGCAGGGGAGAGATAAGACTTTGCCTTAAATCACAGTGAGGAGGAGATTCACTGTGATGAATGTTTGTGTCAATTGTGTTGGTGTGTGTCTTGGTTCCTTTCTTGTTGTAAGACTGCAGAAACCAAATGGGGTTCAAAACAAATTTGAGGTTCAAATGACAATAAACGGTATTGTGTATGGAGCCAGCATAAACACAATGGGCCGAATGGCCTCCCTCTGTGCTGCAACCACTGCGATTCTGACAGAGAGGGGATGTTCAGCCAAAACCTAATTGGAAAACAGACTTCCTATCAAAGCGTAAATTTGCAGCAATTTGTCGTTTAGGAGGTTGATTCTTTCCATAAATAACCGCGGAATGTTTCCGCTCGGCATTGCTGCCAATTCACATCAGTGCCACAGTGAAGAATGCTGAACGCGTACAAACCCCGTGGCCCGAGCCAAAACCTGCAGCTGACACCGGATGACAAGTCACAAGCACCACTCCGATCTGGCCCGCACACAGAGTTACAGGCGTGGTTCCATCGAACAATGCCTGACACCAGCCTACCTACTGTAATCACTTTTACTCCGAATGCTTCTCGGTACTTACAGTACAATAGTTGTTTTTTTAAAATAACTGCATTGAGGCAGCGCAAGAGTCATAAAGTGATACAGCACAAAAACACGAGGCTTTGTTCCAAACTTTTTCGTAGCTCCAGTTTCCCTCTCCCCTGACTCTCAGTCTGAAGAAGGGTCTCGATCCGAAACGCCACTTATTCCTTTCTGACAGAGATGCTGCCTGATCCACTGAGTTAAGGGCCTGTCCCACTTGCATGCGATTGCATGCGTTTGGCGCGACCAAACGGAAGCGGAATTCACGCGAAATTTGCGCTAAGTACGCGCCAAGTACGCGCTAAGTTCACGCTAAGTTCGCGTGTGACGTCATGTGCGTCATACTTACCAATCAGCTGGCCAGGAGGCGGGCCGACTGAATTTGGGCGTCGCACGGCATCGGGCGGTGACGTCATCACGCAACGCCACGCCGGGCGGTGATGACATGACGCTGTGTACAACTGCAATGCACCTGCGTGCCGACAGGCCGTTGGCGCGCGAAGATTTCGGACACTGGCGATGTCGGGATCAGCCCCGCACAACTCCGCGCTTCTAAGTGGGACCGGCCCCGCGCGGCCATACGGTCCCTGTACGCCTCAAGCTTAATTTGCGAGCCAAGGTCGCGTAAGTGGGCCAGGCCCTTTACTCCTCAGCTGGCCCGCCGGCTGGGCTTTGTGTGCAGTCCAGCACCCGGGCCAACTCACCATTCACCCAGCCACGGCCGAGTTGTTGGGAATTTGTCCCTTATTTTGACCTTTTGTCCCTTATTTGGGAGTGAGAAAGTTGACAACCCGACCCGTACTAATCAAGAATTTATCGACCTCTGCCTGTCCGATTGAGGCCAAGTCAATGGACATCTGTCCAAAAATGTCCATTGACTTGGCCTCCAGGGCAATGAGTTCCACAGATTCACCACCCTCTGACTAACATGCCTGGTGTGGTTTATTTTACTTCGGAGTCACGTGAGTGACTACGTGAAGAACCCCGTACAGCCGATCGTGCGTCATTACGTCAGACACTTTCGTGCAGACGACTGTGGAGCAGCGCAGCTCCTCCAACGGCAAGTCTAAAAAAGTTTCAGGTAAGTGCTACTTCTTACCTGTTCTAGGTTTCCTGCAGGAACCTCCGAGGTTCTTGCGGGACGGTCGCGAGGCCGACGAGTGAACCAGCCTAGGGCTTTGGGGAGGAAACCCTGGTCCGACCGCGGGAGCGGGGAGCTGGCGAATGTCGGGTTTGCGATCGGAGTCACTGATAACGCGGTCAGTGACTCCACATGTTGGGTTCCCGGGGAGGGGATACCCGAGAATAGTGCGGTTCCAGACCGCAGTAGTCCCTAGGGGATGGGGCTTAACGGACCTGAACGGTCAGTCTGGGTTCCCGGTGGTGGGGAAACTCAAGTGTTTGCGTTTCCCAGACCGCAGTAGTCCCCAAGAAATGGGGTTTAATTCACGTAACTGAGTAGCCCGGGTGCCCGGGGATTGATTCCCGGGGAGGGGAAATTCACTTATGGGGTTCCCTAACCACAATAATCCCCAGAATATGTGGACGGCTCACAAAATAGTCAGAATAATTAAGAAAGATTTGGTAGGTTCACCTCTGGGAATTAATTTAGGGAAACTCCTTTAGGCAGGCGGTGGATCAGTAGTAAAGTTTATGGCAATGGCAGAGGCTGAGCCAGTAGCACCTTTGGGAAGGGCTGCATCATGGGAATGCCAAGCTATGGCAGTGCCAGCCTATGGGAAAGGTTGTGCCAGCAGTACCTTTGCTCAGGACTGCTCCAGGGGAATGCCAAGTTATGGCAGTGCCAGCCTATTGGAGAGGTTATGCCAGCAGCACCTTTGCTCAGGGCTGCTTCATGAGAACGCCAAATCTATGGCAAATACTGGCCTATGGGAAAGGCCGCACCAGCAGCACCTTTCTACAAGGCTGCTTTATGGGCACCAGCAGTACCTTCTTCAGGACTGCTTTATGGGAATAGCTGTTTAGTAGGGCATTCCCATTTACAGTGATCATGGGGGATGAAGGGGTCATTGTTAGGATAAGGCAATATAACATAATCTGTCTTAAACTATATTTGAGAAATACTTAAACAAGTCTTAAACTATATTTGAGAAATATGGCTCCTCCATCCAGCTAGATTAAGTCTATCAAATAGACTTGTACGATGTTGGGATTCACTTTTAGGTATTCAATTGGCTGTGATGCCGGCCTGGGCAACAGATGGCAGTCAATAAACTCTGGTAACAGGTTTACTAGTCGTTAGATTAATTGTTAATTGTATAGATGTGATTCTGCTGTGCAAGTAAGACAACTTATCTTGTTAAATGGTTAACTATTAAGTGCCTTATAGGTCATTGTTAACACACCTTGTTTCTCCAGGTGAAATTAATAAAGTCACAAGGATGGACAAACAGTATTCATTACTGCTCCAGTTGTTGTTAAGTAAATCTTTAATTATATTACAAAATGGTGCTAATGGCCCTAAATAGGAAATTGTGTCAGTAGTGCTTTTTAGCAGGCCTGCTTATCTCCCTCATGTATGCTGCGTCAGTATTATTCTGGCGCTGGGGTCATGGCAAAGTCGGCGTATTGCTGAAGCTGCGCCAGCAGCACCTTGTATCAGGGCTGCTTAATGGCTCCCTCATGTAAGAGGAGAGCATGTGGGATCGGAATAGTCTAATGCCGAGTCTGAGGGTATAGCCATAGAGCATGCCCAAGGGATTCAGGGCATGTGCCCAGAGGTCTATGCCTGGCCAGAAAGTTACCATCCCAAACACATATGCAGTGAATACCGCTCTAAGGGGGACATTACAGTTGGCCGTCGAATCTTCTATTCAGGTAAGACCTTTCCATAAGCGAAACCTGGAGGACAAAGCACAATGGAACGAGCAAGGTTTCATAGTTTTGGTGACAATGCACCCCACGTCTTTATTGGCAGTAAGCGGTTCACTGAAGTTGGTGGCAGCATGAAGGCTGGCCAGAGGTTCCACACACTGTACCTGTGCTACTCTACAATTAAGGGACCACTTACAGCTTGGTAAGGTGTACACTTAGTTATACATTACAAATGATTGAGACATTATCAGCTATTTGAGGAGTCTAATCATGTAAAATGGTCTGTTCTAGCTTTTCAAGCAGGTTAGAATTGCACAGGTTCAGTAGAAGGACCAAGATTGTCTTACAAGACCGGTTCGGAAATTGGGCCACAATTGCTGTTTACGGCAGATACCAAGTTGCAAATATCATCTCGAGTTTGGAGGTGGAGGAGATTTGCATGATTTGCAAAAAAATGTCTGTTGTGGGTATCAACTATCTATAGACCCTACGGGCATCGTATGGGTTAAAGAGTGATTGGACAAATGTGCATATTGTGATGCTCAGGTTGATACATTATGATGATGGCATATGTTAGTCATGAGGGTGCAATCAGTTAAAGACCCATGGAATGGTTACATATCTTGTTGTCACAGGAGAATCATCAAGTATAGGTTAATGGCAACACAGAATTGGTGTTGAATTACACTATATTATGAAATTCTGGTTAATGGAACACCTAACATGGTTCATGTTTATTTCACTGGTTGCAAAATATGTGGCATTACAGAGGCGAAACATACATTTTTCACTAAAAAGTAGGAAGGACTTTTATGGCTCTCTCCATTTTGTTTATCAATTGAGGTTTCAAATAGTCATTAAGAGGCCGCTTAAGGTTCCTATTGAGTGATTATGCAAATTGATTCCCTGATTTGTCGTGAATAATATAACCTTATTTGGTTGGTTTTTTAAACGTAATTTGCTGGTTCAGCCTGAGGCTTGGGAAATCAGTTGTTGTATGATAAACTCAAATTATGTTCTGCAGGTTTAATAAACTGCCCTAAGGTTTGGGTTGTTACATCTATCCTTCTATGTGTTCAAAGTGTTTGCATAGCACCAAACCGTGGAATTTTCTTTTCCAGGAGATGAAAGAGTTTGTTATGCTTATGTTCCATGGAAAATGTTATTGATTGCTAATGTTTCGAGTTCATGCTAAATTATCGTTTGTTAATTATGGGGTTATACGGCCATTAATTGGGTTATCAAGGGGTAGGCCATCTTCAACATAGGTCCCAGGAATGTAATTACCAATGTAATGCCATATGCGATGTTGACATTTGTGAACACTATTTCACCAGGAGGTTGCAGCTATAGCCTTAAATTTGGCTGGAGTTTATTAGGTAGTTATCCTTCTGGCACTGGTTTAGTGCAGCAGGTTCAGTCGCTACATAATTGTGATGGTACAGGATGATAACGTCTGTAAATTATAATATATAATATTATGTGATAAATACTTGAGCAGACCAGAAGGGGGGGTCAGGTCTCAAAACAATCACAGGCATACCAGGGGACCTTTGATAAGGTAAGCACACATATATACAACAATATGTCAAGAGCCTTGGAGTTCTGGACAAACAATGTTGTTAGTCACAAAAAATAAATAAATAAATAAATACATAAATTAATAATTTGGGAGAACTTATTGTTCAGGCCATTCCAGATGAGAAAAACAGAGTTGTGTTATGTACCAATGGATTCTGATTCCAGATCTCATTCCACCAGGGCTGCTACAACATCAGCAGCAAGGGTATTTATGTTCCGCTGGGTTGCATCATTATGGCTGCAGCATGGTCCAATGAACGAATCTCCAAACATCTGTAATGACCCATTGCTGAACCAGGGTTATTTGTTAACTCTATTTATGTTCTGGTTATATTTTCCATCTGGGTGAGAGATGGAAATATTATTGTTTCATTTAAACAGCACAGCATGTTTTACATCTATGTTATGACTGTATGCATTATGAATGTTTTCCCTTCATTTGTCAATGAAGCAGGTGTGGTTGTGTACACTCGTTTCACACGGCATGATATCACAGAGCTTTGAAGTCTTCACGTAGTCACTCACGTGACTCCGAAGTAAAATAGTAAGATTAAACGAGAACTTACCAGTTTGAAGTTTGATCTTTATTTTATGCGGAGTCGAGTTGAGGGACTACGTGCCCTCCGCTCCCACCATCATAGATCTCATCTGGTAGTTCTAGTCTTTGTTATCTTACCATTATACTTCAGTCATTATCTGTGATTTCACACGGTTGCTTTGAAGATTGACGCACGAACGGCTGTACGGGGTTCTTCACGTAGTCCCTCAACTCGACGACTCGTAAAATAAAGATCAAACTTCAAACTGGAAAGTTCTCATTTAATCTTACTATTATGGATCATTGCACGGTTCCCTCCTCTGTGTCTCTCACTCACAATGCTTTGCTCAATAGCTTCTGCTCGGTGAAACAAGTATAGGAACTGAACAATATTATCACTGTCCTACTTGGCTTGATATATTTTAGCTTCCTCAATTTGCATAAAGGAGTTAGATTTTTATAAATGCAAATTTAAACAGAGAAAATACAATCCATTTAGCATGGAATGAAAGATAAAAAGCCAGTGAATCTATTAAAACTTGAGGCAGAGCAATTTTTATAATTGCTGTATGAGATTTCATCTGGTAATCTTCAAAAGGTCACCCTTCAGTTTGTTCATCATCCCTTAAGGCAGTTAGTAATAGTTAATCCAGTGACATCCTGGCTCAGGTTTTGAATATACTGGGACATTAACTGTGGGGCATCACGTCCCCAACTCTATCGCAGGAAGAGGCGCAGCGGTAGAGTTGCTGCCTCACAGCGCCAGAGACCCGGGTTCGATCCTGACCACGGGCGCTGTCTGTTGGGAGTTCGCACGCTCTCCTCATGACCTGTGTGGGTTTGCTCCGGTTTCCTCCCACACTCCAAAGACGTCCAGGAATTGTGGCTTTAATTGGCTTTGGTAAAATTGTAAATTGTTCCCCGAGTGAAAGCACATTAGTGCGAAACGGACAAGGTGACCGCGGGTCGGACCGGACTCGGTGGGCCGAAGGGCCTGTTTCCATAATGTACCTCTCAAGTCTTAACGAAAAGCAGGACTGAGGAATCTAGATCGCGCGGTCACAGCGGGAAGAGTCAAGAGTGTTTTATTGTCTTGTGTCCCAGATAGAACAATGAAATTCTTACTATATGCAGCACAACAGAATATGTAAAGATAGTATGATATGATAAACTAGAGAGAGAAAAGAAAAGTTCAGTGTGTGTGTATATATACACATGCTCACAATATATTTATATATACACATACACATACTCAAAAACACACAAAATAGTGCAATAATAATAATAGTCTATTGTAGTTCAGTGCTTATATGAGGTTGTAGTGTTTAATAGCCTGATGGCTGTAGGGAAGGAGCTATTCCTGAACCTGGGCATTAGTTTTCAGGCTCCTGTACCTTCTTCCTGATGGCAGTGGTGAAATAAGTGGGAGGTAGACAAAATTTCGGGACGAAACGTTGCCTATTTCCTTCGCTCCATAGATGCAGCCGCACCCGCTGAGTTTCCCCAGCAATTCTGTCTACCTTCGATTCCCCAGCATCTGCGGCTCCTTCTTGAACAAATAAGTGTGAGGCCCGGATGGGGTGGCTCTCTGATGTTGGCTGCCTTTGCAAACTCCACGTAGACAGCACCCGAGGTCAGGTGCAAACCCCGGGTCTTTGGCACTGGAGGGTGGCAGCCTCTACCAGCTGTGCCACTGTTGGGCGTGCCGTGCAAGGAGATGACTGCTGGCAAATGCTATCGTCCCGGCATGTCCCAAGGTGCAGGGGTACAAGCGGTGGAGAGTGTGAAGCTTGGAGCAGCCACTGCAAAGGGTTTATGGGGAAGGACCGCAGTCACTGTATGTCATGTTGTTACTTGTGGGCGGAGCACCAAGACAAATTCCTTGTATGTGAATACCTGGCCAATAAACTTACTTACTTACTTATGCCCCTGTCCCATTTAGGAAACCTGAACGGAAACCTCTGGAGACTTTGCGCCCCAGCCAAGGTTTCCGTGCGGTTCCCGGAGGTTTTTGTCAGTCTCCCTAATGGTCAAAAGTGGTTTCCGTTTTAAAAATCGGTAATGTTTTAGTCGAAGCCGGTTGCGATGCTAGTTGAAGGTGGTTGGCGGAGGACAAAAACCTCCGGGAACCGCACGGAAACCTTGGGTGGGGCGCAAAGTCTCCAGAGGTTTCCGTTCAGGTTTCCTAAGTGGGACGGGGCATTAGGCTGCTAAATTTAGATACGTAATCAGCAAAGGAAAGAGCAGCTCTGGTAAAGGTGCTCTTGCAAGAGAAGCTTGTCAGAAGTACAGTCATGAAATATTAACAGGAGAATAGGAGATAGTGAGAGATTAAAAAAAAAGACCTTGTACCAAGGTGAAGGGAGATCAAGAAATTAATTAAGTGAAGAAGGAAGTAGGAAAAAAATGGTTAGATGTCCCTAAATCCATAATTGGACAGAGACGAGGCTCCTACAAGTGTAAGGAGCATTGAAAGTTAAGAAGAGTTGGATAAATATTTAAAGCTTACGATGCTGATAAATATTTAACGCTGGTGATGGTACAGAGATGAGGGGAAGAGTTGTAGAGTGGTACAGCATGGAAACAGGCCCTCAGCCCAACATGCCCATGTTGACCTAGAAGGCCCGCCTACACGAGCCCCACATGCCTGCATTTGGCCCTTATGCTTCTAAATCTTTCGTATCCATATACCTGTTCCAAGTGTCTTTAAGATGTTGTTATAGCACCTGCCTCGACTACCTCCTCTGGCAACTCATTCCGTTTACCCACCACCCTCTGTGTGAAAACGTTGCCCCTCAGGTTCCTATTAAATCTTTCCCCGCTCACCTCAAACCAATGTCGCCTGGTTCTTGGTTCCCCTACTCTGGGTAAAAGACGGTCAGCCTTTTATATTCCCCCTCATGATCTGTGTTGTAATTTTACTAAGAACCCTGCCAACCCAAGTCGCTCTGCAGAGGAACTGAGTTGTTGATGTCACACCTTCAGTGCACCAGTTCAGTGCCCAGGCCTATCGATATCGAACAGCAGAATAAATAAATTCCCATCAAAAGTTCAACAGAACACTATTGGAATACTGCTTTACCAATTCTATGAGTAAATTCTAAACTCTCGTTTAGGTCCAAGGTATCAGGGTTATAATACCTTCAAACAAGTAATGTCTAGAAGGAAACCACAAGTAATTGGAAGCGGCTAATGAGATTATGTGACTGGAATTGCAGGTTTAATGATTCGGATGTTCCTGTACTGTAACAGAGAACAGTGGTGCGCAGTGCAGCAGGAAGGAAATATCTTGCAAATGACTAAAAATCGTGCAAGGGCCTCGACACAACATCGCCCTTCCCTTCTCTCCAGAGATGCTGCCTGACCCGCTGAGTTACTCCAGCATTTTGTGTCTATCTTCGGTGTAAACCAGCATCTGCAGTTCCGTTCCACACCAACAGACCGCAGAGTCCACACCAACCATCGATCACCAGTCCACACTAGTCCCTAAGATCATAAGAGATAGGAGCAGACATAGGCCATTCGGCCCATCAAGTCTACTCCGCCATTCAATCTTGGCTGATCTATCTCTCCCTCCTAACCCTGGTCTTCTGCCGTCTCCCCATGACCTCTGACATCTGTACTAATCAAAAATCTATCTAGCTCTGCCTTAAATATATCCATTGACTTTGCCTCCACAACCTTCTGTGGCAAAGAATTCCAGATTCACCACCTCGCATTATCTCACTTTCCCATCCACTCGCTGCACACCAGGGGCAACCTACAGAGGGCCAATTAACCTACAAGCACGCACAGGAACCCATACAGCCACAGAGAGGACATGCAAACTCCACACCGGCAGCATCCAAGGTCAGGAGCAAACCTAGACTTTGGCACAGAGGCAGCAACTCTACCACTGTGCCATCCTAAATTACTGTGACCACCAGGGGCGCCGGGGAGATGGCCAGCCCTGCCGGCAGTCTGTTCGTTTTTTTCATCTTTTGTTATTTTTAGTGTTTGTTAAAAGTTTGATTTAATGTTCTTTTATGTGGGGGGAGGGGATCGGGGGGGGGAAACATTTTTTCAAGCTCTTACCTTCCCGGAGATGTGATCATTTTTCGGATCACATTCTCCGGGCTCTGCGGCCTACCATCGCTGGAGCTGGAAGCTGCCTCGGACTGTCGTGAGCCCCACCGCGGGGCACGGACTTAACTGGGATATCTTGCCTGGGATCGCTCCCACCGCGGTCTGCGGACTTACCATCATGGGCTCGCAGTCTCAGGAGAGGCAAGTCGGGAGCTCCAACGCCACAGAAGGTTCAACCAGCCCCGACGCGAGGTTCGATCGCCCGGTGCGGGGGAGCTGACAACCCCCCCGATGCAAGAGCTGAACGCCTCGACGTGGAGGGCCCGAACGCCACCGGCTACGGGAGTCAAAATCATCCCGTTAATGGAGGGCTCGAGCCCCCCCGACCAAGGGAAGGACTTGAACTTTATTTTGCCTTCCATCACAGTGAGGAATGTGTAGGTCACTGTGGTGGGTGTTCATGTTGAAATGTGTTTTTAAGTCTGTTGCTTTTAATTGCATGACTGACCTGGCCAGTGAAATTCCTCCTATGTTGCAAAACATACTGGGCGAATAAAATCTAGATTCTGGTTCTGATTCTGATAAGTTATTTCGATGAAACATGTTTTTTATGGCGCTAAAATGCAGCAACACTCTGCTGTGCCCACGTGACAATGAAAAACCCTTGAGCCATTGATTGAACTGGATAATTTTCTATCTACCTTATTCATTTCTATTGTTTATATTTATAAAAGGTTTCACAGTAGCTCTTCCAAAGCAGATTCTGTGTCCATATAACCCTTCAATATTCTCTGTCACATCTCCTTGAGAGATTAAGTGATTTCGATATACTTCTCTGATCATGTTTATTATTTTCCCCAGCGATCTGTTGGCACTGCATATTTCAATTGGCACAGCACACATCCCATTTCCAAGGGCCAGGTGTTTTAGGTGCTTACAAAACATGGATTACTAGCAGCTCGCCTCACAAAGGACTGGAAACGTACCCAAACCTTTCTGCAAAAATACACTTGCTGGGTAAATGAACTAACATCAGACGCACACGCCCAGGATACCCACTCTGATTACAGCAGTTATAAAACCTAACCCATTGTTTACAAGCCCAACACCACAGAACATAGAACGGTATAGCACAGGTGCAGGCCCTTCGGCCCACAATGGTCTGTGCTGACCACGACGCCAATTTAACCTAATTCCCCTCATCCTTCTAAACCCCAGCGAGTACAGGCCCAGTGCTCAATGCTCAACGTACGTTAACCCAATCATACCTGGGATCATTCTCGTAAACAATAGACAATAGGTGCAGGAGTAGGCCATTCGGCCCTTCGAGCCAGCACCGTCATTCAATGTGATCATGGCTGATCATCCCCAATCAGTACCCCGTTCCTGCCTTCTCCCCATATCCCCTGACTCTGCTATTTTTAAGAGCCCTATCTAGCTCTCTCTTGAAAGCATCCAGAGAACCTGCCTCCACTGCCATCTGAGGCAGAGAATTCCACAGACTCACCACTCTCTGTGAGAAAAAGTGTTTCATCGTCTCCATTCTAAATGGCTTACTCCTTATTCTTAAACTGTGGCCCCTGGTTCTGGACTCCTAGATCGGGAACAATGTTTCCTGCCTCTAGTGTGTCCAAGCCCTCCCATGTCCCACTGCACCTCAGATTCCCTTATTCCCTCCCCATTTAGAAAATAGTCTACGCCTTCACTCCCACTATTTTGACTCCACACTTTGCGACGCTGTATTCCATCCGCAACATTCTTTGCCCACTCTCGAAACCTGTAACCGATAAACTTACACTGTATCTCTGTGCACGTGACATTAAATTCAGTGAACCGTAGATAAACCACAAATCCTAAACTGTGAGCAGGAGGAGGCCTTCTTCATAGGCTTATCAACTGAGGCCATATGGGGAGCTCTCAGTTTACAAAGGTATCCACAAGCCTTCTAACAGACAGCAGATGGTGGATACGTATTAAGCAGATATGTATTAAGATCACAGGTGTAGGGAGTAAAAAGACTCTGGTAATAGGGAAATTCAACTTCTCTAACATCAACTATGATTGCTTGAGAGTTAAAGGTACAGAGGAAGTGACATTTTTCAAATGCATCCAGGAGAGCCTTTTGAATCGGTACATACATTTTCCTGCCTTACAAAGAGCACTGAACCCAAGCTGAGGTACAGAAGCTTGAAAGCACACACCACCAGGCTCAGGAACAGCTGCTTCCCCTCTGATCAGACTTCTGAACGGTCCTTTCATAAGGTAGGATACTGTCCGATTCTTCACTACCCCATTGCGGACATTGGAACTTGTCTGTGGAACTGGTACACACTACAAGTCTGAAGAAGGGTCTCGACCCGAAATGTCACCCATTCCTTCTCTCCAGAGATGCTGCCTGTCCCGCTGAGTTACTCCAGCATTTTGCGTCTACCTTTAGCACGCCATAATGCTGAGAACTATATTCTGCACTCTATCTTTCCCTTTGCTCGCTACCTAATGTACTTAAAGTTTGACTTGATTGCATTTAAGTAAGTGTGTTTATTGGCCAAGTATTCACATACAAGGAATTTGCCTTGGTGCTCCGCCCACAAGTAACAACATGATATGTATAGTGTTATCTGATCTGAATGGATAACATGCAAAAATAAAGCTTTCCACTCTTCTAGGACGCACGCAACAATAATAAACTAAACCTATACATGAACCTGGATACACAAAGTGCTGGAGTAACTTTGCAGGTCAGGCAGCATCTTTGGAGAAAATAAGATGGGTGACGTTTCACGTCAGGACCCTTCTTCAGAATCTATGGGAAGGGTCCCGAACCGAAACGTCACCCATCCTTTTTCCCCAGAGATGCTGCCTGACCCGCTGAGTTACTCCAGCACTTTGTGTCCATCTTCGAAATAGTCCAGCATCTGCAGCTCCTTCCCACACACTAAACAGTAAGCCTGAAGAAGGGTTTTGGCCCGAAACGTTGGCTGTTTCCTTCGCTCCATAGATGCTGCTGCATCCGCTGAGTTTCTCCAGCACTTTTGTCTATCTTTGATTTTCCACAATCTGCAGTTCCTTCTTAAACACGGAACAGAAGCCTAGTGGCTTTCAGTAGTAAACCCTGCTGTTATACTGGATCTAACATCTTCCACCGTGATCCATATGTCGTGACTAAGAAGTTATAAATCCCTTTTCATAACAACCAAAGTCTGTTCTTACAAAATCTCTCAATGACCATTTCCAGTTCTGTAAAGATAGGTTTTCCTAGCTCGATGCGCAATCTTGATAGACAGTACACTTTTACCAGCTCGCTTTTCAAGATCTTTATCTTATACCAATCAATAAAGAATACTTCTAGAAATTGCTTTCATGTGTTACGGTACCAGACTGTTGAGTGCAAAGCTCTTCCAAAATAACGTGATTTTTCAATACACTTGATATGATAACTGTTTCCTCAGCCTTGTTTGGTTGGCATTTCATACATCTGGTGATACCTTAGGTTTATCTCATAGAACATTGGACATAGAACAGCACAGGAACAGGCCCTTCAGCCCACAATTTCTGTGCCAAACATGGTGCCAAGGGAAACTAACTTGGGCAGCACTGTGGCACAGCGGTACAGTTGCTGCCTAATGCCCCTGTCCCACTTAGGAAACCTGAACGGAAACCTCAGGAGAGTTTGCGCCCCACCCAAGGTTTCCGTGCGGTTCCCGGAGGTCCCCGGAGGTTTTTGTCAGTCTCCCTAAATGGTCGAAAGTGGTTTCCGCTTCTTCTATGTACCGGCGATTATTTCAAAAAAATTCAAAACCTGCCGCAACTAAAAATAGGTTGCCGTTTTAAAAATCGGTAATCTTTTAGTTGCGATGCTCGTTGAAGGTGGTTGCCGGAGGTTGCAGGTAGTGGAAGGTAAGACCTTTTTTCACCCAGTTTTATTCCACCAGGAAGGTCTTGCCTAGTGTGCGTAGGATAGTGTTAGTGTGCGGGGATCGCTGGTCGGCGCCGACCTGGTGGGCCGAAGGGCCTTTCAGCGCTGTATCTCTGACCTAATCTCCTCTGCCCGCATATGATCCATAACCCTCCATTCCCAGATTACTAATGTGCCTATCTAAAAGCCTCAGTTGAATGAACACATTTATGAGTAAGATACGGGGAACTGCAGATGCTGGATTATTACATAGAACACAAAGTGCTGGAGTAACTCAGCGGGTCAGACAGCATCTCTGGACGACATGGATGGGTTATGCCCCTGTCCCACTTAGGAAACCTGAACGGAAACCTCTGGAGACTTTGCGCCCCACCCAAGGTTTCCGTGCGGTTCCTGGAGGTTTTTGTCCTCCGGCAACCACCTTCAACTAGCATCGTAACCGGCTTCGACTAAAAAAAAAACACTTTCGACCATTAGTGAGACTGACAAAAATCTCCGGGAACCGCACGGGAACCTTGCATGGGGCGCAAAGTCTCCAGAGGTTTCCATTCAGGTTTCCTAAGTGGGACAGGGGCAAAACATTCCATTTCAGGACTCTTCTTCTCTCTCAACTTTGTGATTAAACCAGGAACAAAATTTACCTAGTAGCTTACGGTCACAAACTTCAAAGAGAAGGACAAAGGTAAGTGAACTGAACCTGATGAAGGTCAGGACTGAAGAAGGGTCTCGACCCAAAACGTCACCCGTTCCCTTTCTCCAGAGATGCTGCCTGTCCCGCTGGGCCATCCCAGCATTTTGTGTCCATCTTCAGAGCACTTACATCAGAGTTAGATCCTTCTGCCGTGAGATTCCATTGTCATCATCCAGTTTCATTTCAGATTTGGTATGTTTCTGTTTTTCAGTTCTTTCACAAAGACAACATACACAGGCGGTTCCAAAGCTGTAATCCTCTGCAAAAAATGACAATTTAGGATTAAATGATACTGCAACTCCCGAATCAATTCACTAAGTTGTATGTCTTTTGTCTCTCTGGCTTTGTACTAATGTATGGCGTGATTTTCACCTCTTTCCGTTGGCAGAGTAGCTATCCTGTGCTCGCACCAAGAGGCATCTTGTGCAGCTGCATCCCCATGGCCAGCAATGACTTCCACTTTATTTGCTGTCAAACAGTTTTACAGGATTTAACGCAATCTTTTCTGGATGACACCTGTATTTATGTGTGTAGGGAAGAACTGCTGATGCTGGTTTAAATCGAATATAGACACAAAATGCTGGAGTGACTCAGCGGGACAGGCAGCACCTCTGGAGAGAAGGAATGGGTGAAGAAGGGTGAAGGTCTCAGCCCGAAACGTCACCCGTTCCTTGTCTCCGCCTCTCTGCCTGTCCCGCTGAGTTACTCCAGTATTTTGTGTCTTTCCTGCATTTATGTGTGTTTGAGGCCAAGTTCTGAATCACCGTTCACTTGTTCATTAAAGCAGTGGGCAGCACAGCGGTGGAGTTATGACCTTACAGCTCCGGAGACCCGGGGTCTAACCTGACTATGGATGCTTGTCTGTACGGAGTTTGTACGTTCTCCCCGTGAGCTGCGTGGGCTTTCTCCAGGTGCTCCGTGTTCCTCCCACACTCCAAAGATATACAGGTTTGCAAGCTAATTGGCTTGGTATAATTGTAAATTGTCCCTTTAGTGTCGGATAGTGTAAGCGTGCGGGGGTCGATGCGGACTGGGTGGGCCGAAGGGCCTGTTTCTGCGCTGCATCTCTGAACTAAAAGAAACAAATGCTCAGTCTGCAAGCAAGCGTATCCCCGTTATCTATTTCCTGACAGCATTATCCAGAGCACGGAGGGGGTTTCTCGTGAAGACTGACATCCACCTCTTGAGTCAATGGTTGGGTCACATCAGGTCAGATGAAGTGATGTTCCTCTGTGAGATCAGAAGAGAAACATCCACGGTCTACTGCTTCATGCATTCTGAAGCGTCGATCCCAGGCTGACTTCAAGTGTCAATGTTTCATCAACTGGTCTGAGTGAAATAAATATTTATTTGCCAGCAAGAACAAGGGCATTTTCTGTTCTGTAACTTTCGCACTGATCAGCATTATATCAGCTTATGGGTTAGAGTGACAATCAGTCATTGTGTTCAAGAAGAACTGCAGATGCTGGAAAATCTACGGTAGACAAAAATGCTGGAGAAACTCAGCAGATGAGGCAGCATCTATGGAGCGAAGGAAATAGGCAACGTTTCGGGCCAAAACCCTTCTTCAGAATGATGCAGGGTGGGGGAAGGGGGGGGTGGGAAGAAGAAAGAAAGAAGAGCCAGAGGGCTGAGGGAGAGCTGAGACAGCAAGGGCTACCGGAAATTGGAGAAATCAATGTTTATGCCACTAGGGTGCAGACTGCCCAGGCGGAATATGAGGTGCTGCTCCTCCAATTTCCGGTGGTGCTCACTCTGGCCATGGAGGAGGCCCAGGACAGAAAGGTCGGATTCGGAATGGGAGGGGGAGTTGAAGTGCTGAGCCACAGGGAGGTCAGGTTGGTTAATGCGGACCGAGCGGAGATGTTCGGCGAAACGATCGCCAAGCCTGCGCTTGGTCTCACCGACGTAGATCAGCTGACATCTGGAGCGGCGGATGCAATAGATGAGGTTGGAGGAGGTGCAGGTGAACCTCTGTCACACCTGGAACGACTACTTGGGTCCTTGAATGGTGTCGAGGGGGGAGGTCAAGCAACAAGTGTAGCATCTCTTGCGGTTGCAAGTGAAAGCATCCGGGGAGGGGGTGGTGCGGTTGGAAGGGAAGAATTAACCAGGGAGTGACGGAGGGAGCAGCCTTTGCAGAAAGCAGACAAGGGGGGAGATGGGAAGATGTGGCGAGTAGTGGGGTCACGTTGGAGGTGGCGAAAATGACGGAGGATTATTTGTTGTATGTGATGGCTCGTGGGGTGGAAGGTGAGGACTAGGGGGACTCTGCCCTTGTTGCGAGTGGGGGGGGATGGGGAGAGAGCAGTGTTGCGGGGTATTGAAGAGACCCTGGTGAGAGCCTCATCTATAGTAGGGGAGGAGAACCCCCGTTCCATTGAAGAATGAAGACATTTCCGATGCCCTGGTGTGGAACACCTCATCCTGGGCGCAGATGCGGCGTAGACGGAGGAATTGGGAGAAGGCTACGGAGTCCTTACAGGAATTAATCACAATCATTGTTCCAGGTTTGTAGGTTAACTGGTCTCTGGTGTGCAGAGTGGATGTGAAAGTGGGATAACATCGAACTAGTGTGAATGGGTGGTCGATGGTTGGCATGGACTCGGTGGGCCGAAGGGCCTGTTTCCATTGTGTGTCGTTCAATCAATTCAATTCAATCTGTATTCCACCAGGAAGTTCAAACAGCATGTTGGCTCAGAGACACTGCACATATCAGCGACCTAGATTGGAGCTATAGCTACATATTGGTTATTGGTGCCAATATGAAGTAAATTAAAAGTTTATGAGAAGTCATTCAATGAGTTGTGTATAGGGTGGGAGAAACAAGGTTTTAATCTCTCCCTTCAGGGGGATGCGACTTTTCTTGTCGTGTCCCCCGTCCCCGTCTGTGCTGAGGCCTCATGGCGGAGCTGTGGCGGCGTTCCAGTGGCGGCCAGGCTTCAGAGCTGTGGCGGTGTTCTGGCGGCTACCCGGCTTCGGAGCTGTGGTGTTCCAGCTGTGGCGTTCCAGCGGCGATGGCTTCAGAGCTGTGGCGGCGTTCCAGCGGCGGCGGCGGACCCGGCTTCAGAGCTGTGGCGTTCCATCGGCGACCCGGCTTCAGAGCTGTGGGTGCGGTGGACCAGCGTTCCGGCAGCAGACCCGGCTTCAGAGCTGTGGCGGGGTTCCAGCGTTCCGGTGACGGCGGTGGCGGCAGCCCGGCTTCGGAGGCTCGGCCGCGGGCCTAGTGGACGATAACATCGGAGGCCTGGATCGCCTCAGCGCAGAGGGAGAACAAGGAGGGAAGAAGACAAAGATTTTAAGACTTTTGCCTTCCACCACAGTGAGGAGGAGTCTGGTGAACTCACTGTGGTGGATGTTAAATATGTGTTTATTGTGTGTTTTGTTTTTTATTGTATGTGTGACTGCAAGGCAATGAAATTTCGTTCGGACCGAAAGGTCTGAATGACAATAAAGGATACTTTGTCTTTTTGACTTTGATAGGTTTATTGCTCATTTCATTTTATTGTTATTTTGCTTTGTTTTTAACTTTCTGTTTTACATCTTCGAAATAAAATATATACTACTATTGTAATGTTCTAATTACTCTGTAGGATAAACACTAAGGTTTCCACACTCTGCAGGGCAGGTATAGCTGTGTTTTTTCTGCAGGAGAGATTCTCTGAAGTGTTCACCAGTATTACTCGCCTCCTTCATGCTGCACCTGGCTGGGATCCAAGACTGGGATCTGCAAGAAACACCTGATGAATTTTAATTATGCTGCTTTCATTGTTTGCCAGTCCACAGGCTGCCACTTCAATAGTGATTCCATCGCAATGTGTCGATCCCACTCTCCACTGCATGAAGGATTTTGCTGCCTCAATATGAACTTCAACCTTGCTTCAGCAGCTGCGTGGAGCAGAGGAGACACATCGTCTGGTGACGATCCTTCAGGACACAACTCTGAGAGGTAGCTGCCTCGATGGTTGATGCTGTCTGCAGGGGTAGGTCAAGATGCCACTGTCTGCTGTGAATCTGCAATGAGCTTATGTAAACAGTGTCTCTCGATGAAGGACCACACGACAAACTCACCTCTTTCATGATTCCCCTTTAACATTACCTCACCACACATTTGCATAGAGTCAAGAGTGTTTTATTGTCATATGCCCCAGATAGAACAATGACATTTGTACTTACAGCTGCACAACTGAGTATGTGAACAGGGTACTCTGTAAACGATGTAATAAACAAGAAAAAAAGTTCAGTGTGTCTGTATATATTCGGCAACTTGAGCGCCCTGGAGAGGAAAAGGCTACAAAAGTAGTAAACACTGCCCAGTCCATCATCGGCTCTGATGTCCCTTGCATCGAGGGGATATAACACAGTCGCTGCCTCAAAAAGGCTGGTAGCATCACCAAGGACCCACACCACCCTGGCCACACACTCATCTCCCTGCTACCTTCAGGTAGAAGGTACAGGAGCCTGAGGACTGCAACGACCAGGTTCAGGAATAGCTACTCCCCCACAGCCATCAGGCTATTAAACGTGGCTTGGACAAAACTCTGAACATTAATACCCCTTTATCTGTTATTTGCACTTTATCAATTTATTTATTCATGTGTGAATTTACGTATATAATGGTATATGGACACACTGATCTGTTCTGTAGTCAATGCCTACTATGTTCTGTTGCGCTGAAGCAAAACAAGAATTTCATTGTCCTGTCTCTTGACTTTGACTCCTTTGACTTTGACGAGCGAGAGAGCGAGTCCTCATTGTCACCTACCCCCCCAGCTAACAATGAACCATTCTACAGTTCCTTAAGCAACGTCCCCTTTGATCTGTCGTTTTCACACCTTACCCTTCCATATCTCCAGTCTCCCTCTCCCCAGACTCTGTCTGAGAAACTTTCTCTGAACCACATCCAATGCATTAACATCCTGCTACTTACATATTCTGCGTAACATGGAACTGCAGACGCTGGTTTAAACCGGAAGATAGACACAAAAAGCTGGTGTAACTCAGTGGGTCAGGCAGCATCTCTGGAGAGAGGGAATGGGTGACGCGTTGGATCGAGAAGAAGGGTCACGACCCGAAACGGCACCCATTCCTTTTATCCAGAGATACTGCCAAACCCACTGAGTTTAGTTTAGAGCTACAGCGCGGAAACAGGCCCTTCGGCCCACCGAGTCTGCACCGACGAGCGATCCCCGCACATTAACACTATGCTACACACACTAGGGACAATTTACTCTTATACCAAGCCAATTAACCTACAAATTAACCTACAAACCTAAACCTAAAAAGCTACAAATCCAAGACATCTTTGGAGTGTGGGAGGAAACCGGAGCACCCGGAGTAAACCCACGTACAAACTCCGTAGTCGGAATCGAGCGCGGATCTCTGGCGCTATAAGACAGCAACTCTACCGCTGGGCCAGCTTTATTCCAGCTTTTTGTGTCTATCTTCTGCCTTTTAAGTGTCTGTTATCTATGTCAACACCTTGACATTGGAACTATTAACGTTGTCACAAAGTCAGATGGCATTCCGAGTGGCAAGCCACCATTTCAATAATACAGCGTGGTTTCAAGAGGGGAAGACAGTTTTAATGGTATCCTTGTTCGTTGAAATGAACTGACATGGTTCTGAAACTCGGAGTGCCGTGTGTAAACAAGCTGGCCCTTCACACACAGTGGGGGTTGCATTGGAGCAGAGATGTGCTTCAATGACAGAAGTGTTCTTGTCATTTTTAGCTCAACAGCCTTTGACTGTCGAACATTTCAGAGCTGAAACCAGACATTTGTGCTTCCAACAGTCTAGTGGCTTTGTTATAGAAGGATGAGGGGGGGGAAGCTCATTGAAACTTGCCGAATAGTGCAAGGCTTGGATAGAGTGGTGGAGAGGATGTTTCCATTAGCGGGAGAGTCTAGGACCAGAGGCCACAGCCTCAGAATAATACGACGTACCGGTTTAGAGATACAGAGTAGAAACAGGCCCTTAGACCATCGATCAAAAGTTCTACCCTACACACCAGGGACTATTTAGAACGGAGACGAGGAAACACTTTTTCTCACCGAGAGTGGTGAGTCTCTGGAATTCTCTGCCTCAAAGGGCGGTGGAGGCAGGTTCTCTAGATGCTTTCAAGAGAGAGCTAGATAGGGCTCTTAAAGATAGTGGAGTCAGGGGATATGGGGAGAAGGCAGGAACGGTGTACTGATTGGGGATGATCAGCCATGATCACATTGCATGGCGGTGCTGGATCGAAGGGCCGAATGGCCTACTCCTGCACCTATTGTCCATTGTCTATTTACAGAAGCCAATTAACCGACAAACCCTGCACGTCTTTGGAGCATTGGAGGAAACCAAAGCATCCGGAGAAAACCCACGTGATCACAGGGAGAACGTACATAAAGGGTGGAGAGTGCATGGAACGAGCTGTTGGAGGAGGTAGTTGAGGCAGGTACTATCACAACGTTTCAGAAACATTTAGACAGGCACATGGATGGGACAGATTGAGAGGGATATGGGCCAAACGCAAGCAGGTGGGACAAGTGTAGATGGGGCATGTTGGCTGGTGTGGGCAAGTTGGGCAGAAGGGCCTGTCTCCTCGCTGTGTGACTATGACTCCATCTACAATCTGTCCTTTGCAGCCGAGCCTAATAGTTTCCCAATGACTCTGCAGCAAGCGGAAAGCCTTAATGACATGAGTATTAAACTTAGTCCTTCCTGGACTGGTGCCAGTTTGCTTGTGGACTGCTTTAAGTAGTCAAATGTGCAGATGAAAGATGAGCTTTGGACTGTGACATTAGTGAAATCCAGTCGCCTGAATTTCTACTTAAATCATGGGTGAGATAATGCCTCACTAAATTCCATTTTTATACCATTACATATTGTAATAAGAGCTGTGTGTCTGCCTATGACTTCCCTCGGCATCTCACATAATAGAGGGCTTGATAGCCTTTTTTACGGATTATACAGTGGCTTGCAAAAGTATTCATACCCCTTGAACTTTTCCACATTTTGTCACGTTACAACCACAAACGTAAATGTATTTTATTGGGATTTTATGTGATAGACCAACACAAAGTGGCGCATAATTGTGAAGTGGAAGGAAAATGATACATGGTTTTCAAATTTTATTACAAATAAAAAACTGAAAAGTGTGGCGTGCAAAAGTATTCGGTCCCCCTGAGTCAATACTTTGTAGAACCACCTTTCGCTGCAATTACAGCTGCAAGTCTTTTGGGGTATGTCTCTACCAGCTTTGCACATCTAGAGACTGAAATTTTTTGCCCATTCTTCTTTGCAAAATAGCTCAAGCTCAGTCAGATTGGATGGAGAGCGTCTGTGAACAGCAATTTTCAAGTCTTGCCAGAGATTCTCAATTGGATTTAGGTCTGGACTTTGACTGGGCCATTCTAACACATGAATATGCTTTCATCTAAACCATTCCATTGTAGCTCTGGCTGTATGTTTAGGGTCGTTGTCCTGCTGGAAGGTGAACCTCTGCCCCAGTCTCAAGTCTTTTGTAGACTCTAACAGGTTTTCTTCCAAGATTGCCCTGTATTTGGCTCCATCCATCTTCTCACCAACTCTGACCAGCTTCCCTGTCCCTGCTGAAGAAAAGCATCCCCACAGCATGATGTTGCCACCACCATGTTTCACAGTGGGGATGGTGTGTTCAGGGTGATGTGCAGTGTTAGTTTTCCGCCACACATAGCGTTTTGCATTTAGGCCAAAAACTTCAATTTTGGTCTCATCAGACCAGAGCACCTTCCTCCACATGTTTGCTGTGTCCCCCACATGGCTTGTGGCAAACTGCAAACAGGACTTCTTATGGCTTTGTTTCAACAATGGCTTTCTTCTTGCCACTCTTCCATAAAGGCCCGATTTGTGGAGAACCTGTGGACAGATTCTCCCATCTGAGTTGTGGATCTCTGCAGCTTCCCCAGAGTTACCATGGGCCTCTTGGCTGCTTCTCTGATCGATGCTCTCCTTGCCCGGCCTGTCAGTTTAGGTGGACGGCCATGTCTTGGTAGGTTTGCAGTTACTCTTTCCATACTCTTTCCATTTTCGGATGATGGATTGAACAGTGCTCAGTGAGATGTTCAAAGCTTGGGATATTTTTTATAACCTAACCCTGCTTTAAATTTCTCCACAACTTTATCCCTGACCTGTCTGGTGTGTTCCTTGGGCTACATGATGCTGTTTGTTCAGTAATGATCTCTAACAAACCTCTGAGGCCTTCACAGAACAGCTGTATTTATACTGAGATTAGATTACACACAAGTGAACTCTATTTACTAATTAGGTGACTTCTGAAGGCAATTGGTTGCACTGGATTTTATTTAGGGGTATTGGAGTAAAGGGGACTGAATACTTTTGCACGCCACACCTTTCAGTTTTTTATTTGTAAAAAAATTTGAAAACCATGTATCATTTTCCTTCCACTTCACAATTATGCGCCACTTTGTGTTCTATCACATAAAATCCCAATAAAATAAATTTACGTTTGTGGTTGTAACATGACAAAATGTGGAAAAGGTCAAGGAGTATGAATACTTTTGCAAGCCACTGAATATGACAGCAGCTATTGTCTCCTAAGTTCCACCTGGGGAGGAATGATGACAGTAATTGCCATTGTTGAAGTTGTTGTGTGAAAATAATTGATGGTGCTCCATTTTCCCGGCTGCCATTTACCCTTGGATAGCTGGCTGACCATCGAGAATGACACCTTTTCACCACCGAATATAGCTTAATGTATCATTCAGCAAGTCTGCATGAATACAGAAGTGTTAAGAGGACATTTTAGAAACCCGTGCAGGGCAGACAGGATGTAAAGACAATGTCATTGAGATTGAGAGCGTTTCTTGACAGGCCAAATGGCATCATTCTGTGTTATAGAGTCACAGAGACACACAGCATGGAACCAGGCCCTTCAGCCCAACTTGCCCCATCTATGCTAGTCCCATATCAATAGACAATAGGTGCAGGAGTAGGCCATTTTGCTCTTCGAGCCAGCACTGCCATTCAATGTGATCATGGCTGATCATCCCCAATGAGTACCCCGTTCCTGCCTTCTCCCCATATCCCCTGACTCTGCTATTTTTAAGAGCCCTATCTAGCTCTCTCTTGAAAGCATCCAGAGAACCTGCCTCCACCACCCTCTGAGACAGAGAATTCCACGGACTCGCCACTCTCTGTGAGAAAAAGTGTTAATTTGCGTGACAATTTGTGACACGTGACAAATAACCTACAAACCTGCATGACAATAGACAATGGACAATAGGTGCAGGAGTAGGCCATTCGACCCTTCGATCCAGCACCGCCATTCACTGTGATCATGGCTGATCATCCACAATCGGTACCCCGTTCCTGCCTTCTCCCCATATCCCCTGACTCTGCTATTTTTAAGAACCTATCTATCTCTCTCTTGAAAGCAGCCAGAGGACCTGCCTCCACCACCCTCTGAGGCAGAGAATTCCACAGGCTCACCACCCCTGGTTCTGGACTCCCCCAACATCGGGAACATGTTTCCTGCCTCTAGCGTGTCCAAGCCCTTAACAATCTTATAAGTTTCAATGAGATCCCCTCTCATGCTTCTAAACTCCAGAGCGTACAAGCCCAGCTGCTCCATTCTCTCAGCATATGACAGTCCCGCCATCCCGGGAATTAACCTTGTAAACCTACGCTGCACTCCCTCAATAGCAAGAATGTCCTTCCTCAAATTTGGGGACCAAAACTGCACACAATACTCCAGGTGTGGTCTCACTAGGGCTCTGTACAAAGTCTCCAATTACTCATACAAAGTTCTACAGATGCTTCGTACAAAGTGTACTGACGGGTTGCATCACAGCTTGGTTTGGGAACAGCTCTGCCCAAGACTGCAGGAATTGCAAGAGGACTGTAGATGTAGCCCAGTCCCTCACTCACACCAGACATCCCACTATTGACTGCATTTACACTTTATTTTACTGGCTTTACCTTGCACTAAACGTTATTACCTTATCAAGTATCTGTACACTGTAAATGGTTCGACTGCAATCATGTATTGTCTTTCCACTGACTGGTTAGCACACAACAAAAGCTTTTCACTGTACCTCGGTACACGTGACAATAAACTAAACTGAACTGAACGTTGCCTTGGCAAAGCAGCTAACGTAATCGAAGATTTGTCCCACCCCGGTTGTTCCTTCTTCGCCCGTCACCCGTCCTTTTTCTCCAGAGATGCTGTCTGACCTACTGGGTTACTCCAGCATTTTGTGTCCTTTTGTGTATTAGCCAACATCTGTAGTTCCTTGTTTGTGCTAGCTGATACCCGGTTATTGTCACGTGTACCGAGGTACAGCGAAAAGCTTCTTGTTGCGTGCTAACCAGTCAGCGGAAAGACTACACACGATTACAATCAATCCATGAACAGTGCACAGAGACATAATAAGGGAATAACGTTCAGTGCAAGGTAAAGCCAGTAAACATCCAGGCGCCAATGAGGTAGATGCTAGTTCAGCACTGTTCCCTGGTTGTGGTAGGATGATTCAGTTGCCTGATAACAGCCAGGAAGAAACTGTCCTTGAATCTGGATATAGACACAAAAAAGCTGGGGTAACTCAGCGGGACAGGCAGCATCTCTGGAGAGAAGGAACGGGTGGCGTTTCGGGTGAATGGGAGATCCTTCTTCGGACCATCAGGCTATTAAACCTGGCTCGGACAAAACTCTGAACATTAATACCCCTCCATCTGTTATTTGCACTTTATTAATTTATTAATTAATGTGTGTATTTAAGTATATAATTGTAGTCAATGCCTACTATCTTCTGTTGTGCTATGTAAAGAAAGAATTTCATTGTCCTGTCAGGGACACATGACAATAAACTCTTTTGACTTGACTTGACCTGTTAACTCACTCCTCGCTTAGCTATGAATTATTAGTCTAATTATTCGCCTGCATCCTGAATCTGGAGGCTGCGCGTTTTCACACTTGTACTTCTGAAGGTTGTGAGTCTTTGACTGGGATCTTGTTGTCCTGCAGGAAATGATTCCATCCAACCTGAAAGCCACTCTCAGCAAATCCTGCTGGTTCCCCATGAAAGCGGCGCCCCGACATCACCTCTCCTCTGACGGGTAACGGGTGTAATCTGTTCCATTCTCCGTACACTACTGCATCATGGTTTTAGTTTATGGAGATTCACCGCGTACACGGATCATATTTCATCATCAGAGGACTGGAGAATCGCCAGTGTGTAACAGCTTCATAGTTGGGGACAGTAATTCAAATGGTGTTCGCCATCAATATCATCCCTCATGTTGAAGAATATTTAAATTGATGTCGGGTAGCTTCGCAAAGTGCTCCGGTAATTCTGTGGACTCTTCCACTGACGTGGGACTGGATTTATACTCGGAGGGTAGAGCAAGCAAATCACTCAGCTTGGTACTGACACTGGATTTATTGAGTAGAATATATTGTGGGGAGAGAGGGAGAGAGAAAATGCAGAACGTATTCAGCATATTAGGCTGCTTTTGTTATGGTCTGGTGCGGAACCTTATTTGCCAAGTACCGAGGCACAGAGAAATTCATTTTTGTATACAGTTCAGTACAGGTATCACTATACATAAGCACTAAGATACATATTAGATACGCATCTCAGATACAGTACAAGTGTATAGCAGTGGTGCACTGCGACGGTATACGGAATCGCCTGCTTGGCGCCATTTTCGAGTCCCAGTTGCTGTAAGTGCAGCGATCTTGATCTGACCAAGCCTTGACCAGGTACTGATGGCGGTCACGGTGGCACAGCGGTAGAGTTGCTGCCTTGCAGCAAGATGCAGCGCCAGAGACCCGGGCTCGATCCCGACCACGGGTGCTGTCTGTATGGAGTTTGTACGTTCTCCCCGTGACCTGCATGGGTTTTCTCCAAGAACTTCGGTTTCCTCCCACACTCCAAATACGTACAGGTTTGTAGGTTAATTGGCTTGTTTATTGGATTGATAAAATGTAAAATTGTCCAAGTTGGCGATATGCATAGAAACATAGAAATTAGGTGCAGGAGTAGGCCATTCGGCCCTTCGAGCTTGCACCACCATTCAATATGATCATGGCTGATCATCCAACTCAGTATCCCGTACCTGCCTTCTCTCCATACCCCCTGATCCCTTTAGCCACAAGGGCCACATCTAACTCCCTCTTAAATATAGCCAATGAACTGGCCTCAACTACCTTCAGAGAATTCCACAGATTCACCACTCTCTGTGTGAAAAATGCAGAGTACTGTCCTGCCAACTACAAAACTCAGAAGGTTCCAGTTGCCGCTATATAGGAAGGGCGTGGAGGCTTTGGAAAGGGTGCACAGGAGATTTATCAGAATGATGTAGGAACAAAGAATGGCAGATGCTGGAATACCAAAGATAGACGCTAAGTGCTGGGATAACTCAGCGGGTCAAGACGGCATCTCTGGAGAAAAAAGGATGGGTGACGTTTCGTGTTTGAGGAAGGGTTCCAGCTGGAAATGTCACCTGTTCTTTTTCTCCAGAGATGCTGCCTGACCCACTGCGTTACTCCAGCACTTTGTGTCTATCTTCACCAGAATTATACCTGGGTTAGATGGTATTAGCTACAGGGAGGGGTCAGGCAGATTGTTTTCTCTAGAACACTGGAGGTTGAGGGGATTTGATTAGCGCGGGAGCCAGGGGTTACGGGGAGAAGGCAGTAGGATGGGGTTGTGAGGTAAAGGTAGATCAACCATGATTGAATGGAGGAGGAAAGTGACAATAGACAATAGATAATCGGTGCAGGAGTAGGCCATTCGGCCCTTCGAGCCAGCACCACCATTCAATGTGATCATGGCTGATCATCCCCAATCAGTACCCTGTTCCTACCTTCTCCCCATATCGTCTGACTCCGCTATCTTTAAGAGCCCTATCTAGCTCTCTCTTGAAAGCGTCCAGAGAACCCGCCTCCACTGCCCTCTGAGGCAGAGAATTCCACAGACTCACCACTCTCAGTGAGAAAACGTGTTTCCTTGTCACCGTTCTAAATGGTTTACTCCTTATTCTTAAACTGTGGCCCCTGGTTTGGACTCCCCCAACATCGGGAAACATGTTTCCTGCCTCTAGCGTGTCTAAACCCTTAACAATCTTATATGTTTCGATGAGATTCCGTCTCATCCTTCTAAACTCCAGAGTGTACAAGCCCAGCTGCTCCATTCTCTCAGCATATGACAGTCCCGCCATCCCGGGAATTAACCTTGTAAACCTACGCTGCACTCCCTCAATAGCAAGAATGTCCTTCCTCAAATTAGGGGACCAAAACTGCACACAATACTCCATCTGTGGTCTCACTAGGGCTCTGTACAAATGCAGAAGGATCTCTTTGCTCGTATATTTAATTCCTCTTGTTATGGGCCAAATGGCCTAATTCTACTCCTAGAACTTATGAACATGGGAGATCTGACAGAAGTATATAATATTATGCGCCATATTTATGGTGGACAGTCGGAACCTTTACCCCAGAGTGGATTTATCAAATACTTGAGGGCAAAGCTTTAATGCGTGTGGGGCAAAGTTTAAAGGAGATGTGTGGGGCAAGTTTTTAAACACTGACGAAACAAAATAACACCAGAACCTACTTTCAGAACTGGTTCCTTCTGTTGATTGCACAACGCTATTAAAATATTTGTCAAAGTAATAGCACTATATATCATTTGCTAAATTATATAACACTGGTGAACTTTTCCTCTAGTGTCAATTAGTTTGATTAATAAAAGCAATTAGCACTGAAAATTGACACAAATATCTAGCAATCCTTTAATTGGCAAAAAAAGCTCTAGACTAATGGTCGGAGCTGTATATTTTATGAGGTATATGATGTATTAAATCTCATCTTGTTTATTTGTTTAAAGTTGAAGCTGAGGTCCACAGACATGAGTTTTAGTTTAGAGATACAGCGCGGAAACGGGCCCTGCGGCCCACCGCGTCTGCGCCGACCAGCGATTCCCGCACACTAACACTACCCTACACACATTTATACCAAGCCAATTAACCTACAAACCTGTACATCATTGGGGTGCGGGGGGCAACAGAACATCTCGGAGAAATGCTATGCTGTCGTTGGGGGGGACATACAAACTCCGTACTCCGTACAAACTCCACCCGTGGTCAGGATCGAACCAGGGTCTCTGGTGCTGTAAATGCTGCAAGGCAGCAACTCTACCGCTGCTCCACCTTGCCGCCCGAGAGTTGAGAATGAATAATCAGCTTTTGCTGTGTTGACAAGACAATCTCGGGGCTTTCATGTTGAAACAGTTCAGGAATCAGGATGGAGGACGCAGCAATGGCCCATTTTATCTGCATCTTGTTCCCAATCTGGCATGATGGAGAGTTGCCTGCGATCACGACATGAATCTAAGAGTAAGCCTTAGCACGATTTTGACTGAATGCTTCGATACTTGGTCTGAATTAATGGTCGGGAGATATCAGCGCTGCTCAGGCCAAAATAGGTTAGCAGTCTCACTCGGAGAGCACAGAACCAGGTAATTTATCTTTCAAAATAAGTCTAACGCCAAACCAAGAATAAACAAGGAAAACGGACTGTTCTCAACCATGATCACACGCCCGACCCTGAGATGATTTGGAGAAACTTTTGTGGCACTGTTAATATGACACAGTGGCGCAGCGGTAGAGTTACTGCCCTACAGCGCCAAACACCCGGGTTCGATTCTGACCTCGGGTGTTGTCTGGACCGAGCTTGTACGCTCTCCCCGTGACCGCGTGGGTTTTCTCACAACCTGAAACATTGACTTACACCTTTTCTCCTTCACAAATGCAGATTGACCACTGAGTCTTTCCGTCGTTCTGTGGTTTTGATGCAGGTCTGCAGAAGGACGCAACATGCTGGACAATAGACAATAGGTGCAGGAGTAGGCCATTTGGCCCTTCGAGCCAGCACCGCCATTCAATGTGATCATGGCTGATCATCCCCAATCAGTACCCCGTTCCTGCCTTCTCCCCATATCCCCTGACTCTGCTATTTTTAAGAGCCCTATCTAGCTCTCTCTTCAAAGCATCCAGAGAAAATTCCACCACCGCTATCTGAGGCAGAGAATTCCACAGACTCGCCACTCTCTGTGAGAAAAAGTGTTTCCTCATCTCCGTTCTAAATGGCTTACTCCTTAATCTGAAACTGTGGCCCCTGGTTCTGGACTCCCCCAACATCGGGAACATGTTTCGTGCCTCAAGCGTGTCCAAGCCCTTAACAATCTTATATGTTTCAATGAAACATATAAGGCAGCATCTCTGGAGAGAAGGATTGGGTGACATTTCGGGTCGAGACCCTTCTTCAGACCCGACCCGTAACGTCACCCATTCCTTCCCTCCAGAGATGCTGCCTATCCCGCTGAGTTCAGCTTTTTGTGTCTATCTTCGGTTTAAACCAGCATCCACAGTTCCTTCTTACACACATCCAGTTTCTGCAGTCTCTTTTGTCTTCATTAATGTTACAAAAACAAGCTATCCACTAGATTTTATAAGTTTAAACATCTGTTTTGACTCAGTATAAAATATAAAGACAATCTGATATGTAGCATATATAAATATTGCACAGCTATTTATCTTCACTGAAATTAACAATAAATATATGATTGATAAAAATGCTTGGATCTCATTATTTATAATACTTCATTAATCATCATCATCTTTCTAGTCCGCAGAAAAAATGTACAAGATGCATTGTTGATGAATTATTTAATTTATGTTGGTGTAGCATTTTTTACACGCATCAAATACAATTTTCATTCCCTTATCCACAGTGAATGTGCCATTATCTTGTAGCATTCGATTCCCTTAAGTTGAAATTCCTCTGAAGACTATTTTTTGGCTCATTGATTTGGTCACTCATGTGAAATTCTTTCAAATATTATTTTTATGCTTTTTATGTATTTTGTTAAAATGCTATCCTCAGAAGTTTTATATTACAGGACTAACGGAATTAAAGTTTTAATGTTATTGGAAAATCGTAATTACATATTAGAATTTTGAAATGTTGAAAGATTATGTGTTCTCAGCAAAGCTGAATCGCTGTTCCTAGTTCTTGGTGTTCATTTGACGGCACTGGGCCTGTACTCACTGGAGCCTAGAAGGATGGAGGGGGGACCCCATTGAAACTTGCCGAAGTGAAAGGCCTGGATAGAGTGGATGTGAAGAGGATGTTTCCACTAGTGGGGGAGTCTAGGACCAGAGGACCAGAATAAAAGGGCGTACCGTTAGAAAGGAGATGAGGATGAATTTCTTTAGTCAGAGGGTGGTGAAGCTGTGGAATTCATTGGATATTATTAAGGTGGAGATTGCTAGGTTCTTGATTTGTACAAGTGTCAGGGATTATGGGGAGAAGGCAGGAGAATGAGGTTGAGAGGGAAAGATGATTGAACGGTGGAGGAGACTTGATGGGCCGAATGGCCTAGTTCTGCTCCTGTAACGTATGAACTTAATGTGGCACTGTCTTCATACGTGGCACTGAGTTACTATATAATGTATAAAATCGAGGACGTAGGTTCAAGGTGAAAGCAGAAAGATTTAACCTGAGAGGCACATTTTTCATAGGTGGTATGTGTACGGAACAAGCTGCCAGAGGAAATAGTTGAGGCAAGCGATCTAACATTTGGACAGGTACGTGAATAGGCATGAACAAGGCTTGTTGTATTTGCTTGCATTTACCCATATCCTAAATCCATAAAACCTTTTGAAACGCATAACTGTCCAAATCTCTTTAAAATTTGTAATTTTATCTGCTTCTATAACTTTCTCTGGCAGCTAATTCCAGATACGGATTATGCTCTGAGTGCAAAAGTTGCCCCTAAGGTATCTCCTAAATCTCTCCCCTCTCACCTCAAGACTGTGCCCTCTAGTTTTAGAATCCTCAACCCCTGGGTAAAAGACTTGTGAGTGTTAACTTTATGTACGCCCTTCATAATGTTACTCCAATCCTTCATATTTTTTTCAGCGCCAAAATTGTCTGAACACTCAAAACTGAAAGAGGTTTCACATACTCAAAGTCTGTATTAAATATTTATGGCACAGTTACTAAAAATGCATTATTGCAGCTTTGTTAGATCATTTTCTTACTTTTTATTTACAGCCAGAATTGAAAAGCAAATGTTGGGGTTTATTTGAAAGTGCGGGCCAAAGTCACGAGGGAGTAATTTAATTCAAAATGCCTCTGAAACATCTATGCAACATCATGCATTTCTGAAAAATAAGGCCTGGACTTAAAGAGAGACATTACATTTGGTATTGAAGAGAAGGTTGCTGCATTGGGTTAGGCAGTCCGACAGGTTGCTTTGACCTGTATACAGTAAACACTTGCAATGATAGATCTCTATGAAATGGATTTTTGTTGTAGCAGACCGAGGCTCCTATTGCATCATCCTTCCCCCTTCACCACCGTCAGTTACCCAACGAGCTTGCACCACGTGAAAATGGAGGAGGCCCAGGACTGAAAGGAGTGTAGGAACGGGAGGGGGAGTTTAAATGTTTTGGCAACAGGGAGATCGCTTGGACCAAGGCGGACTAAGCGGAGGTGTTCAGCGAAACGATCGCCCAGTTTGCACTTGGCCCTGTCTATATTTTGGAGTCTATGCCTGGAGCAGCGGATACAGTAGATGAGATTGGAGGAGGTGCAAGTGAACCTCTGCCTCACCCAAAAGGGCTGCCGGGGTTCCTGGATGGTGTCTAGGGACTGAGAAACTATCGGTTACAAGTAACCACCGACATAATTCTGATAAATGAGCATTCAAATGCAGTAGATTCACTGTCAGATACAGAAGTAATCCCCATAAATTCATTAACCATGACTACAGCTGTATTATGTCGGTCCTGCAGCCCTGCTTCAGTTAGACTAAACAAGAACAGCATTTCACAAGCAAGATTAGGGGCAGCATTAATCATTTAATGTATAATAACAATAGGAGTAAAGTTGTATTGAGACAAAAATTGAAGTAGTCATGTTAAAACTGGCTGTAGTAATTGTCATATTCTGCAGTAGTTGAAAAAATACATCTCTCTCGATTCAAAGTGCTGGAGTAACTCGACGGGTCAGGCGGCATTTCTGGAGATCTTGGAGAGGTGATGTTTTGGGCTGGGACCCTTCTGTAGGCTGAAGAAGGGTTTCGGCCCGAAACGTTGCCTATCTCCTTCGCTCCATAGATGCTGCTGCACCCGCTGAGTTTCTCCAGCATTTTGTGTACCCTGGATCGAGTTGGAGGTTGAGTGATTTGTACAGACTAACCCCTTGCACTCCAGTCTCCTTCTACATGGTGAATGGCCTCAAGGTCAGATCCATTTAGCTGGCTGTAATTAACTAAAGACTTGGATGTAAGGGCCTGTCCCACTTATGTGATTTTTTTTCGGCGACTTGCCGGCACCCGTCACTGTCGCTGCAGGTCTCCGAAAATGTTCAACATGTTGAAAATCCAGCGGCGACCAGAAAAAGGTGCGACTCTTTGGGCGACTACTCACGACCAGACGGGCGTCACCCCGCGACGTGTCGACACGTAACGCCTGTATGGTCGTGAGTAAGTCGCCCAAAGAGTCCTACCTTTTTCTGGTCGCCGCTGGATTTACCACCGTTGAAACTTTTCGGCCACCGGCTGCGACTATGACGGTGCCGGGAAGTCGCCGAAACAAGCCGTGTAAGTGGGACAGGCCCATTACTGTTGGAGATGTTTTCAAGTCAAATGTCCCTTGATCTTCCAGACAGGCAGCAGTTTTGTATTAGTGGCCCATAAAGGCGGCCCAGTGGCGTAATGGTAAACTTGCTGGCTCACAGCGCCAGAGATCCGGATTCGATCCCGACTACGGGTGCTGCTGTACGGAGTTTCTACGTTCTCCCCGTGACCTGCGTGGGTTTCCTCCGGGTGCTTTGGTTTTCCTCCTACTATCCACAGATGTGCAGGTTTGGAGGTTAATTATCTTACTTTAGTTTGGAGATACAGCGCGTAAACAGCCCCTTCGGCCCACCAAGTCCGCACCGACTATCGATCCCCGCACGCTAACACTCCTACACGCTAGGGACAATTTTACAATTACACCAAGCCAATTAGCCTACAAACCTGTAAGTCTTTGGAGCGCGAGAGGAAACCGAAGATCTCGTTGAAAGCCCACGTGGTCACAGGGAGAACGTACAAACTCCATACAGACAGCACTTGTAGTCAGGATCGAACCCGGGTCTCTGGCGCTGTGAGGCAGCAACTCTACCACTGAACCACCATGCCAGTCAGAGTACCTTCTGTAAATTGTCCCTGGTGTGTAGGATAGAACTAGTGTACAGAGTGATCAATGGTCTTGGTGGGCTGAAGGACCCGTTTCCATGCTCAATCTCTAAACTCATTGATCTCTGTTGAAATGAGCTTTATAATCTTTACTTAAGACAATTAAGCTACAAACCTGTACTATGTGAGACTCTTGAATTGTAAATTGTCCCTAGTGTGTAGGATTGTGCTTGTGTATGTGGAGATCGCTGGTCAGAGCAGAATCGGTGGGCCAAAGGGCCTGTTTCTGCGCTCAAAATCTACAAGTCTGCCCCGAAATAAAAGTTACAAGGCTGCTCACAGCCTGGGCCTGATGCAGAGGCGACCCACGTTCAATGTAATACACTGGATATCAATTAAAAATGCATAACTTCACTTTGAGCAATATATTAACACAAAACTTGATGGATTGGCCTGGTGGGCTGAGGAACGGTTGATGGCATTTAATACAGATAGATGTGAAGTATTGCATTTTGTGAAGTCTATCATGCTGCCTGTCTTGCTGTGTTAATTCAGCATCTTGTGTCTATCTTCAGTTTAAACCAGCATCTGCAGTTCCTTCCTACGCTTAACTGTGGCAAATGCAGGCCTGATGGTTGTGTCCACCATCAACCAACCTCATGGCTCCGAATCTCTGCCTAATGTCTTTTTAAAACTGATTTAAATAATGCATCGCTCTTTGCATCAGTTGCCATGATACCCCCTTCCATCTTGCTTCAGAGACTAAGCCAATCAGCTTCCTGTAAGTGAAGGCTTTTAATCACTCCACAGAGGGAGGTCACCGTTGGGAGGCCTGGATCTGCCCCGAATCAATAAACTCTTGTGTTGGTGATGCTGCGGCCATCCTCGGGTCAGCTTCCGATCATCGATCGCTGACCTTAGGAGGACTGCAGTGACCTCAGATCAATCTGAAAGCCACATTTCCACCACAGACCATGCATCGCACATGCAGGGCATGGCTACAGGTCCACCACTGAGTTTCATGAAGTCATAAGTGATGTGAGTAGAATTAAGCCATTAGGGCCAACAAGTCTACTCCGCCATTCAATGATGGCTGATCTATCTCTACCTCCTAAGCCCATTCTCCTGCCTTCTCCCCACAACCTCTGACACCCGTACTAATCAAGAATCTATCTATCTCTATCTCTGCCTTAAACATATCCACTGACTTGGCCTCCGCAGCCTTCTGTGACAAAGAATTCCACAGATCCACCACCCTGTGACTGAAGAAATTTCTCCTCATCTCCTTCCTAAAAGAACATCCTTGGTTCCAGAGCCTTTCCGGATTATGAGTTTTGCCGGACCAACAGAGGTCACAGCCTTGTGGGGCCGAGTTAGTGGTGCTGGGGGGTGTGATTAGACTGGGGCCACTGCGAACCACAGGAGGACAGACTGGAGTTGGGTTAGACTGGGGAGTTGTGAAGCTCCTCCACAGAGCTGGCATTGGAGATAGGTTAGCTGGGTGAGCAATGGCACACCGGGCTACAGACACAGCGGGAGTCATGGTGGCACAGCAGTAGAGTTACTGCCTAATAGCCCTGTCCCACGGTGCGAGTTCATTCCAAGAGTTCTCCCGAGTTTGCCCTGATTCGAACTCGGAGATTTATGGTAATGGCCACTCGTTGGTACTCGGGGCTCTCGTGGACATTTTACATCATGTTGAAAAATCTTGCAAGAGTCTTCCCATGCTTACCTGCCGTTAGTGAGTCTTACCTGCCGTTAGTGCTAAGAGAAGTCCCCGAGCTCCGACGTACCGCTACGTTCATTCTCCGTGCTTACCACGAGTTTGATTTTTTTTTTTTAAACTCGGGAGAGCTCTTGGAATGAACTCGTACCGTGGGACAGGGCTTTCACAGCGCCAGAGACCCCGGTTTGAACCTGTCCATGGGTGCAGTCTGTGTGGCGTCTGCATGTTCTCCCCGTGACCCGCGTGGGTTTTCTCCGGGCGCTCCGGTTTCCTCCCACACTCCAAAGACGTGCAGGTTTGTCGGCTAATTGCTTTTGGTAATAAATTGTCCCGAGCGTGTACGATAGTGCTAGCGTACGGGGATCGCTGGCCGGCGTGGATCGAAGGGGCCTGTTTCCGCGCTGTATCTCTCACCGAAACTAAACTGCAAAAGACCATCCACGCAGCTGACTACATTTGTGTGTCGGCATCTTATCCTTATCAAAGGCAAGGTGAACTCACAGTGTTGTGATTCTCTCTCGCTCACCCCCCACTGAAAGGTTAAACCTTGTTGCTTGCTGCACCGCTCCAGGATATTAAATCTTGACGGCCAACTTGAAGCCTAACCTTCAGGCAACGTAGTTTCCTCCAGCAAAATCCTTTCCAACAGGTTTATGCAAGATTCATCTGGTTCATTTCTATGCAGTTGTTAACCCTACTAAAATACCAATGAAGCCCGTGAACTTCTGGAGGCAATTAACCATCCTCTGTGTCTGCGGGCCATAGCAGGTGAAGCCCACCTGTCAATAACATCCATGGCTAGGTTAGCTCGGTTGCAAAATGCAAACTCCAAGATCATTTCTAATTCATTTCTCATTATACCAACCAATATATCCACCTCTGACTTTAATGAGGGTCTCCACTTTAATAGTGATGCTACATCGAAGGAAGAACGAGTTCACCAGTCTGACATTGTTGAGAATCTTTCTGTGCAGTGTTGCGTGGAGGATTTTTTTTTTTAGTTTAGCTTAATTTTGCGATACAGCGCGGAAACAGGCCCTTCGGCCCACCGAGTCCGCGCCGACCAGCGATCGTACACTAACTAGTTCTATCCTACACACTTGATAAGAGTCTGAGGGGTAACTTTTTCACACAGAAGGTGGTGGGTGTATGGAACATGCTGCCAGAGGAGGTAGTTGAGGTTGGGACTATCCCATCTTTTCAAGAAACAGTTGGACAGGTGCAGGGATAGGACAGGTTTGGAGGGTTAGAGACCAAACGCAGGCAAGTGGGACTAGGGTAAATGGGATATTGTTGGCCGGTGTGGGCGAGTTGGGCCGAAGGGCCTGTTTCCACACTGTTTTATTCTATGACTATGACCCTATGACAATTTACAGAAGCCATTTAACCTACAAACCTGCATAACTTTAGAGTGTGGATGAAATCTGGAGCACCCGGAGAAAACCCACGTGGTCACAGGGAGAATGTACAAACTCCGTATAGACAGCAACCGTTGTCAGGATCGAACCTGCGTCTCTGGACCAAAGACTATCAGGGTTGCAGGTTAATTGGCTTTGGTAAAAATTGTAAATTGTCCCTCGTGTGTTAGATAGCGCTAGTGTACGGGGTGATCACTGGCCGGCGTGGACTCTGCGGACTGAAGGGCCCATTTCTGCGCTGTATCTCTAAACTAAAGTACAAAAAAAATAAGAATAGATACAAGAATGTGGAATCTTGAGCATAACACAAAGTGCTGGAGGAACTCAGCGGGTGATAAGGTCATAAGTGATAGGAGCAGAATTAGGCCATTCGGCCCATCAGGTCTACTCTGCCATTCAATCATGGCTGAACTATCTCTCCCTACTAATCCCAATTTTCTGCCTTCTCCCCACAGCCCCTGACACCCGTACTAATCTGCAGGCAGCATATGTGGAGGGAATGGACAGGCGATCCTTCTTCAGACTCAGCAATTGGTATTAACTGAGCCACAGCCCTGATGTCAGTTCCAGTAGCAGGATGGGGATTAGCAGACTGCTTACCCAGTGAGTGAACCTGGAATGTGAAGTATTCTAACATCTCCCAACTCCAGTGTCATATCCTCGGCAAGCCCAAAGCAGTATTAGATGCAGACGGCACATGCAGTCACTACTTGTCCTGGATTTATCGTATCTGTTCCCACCAGATGTCGTTAGCTCACTTATGTTATAATAAAACCCCGGCATTTCTTCCACTGCAGCTGTCAGGTTAACAGCAGCATGATTACCACCATCAGACTTCTGACCTTTTAAAAGATTGTAATCGCATCCTCCGTCCTGCAGCCTTGTGCTTCTGCGCTGAGTGCCAATGAGCATTGTGGAGCCTGCTTCTTGCTTAGAGCGCTGCTGCTAATGCCGCCGCCGTGTGTGCAGCGAGATTGCTCCGTGGCAGAGTCGCGTTGAACCACAGCGTACCGGCGGCAAGATGGATTCCGCCCGTCCACGGGTCTGCTTCCTCTGCCCAGATTTATGTCTTGGTTTATCATTGCCATTTTGTCCCTCCAAGCGTTTTCCCCTATCAGCGGGAACATTCATTTTATTATCCCTGCCCTGTGTCGCACAGGAGGGTAATGGCATCGTGATCACTGCCGTTCTTGTACATACACCAACTCTGTTTCCAGCTGCCTAAAGCTCACCATTAAATGGCAGTTCTGCAGCGATCGCTTTCTCCTCTCCTCTGTCACCCACTGCTCTGTTAGTTCCTTGAACGTGTCGCTGTTGTTGTAAAGTCAGTTATTCACCTGGCGATAAAGGTTCTGACTGTCTACCCTGTCTACGCCTCTCATAATTCAATGCCTGTTTTGCTTGTGACGTCTCTTAGCACCTGGTCACAAAGTCAGAGAGTGATACAGTGTGGAAACAGGCCCTTCAGCCCAACTTGCCCATGCCAACCAACATGCCCCATCAACACTAGTCCCACCTGCCTGCCTATCTATAGGCCCATATCCCGCTAAACCTGTCCTATCCATGTACCTGTCCAAATGTTTGTTTAAATATTGTGATAGGACCCGCCTCAACCACCTCCTCCGGCAGCTCGTTACATACACCTACCACACTTTGTGTAAGAAGGTTGCCCCGCAGGCTCCTATTAAAGTCCGATTAACATAGTCCGAGGGTCACCAAAGAGGTAGATAGTTGTTCAGCACATTTTTTTTTTAAACCAAAAATAATGTATTCAATTATTTACAATAATATTCACAGTACAAAATAAATCAAAACAAAACCCACCACCATAATACAAGTCAAACAAATATTCTTCAATATTAAATATACTATTATACAACTATATCATCATCCTTATCAAGGATGCATTCCAGCACACTGCTCTCTGGTTGTGGTAGGATGATTCAGTTGCCTGATAACAGCTGGGAAGAAACCAAAGATTCTATAGCGGAGCAAGATAGACCACTCCTTCTAAATGCAATGTTCGCAACGGAGCGGAACGTGGGCCTTGTTTTTCATCCATTTCAGTAACCCGACCCAACCCGACTCGCAGTGCAATCAGCGTTGTGGGGGAACAGTTTGTGTTAATAAATTATAATTCTGAAAATGAGGAGAAGATTTTTACCAAATAACTTTTATTTTTACGAGGATGTTTCCGTAACCGGCTTCCGTCTCCGCACTGGTATCTTTGCTCCGCTACGGGATCTTTGGTGCGGAGACGGAAGCCGGTTACAGAAATGGGGCCGAAAACTACCCATGAACCTGCCCATGACCGTACGACGTCTTTTTTGTCGAGTGATCTATCTTGCTCGCTATAGGATCTTTGGAAGAAACTGGAGGTGTGTATTTTCACACTTCTGAACCTCTCGCCTGATGGGGGAGGGGAGAAGAGGGAGAACATGTTCTCTTGAAAACATGGATAGGCGACGTTTTGGCTCGGAACCTTTCTTCAGACTAATCTCCTCTGCCTGCACGTGGTCCATATCCCTCCTTTCCCTGCATATATATCCACATGCTCCTTATGGACAGTCAACGTGGGTTTTTTTAAAATGACCTTTTTTAAGTCGATAGTCCAAAACTATCATCTCAATTTAACACTTTTTAAAATATCATTGAGCTTAGAAATTCTATAATGGACCCAATAATCTTTTTTCATCCAATCCTCTTTGAGTTTTCCGCAATATAATTGATTGGGGATGATCAGCCATGATCACATTGAATGGCGGTGCTGGCTCGAAGGGCCGAATGGCCTACTCCTGCACCTATTGTCTATTGTCTATTGTAATATTGAATTGAATTATATTCATTTTAAACGCTGTAATCATTAAGTAGGTATGTTACAAAACTTACCTTTAGCGGCGCTGCAGTTCTGTCACTGGCCGTGTGTGCGACTTTGGCGCCTTTGGGGGGGGGGGGGGCGGGGGTTAAAATGCGGTTTTCCCCTTGCCATCCGGAGCTTTATTTTCTCGGAGTGCGAGATTTTTCTAAAGATTCGTTCCGACTGCCGGTAAGTTAATTTTTTTTTTAAAAATCGCCCGACTATTTCATCGCTGCAGTAAAATAAAAATTAGCTCCTAATGCCGTGAATGCCGACAACGGGGACGGATTTTACGTAGGGGGCAGGTAAGTGAAAGCTGTTCATTTTTTATATAAACCTGCTTTTTTAGATGACCTTAATCAAACTTTAACGTTGCGAAACGGTGATTTATTCCCCAAATGAACCGGCAGAATTTTTCCTGCCGATATTGGGTTTAAATTCACCGCAACGTTCCAATCCATCGCGTTCCAGAAAATCCCACTCGCAAGCTGATTAAAATGCCCATTAATTTACAGGCATTAAACACTAAATTCCTTCAATTTGGCCTATAAGTTAATGACAATTAGATTTAAAAATCATGTTATATTGTGAATTCTTGTGTGAATGTTATTTGGACCCTTAGACTTTGAAAAAAAAGTTAATTTGTTCGTAAGAAATGGATAGATGTTTATATCTAGTAATTGAATTTTGTAATTAGCTACAATTGGGTAACTAAGTAATTATATGCTTTAATTTCAGGTCATCCAAGTAAGATTGTTTCATATTTGTTTCAGAATGCTTCAATCTATAATAACTGAAAATTTCTTTCACTTCTCTTAATTTTTAAGAAAGTTATAGGCTTTTGACTGTCCTTGATAACAGCTTTTGTGTTAAGTCAATAGGAAAGCAATAGGGAGCAAGATGCTAATTTCCAAGTATGAAAATGGCCATAACCTTTTTAATACTGAAGATATGAAAGTGAATTAGGTGTCAAATTAAACTTCTTTTTATGCTTTATCTAATGGGATAAATTGCAGACTTGATTTTTAAAATCTCAAAATTTTGTGACATTGCTACATTAAGTTCTAATACTTGAACATGCTTTGATATTTTATGTTAATCTATCTTGGCAGACATGCAGATGAAATGTGGAAGAAATAGCAGCAATGTAAAGATTAATTTGAATTCCAAGTGACAACACCTTGAGTAGATGACCACAATTTCACAGGCCGGAGCTTATTTGCAGTTAAGAGCCGTAAGCATTAGGGTGCCCATTGAACCTAGCTTGGTTTATTCATCCAGAAATGCCTATACTTTCCTCTTCATTGTACACAATTTCCTTCGTAATAACTCTTGGCCTTTTACCATTCCAGAGAAGTTCGCCTGAAGTATTAATCCACTTATCCATGAAGAATAATTTCTTCACGTCAATTCTAAATGAGCCATTCATCTGATTGAACAATGGCCTCCGTTTCCTATCAACAAGACTTAAAAAAAGTATTGAATAAATGAGGACAGTTTGGTTTAGTTTAGTTTAGAGATACAGCCCGGAAACAGGCCCTTCGGCCCACCGAGTCCGCGCCGACCAGCGATCCCCGCACATTAACACCATCCTACACACACCACGGACATTTTTCACATATACACCAAGCCAATTAACCTTCAAACCTGTACGTCTTTGGAGTGTGGGAGGAAACTCAAGTTCTCGGAGAAAACTCACGCAGGTCACGGGGAGAACGTGCAAACTCCGTACAGACATGTAGTCGGGATCGAACCCGTGTCTCTGGTGCTGTAATCGCTATAAGGCAGCAACTCTACCGCTGCGCCACCGTGCCACACAGATAGTAATAAGTCTCCCTTTAACTGACCGAGAAACATAACCATATAACCATATAACAATTACAGCACGGAAACAGGCCCTCTCGGCCCTTCCAGTCTGTGCCGACCATTTGTTTTCCCCTAGTCCCATCTACCTGCACTCAGACCATACCCCTCCATTCCCTTCACGTCCATATACCTATCCACTTTACTCTTAAATGTTAAAATCGATCCTGCCTCCACCACTTCTGCTGGAAGCTCATTCCACACAGCCACCACCCTCTGAGTAAAGAAGTTCCCCCTCACGTTACCCCGAAACTTCTGTCCCTTAATTCTCATGTCATGCCCTCTTGTTTTAATCTTCCCTACCCTCAATGGGAAAAACGTATCCTCGTTAACTCTGTCTATCCCTTTCATCATTTTAAAGACCTCAATCAAGTCCCCCCTTAACCTTCTGCGCTCCTAAGAATAAAGACCTAACTTGTTCAACCTTTCTCTGTAACATAGTTGCTGGAACCCTGGCAACATTCTAGTAAATATCCTCTGTACTCTCTCTATTTTGTTGACATCCTTCCTATAACTAGGTGACCAAAATTGTACACCATACTCCAGAATTGGTCTTGCCAATGCCTTGTACAATTTTAACATTACTTCCCTACTCCTATATTCAATGCTCTGATTTATAAAGGCCAGCACACCAAAGGCTTTCTTTACCACTCTACCTACATGCGATTCCACCTTCAGGGAACTATGCACAGTTATTCCTAGATCCCTCTGTTCCACAGCGTTCCTCAATTCCCTACCATGTCCGTATCAAACAAGATGCCAAGTTAAACTATTCTCCTCTGCCTGCACATAGTCTAAGGAATGGCAGTAATGAGGTTTATTTAGAAACATAGAATATGGGTGCAGGAGGAGGCCATTTGGCCCTTCAAACCAGCACCACCATTCATTGCGATCATGGCTGATCGTCCCCAATCAATGACCCGTGCCTGCCTTCTCCCCATATCCCTTGACTCCACCAGCCCCTAGAGCTCTATCCAACTCTCTCTTAAATCCATCCAGTGATTTGGCCTCCACTGCCCTCTGTGGCAGGGAATTCCACAAATTCACAACTCTCTGGGTGAAAAAGTATTTTCCCACCTCAGTCTTAAATGGTTTCCCCTTTACTCTAAGAGGGAACTTACTTAATAAATTCATAAGTGAAAAGGACCAGGATTAGGCCATTTGGCCCATCAAGTCTGCTCTGCCATTCAATCATGGCTGATCTATCTTTCCCTCTTAATCACATTCTCCTGCCTCCTCCCCATTTTCCCGTTTAACCGTACAATTAAGAATCTGTCAATCTCCACCTTAAAAATACCCACTGACTTGGCCTCTCCACAGCCGTCTGTGGCAATGAATTCCACAGATTCACCACCAAATACATTTTAGAAATACAGATGCTGCCTGACCCACTGAGTTCCTCCAGCACAGTGTGTGTTATTTTGCTCAAGATTCCACCATCTGCAGTTCCTCGTTTCTCTAATTGGGAGGTATTGGATTAAATTGGCCCATTAAACCACTCTCTGCTCACCAAATGAGATTAGTGAGTAGGTTGTTGAGGTAAATTGTTAAAAATTTCCAGTTGACATGGCTTAGAAACTCAAGTAACATTGCCACTTTTAATTAGTTTACCGCATCAGTTCTTGTATATTTTCTTTCAGTCACAATTTAAGTACTTGTCCAATAATGATTCGAGTAACAACTGTCAACGAGAGAGCTTTTCATTAAATCGGGGCAATTATCCGCGTAACCTTGTGATCACAGGATTACTGGGCTTCTATTAGTTTGTTAAGTGGCAGTTATCACCGCACTTGGTACTCCAGCCAACCTAAAATGGATTTTCAAATGAAGATCAGATATCTCAAATCATGAGAGGAAACGATTGGATAGACGCACAGAGTCCCTGGCCCAGAGTCGGGGAATCAATAACCAGAGGGCATTGGTTTAAGGTGAAGCCGGGAAAAGATTTAATAGGAACCTGAGAGGGTGGTGGGAGTGTGGAACAAGCTGCCGGAGGAGGTGGTCGGGGCAGGTACTATAGACATTGGGGGGGGGGGCGCAGGGTGTGGTGGAGATGCCCCAAAAAATAAGGGAAGGGATTCCACGCCTGTGGGCCACATGTGTGGCAAGGGTGGGGGATAAACTTATGAAATTTGTGCAATGTGTGTAAACAGTATTGCACAGGTTCCTATTAAACCTTTTGCCCGCTTCACCTTAAACCAATGCCCTCTGGTTATCGATTCCCCGACTCTGGGCCAGAGACTCCGGAAGTGGCCGCGCTGGCTGGCAGCTGCAGCTCACCTTGAGTCCGTCTGTTTTTTTTCTTTTTTTTGGTTGTCTTCTAGTATTTGTTTTAGTAGAATTTTGTTTTATTAGGTTGTGCATGTGTTGGGGGGGGGGGGGGGGGGGGTGTGGAGAAAACAGGGTTTTAGTCTCTCCCTTCGGGGGGGATGCATGTCCCCCATCACCGTCTGTGCTGAGGCCTAATGGCAGAGCTGTGGTGGCGTTCGGCGGCGGCGGCCTGGTTTGGAGCTGCAGTGCTCCAGCAGCGGCGGCGGCCCGGCTTAGAGCTGCGGTGCTCCAGCGGCGGTGGCCCAGCTTAGAGCTGCGGTGCTCCAGCGGCGGTGGCGGTCCGGCTTAGAGCTGCGGTGCTCCAGCGGTGCCGGTCCGGCTTAGAGCTGCGGTGTTCCAGCGGCGGTGGCGGTCCGGCTTAGAGCTGCGGTGCTCCAGCAGCGGCGGCCCGGCTTAGAGCTGCGGTGCTCCAGCAGCGGTGGTCCGGCTTAGAGCTGCGGTGCTCCAGCGGCGGCGGAGGCCTGGATCGCCTCAGTGCAGAGGGAGAACTAGGAGGAAGAAAATGACTTAAGACTTTTGCCATCCACCACAGTGAGGAGGTGCCTGGTGAACTCACTGTGGTGGATGTTAAATATGTGTTTATTGTGTGTTTTGTTTTTTAATTATATGTTATGACTGCAAGGTGACAATTTCGTTCAGACCAAGGTCTGAATGACAATAAAGGAATCTAATCTAATTGAATATATAGCCTCTGAAAATGTAGGATGATTTTTTTTTACACGGTTCCTGTATTGCATATTTTTATTACTTGAATAAAGTCTATTTTGAAAGTTATAAAAAAAAGGTACTTTAGCTACGTTTAAGAAACACCAGACCAAGTGGGACCTGTTGGGCCCCATTCTCCAAATGCAATATTTCACCACTCACCCATAGCCTCCAACTGGGCAGGCGTGGCTGACGGATTCCCCGCTGAGACGTAATTATGAATGAAAACAGAACAATTTAAATAAAACAGCTTTTTTTTGAAAATCACTATTTTTTATGTAAATGAGATTTGGGAACCCATTGTGACGTCATCGTGACATCAAATGCTGCTGACGGGCAGGGAAAGTGTTTTTTGTAAAGTTTAAAATGTCAATAACTCGTAAAATATAACATCAATCCGAACAAAACTTGCTTCTTTTACATCCCAGGACAATGGTGAGTAAGGTGGGCCACAAATTGTAGCGCTATCGTGTACTGTTTTGGCGGGGTTTTGGAATATCGCGTACATGCACGGAAGCAAATATACAAACAAACAAGATGAGATTTTTAGTAATATATAGATTTAAGCAGATACATGGATAGGATGGGTTTAGAGGGATGAGGGCCAAACACAGGCAGATGGGACTAGTATAGATTGGATCTACTGGCTGGTATGGGCAAGTTGGGCCGAAGGGCCTGTTTCTGCGCTGTAAGACTTTATGACTCTATATGTATTGAAGTTTGAAAGTATCAACAGACTCACAAAGGTAAGGGCATTCATCAGTTGTGGCATTGAGCATAAGAGTCAGGAAGTCAGTGTGCAGCTTTATAGGACTTTGGTTATATTGCATTTGGAGTATTGCGTGAGGTTCTGGTCACCTGATTAAATGAAAGGATTTAGAAGCATTGGAAAGAGTGCAGAAAAGGTTTATGAGTTCATGAGTTTAGTTTATAGTCATGTGTACTGAGGTACAGTGAAAAGCTTTGGTTGTGTGCTAACCAGTCTGCGGACAGACAATACATGGTTACAACCGAGCTGTCCACAGTGCACAGATACACGATAAAGGAAATAATGTGAATAATGTTTAGTGCAAGATAAAGTCCAGCACTGTGCAATCAATGACAGTCCGAGTTGATAATCAGAGGTTCAAGTTCAAGTGAGTTTATTGTCACGTGTTCCGGACAGCACAATGACAATCTTGCTTTGCTTCAGCACAACGGAACATAGTAGGCATTGCCTACGAAACAGAACAGGTTAAATGGTGATCTGGTAGAAATATATAAAATGATGAGGTATAGATTGGGTAGACCTTGTGAAGTTGTTCCCAGTGACACGCTGACTATACACTTGTATGGTCTGTATTTACAGGTTGGCCATTTTTCAAATCGGACAAAACAAACACTATGTGTTTCTCCCTCAACAGATGCCACCTCTTTCCAGAACAAACACAGCAATTTCTAATCTCCAGCATCCCCAGAATTGTTTTTTCTTTAGAGGTACAGCATGGAAACAGGCCCTTCGGCCCATCAAGTCCACAACGACCAGCGACCACCCCGTACATTTGCACTATCCTATACACAGGAGACAGATTGCAATTCCTTTTACCGAAGCCAATTAACCTACAAGCCTGTACGTCTTTGGAGAGTGGGAGAAAACCCATGCAGGTTATGGGGAGAACGTACAACAACTCCATACGGACAGCGCCCGGAGTCAGGATTGAACCCGGGTCTCTGGCGCTGTAAGGCAGCAACTCTACCGCTGCGCCACAGTGCCGCCCCTGAATTTGGTTCCAACTAAGTCTGTTGGCAAACTTTAGCGAAAGTGCAAATTGATGCAGGTTGATGCCACAAACTAAAAGCACATCTGTTGCAACAAATAAGAATCTTTAATGAAGACTCCACGTCTCTGCTGTTTGATAATCAATTTTAAAATGATTCAGTCACTCCAAGATGGATAGGAATTGAAGGAGAATATTGTTGGCTGTCTGATGAATTGTTTATTGAATCGGGCTCGAGATATTGCTCGGTGAAATGTAATATCAGGACAGATCATTGCTTTCTGAGAATCACGGACAGTGGTCCTAACACCGAGTGCAGGAGCATCAACTCCTACAAACCTGCGTGTTTTTGGAGTGTGGGTGGGAAACCGGAGCACGCGGAGAAAAACTACGCGGTCACAGGGAGAACGTACAAAGTCTGTACAAATAACACCCGTGGTCAGGATGGAACCCGGGTCTCTGGACCAAAGACTTTCAGGGTTGCAGGTTAATTGGCTTTGGTAAAAATTGTAAATTGTCCCTGTAAGGCGGTAACTCTACTGCTGCTCCACCATGTCGGAGCTGGCGGTCAGCGAGCAAGGTAATAACGGAGTAGAATGCAACCCACTCACATTATGAATATTGAAGGTTTCCTGCTGGGTTTTGCCGCGGAGAAAAATTAATTGCGTTCCAGCAAAATAATTGTCTTAAAATAATGAAAAATGAAGTTATCTAAAAGAAGGGGTGTTAAATGCTCTGATTTAATCTGAATTCAGTCCTTAGACAAAGTCCACCGTCCTTATCCCATCTGAAAGGTCATTACTAGGTCACCGTCATGCTAGTCTTGGAGCACCTTCCAATGCATCAAAGAACTCAGTTCAGTTTGGGCAAAAATTCAGCCCAGCAATAGTACCACGCCGCACCAACACATAACGTTTAGTTTTAGAGTTGTTTAGCGATACAGCACGGTAACAGGCCCTTCGGTCCATCGATTTCATGACAACCAGCGATCCCCGCACACTCACACTATCCTACACACTAGGGACAATTTACAATTTTACCTAAAACAATTAATCTACAAACCTGTATGTCTTTGGAGTGTGGGGGGAAACTGGAGCACCCGGAGAAAACCCACGCAGGTCACGGGGAGAACGTATATATACTATAGTGAGGATCGAACACGGGACTCTGGCGCTGTAAGGCCACCCCAACTCAAATGCTGTGAGGTTGCAGCTCTACCCGCCGCATGAAGAGTTGCCCCCAACAGTTCCCTGCAGCTCAGGGTACAGATTTATTAAATAACACCGTTGTGTGATGTTTGACCATGCTAAAGCTGTCGCAACCAAGCTGTTGATGCTCAGTGCATCAACACCACTGGAAGACAAAGAAATACATGGCTAACTAACACTCATGCATGTTCTAAACAATGGTGTTTTCTGTATGACGTTGTCCCGGGACAGGATGCTGATGCCATTAAATAGAGTGGTTACAGGTTGATCCCGCAGACTCCACAGTCCTGACTTTGATTCAGGGTTAGTCACTGTCTAGGGATGATCATGAACGCTGCAGAGAGCAAGGAACAGGAAGGAGGCAGGAGTTCCTCCGTCTATAAGAGGAGAATCGAGGAACAGAGGACATAGGTTCAAGGTGAGGAAGGAAGGATTTAATAGGAACCCTAGGGGTAACCTTTTCACACAAAGGGTGGAGGGTGTATGGAACGAGCTGCCCGAGGAGGTAGTTAAGACAGGGACTATCCCAACATTTAGGAAACATTTGTATGGGTATATGGATAGGACAGGTTTAGAGGGATATGGGCTAAATGCAGACTGAAGAAGGCCCTCGACCCGAAACGTCACCAATTCCTTCTCTCCAGAGATGTTGCCTGTCTCGCTGAGTTACTTCAGCATTTTGTGTCTTTCATTTGGTGTTACAGCATCTGCAGTTCCTTCCTACACAGGGTCACACTCCAGCTCAGCTTTGACAAGTTGTCACAGATCATGTAGCTTATAAACACTTCAGTGGCACGTTGTAACTTGCTCTGCTCCAGGTCCCTGGAGCCTCTGACCACAGTGAGAATCCTTTGCAGCGATTGTTAAACTGCTGGTGTTTGTTACTGAGAACCATGCAGTCAGGTGCTGCAGTTTGTAATAAAATGTATGATTGCACCTTCCTGCTCTCACTGATTCTAGGTTGAGGTTTCAGGATAGTCCAGTCCACATTTTCCAGGGAGTACAGTCCACATTATCCAGGCTAATCCAGTCCACATTATCCAGGCAATTCCAGGGGTGGGCGATTGCAACCTTCACGTGGTCCGCCCTGTTTCGACGAATGCAATCAACCTGGCGTGCACAACCAAATAAGATCAAATAGAACAAGTGGTCCTACAACTTTAGGGGTGCGCGCCATACGCAAGAAGAAGAATAAGGCAATTCCAGTCCACATTATCCAAGCTAATCCAGTCCACATTATCCAAGCTAATCCAGTCCACATTTTCCAGGGTAGTCCAGTCCATATTTTACAGGCTAGTCCAGTCCACATTATCCAGCTAAGTGCAGTCCACATTTTACAGGACAATCCAGTCCACATTTTCCAGGATAATCCAGTCCACATTTTCCAGGATAGTCCAGTCCACATTTTCCAGGGTAGTCCAGTCCACATTTTCCAGGGTAGTCCAGTCCACATTTTCCAGGTTAGTCCAGTCCACATTTTACAGGGCAGTCCAGTCCACATTTTCCAGGGTAGTCCAGTCCACATTTTATCGGATACTCCAGTCCACATTTTACAGAGTTGTCCAATCCACATTTTACAGGCTAATCCAGTCCACATTTTCCAGGCCAGTCCAGTCCATATTTTACAGGCTAATCCAGTCCACATTTTCCTCGCTAGTCCAGTCCACATTATCCCACGTTTTAACCCAGACTCGCTACCACAGCCATGCGTGTACATTTTTGCATATCTTTCACTATATCACAGTCTGTATCTCTTGTCTCCTTTTCCCCGGACTCTGAAGAAGGGTCTCGACCCGAAACGTCACCCATTCCTTCTCTCCTGAGATGCCGCCTGTCCCGCTGAGTTACTGCAGCGTTTTATGTGTATCTTCAGTGTAAAGCAGCATGTGCAGTTCCTTCCTGCACTCACTTACTAATCAAGAACCTGTTAATCTCCACCTTACAAATACCCACAGCGTGAGTGGCGGTAAACAGCCACGACACAAGCAGCCTGGTGGGGTTTTGGTGCCGGTGAATGGTTTACCGTGCCGTGGCTAGTCAACTGGCAATCATCTGGGTGGAGTTGCTGCCTTACAGCGATTGCAGCGCCGGAGACCCGGGTTCGATCCTGACTACGGGTGCTGTCTGTACGGAGTTTGTACGTTCTCCCCGTGAAATGTTTTCTCCCGGCTTCATCCCACACTCCAAAGACGTGCAGATTTGTAGGTTAATTTGCTAGGTATAAATGTAAATTGTCCCTAGTGTGTGTAGGATAGTGTTAGTGTGTGGGGATCGCTGGTCGGCACGGACTCGGTGGGCCGAAGGGCCTGTTTCCACGCCGTATCTAGATCTTCCCAACATGAAGAACGCTGAGGGCACAAGAACAAGGAAGTGGCCTTGGGTCTCAGACACCAGACTTTTGATTGAGGCTTGGTGTGCCTTTGTGTAGCAATTAGATCCCCAGAATAAAATAGCTTTCACTTCTTCTGCTCTGCCAAACAATTCATTATCCAAGGCCAAAGCCTCCTTTGTATTTGTTTAACAAGCTTACAACCTCACCAAATAATACACTCTGACTGGAGGCAGACAACACAGGGACCTGGGGAGATGGTGTAATGAGAGCTTTGCATTTCCGCTTGACTTTGACCAATGCACGGGGCATGAAATTCACCATTGTATTCATGCTGATTGCAAATCAGATTGTCTTTTCAGTGAGTTTCCTCTCAGGCACAGAAAATGTTTGTCATCTCCGTAGGCTCCGGCCTGTCGTCTCCCATTACACCTGCGATAACCTTCCAATCAATGGATCCTAAACGCATTCTTTGAGACACACACCATCAGGAATGTTTCCAAAACTGCAATTGGAGAACAATTCGAGAATTTTGTGTGGGTAGGAACTGCAGATGCCGGTTTAAACCGGAGATAGACACAGAACGCTGGAGTAACTCAGCGGGTCAGACAGCATCTCTGGAGAAAAGGAAGAGGTGATGTTTCTCCAGGGATGCTGTCCGACCCGCTGAGTTACTCCAGCGTTCTGCATCTGCAATTCGAGAGATTTGTTGAAATCAGATCAACTGTGTGGTGTTCTCTTTCTCTGGCACAAATTATAATCTTCTGTTGCTCAATCCTACATCTGATAATGATGTGAATACAATCACTTAGTGTTGCTTGGCACGCCCTGTGTTTACATCACGAATGTGGAGGACTCTGATGTCAATGGTGTTTAGGGTGCAGTTTGCTGTTTTTATTCCCGATGATGGACATTTGATTGTCACTTGCGTTTTCTGAATAGAGCAGAGATTTATAATAAATAATTTACATTTACCAGCATTGTTCAGGAGATTCACAGGAGGCCATTCAAGTCCGCGCCAATTAATTGCAAGAAAAAAATAACAATCTCATTGTTCATTTAAAAAAAATATCTTCTTGGACTGCATAATGCCCTCACCTCCAGCAATGCAGACGGCTGAGTCCCTTCAGGATACATTTATAACCCATTCAACCATCACTGAGCAGTATCTTGGCCTGTTTCCAAACCGTTCCTTACACAATGTTGTCAGTGCAGATATCACAATTTAGACCACCAAAGATTTCACTGGCAAATTAGCGCAAAGTCACCTCTGGAGTGAATTCATCGAGGGCGATATAATGGAGAAAATGTTAAATGCAGAACAATTTCCATAGAAAGGGCACGCAGTCAGGTTTAACACATCCGTGAGAGCTGCTATTGACTAATAAATTTGGGAGCTGACATTTTGCATTTAATGCGCGCTGTACGTTTGCACGTTGACACCAGCACACATACAGGATACAAATAAAGAACTCAGGGATCTTACTAAAGTACGGCCTGCGTAGGAAGATATCTTTTGTTCTGCTGTTCTGCGATGGTATGCTTTAGAACGTCATATTGGCACCTCTAAAAAGTTAAGAAACTGGATTGATGTACACCTGAGAGACGCGGATTTGATCCTGACTACAAGGGGGCTGTCTGTGTGGAGTTTGCACGTTCTCCCTGCGAGTGTTTCCAGCATTTTCTGCTTTTATTTTGGGTTTCCCGTATCTGCTTGTTTAAAAAAGAATTCTTGCCATACATTTAGCTGGCAGGCTGTAAGTAAGTTGAGCCTACATTGATTCTACTGACTTTGTGCAGATGATTGCTTTGGTTGGAAACAGCAAGGATTGCTGGAAGATTGATACAAAAAGCTGGGGCAACTCAGCGGGTCAGGCAGCATCTCTGGAGAAAAGGAATGGGTGACGTTTCGAGGTGGATGCTTTTCCAACCCAAAACGTCGCCTATTCCTTTTCTCCAGAGATGCTGCCTAACCCGCTGAGTTACTCCAGCATTGTGTGTGTGTCTGTCTTTGGTATAAACAATATTGGGGCCTAATATCTGAGGAAGGATGTTCTGGCACTGGAGAGAGTCCAGAGGAGGTTGATGAGAATGATCCCAAGAATGAGTGGGTTAACATATGATGAGCGTTTGATGGCACTGGCCTGTCTAGAGTCTAGAGTCTAGGACCAGAGGGCACAGCCTCAGAAGTAAAGGACGTTCCTTTAGGAAGGAGATGAGGAGGAATTTCTTTAGTTAGAGGGTGGAGAATCTATGGAATTAATTGCCACAGAAGGATGTGGAGGCCAAGTCAATGGATATTTTTAATTCAAAGAATTACAAATTCTAGATCACAACAGGTGTCAGGGGTTATTGGGAGAAGGTAGGAGAATGAGATTAGGAGGGAGAGATAGATCAGCCATAATTGAAGAGCGGAGTAGACTTGATGGGCAGAATGGCCCAATTCTGCTCCTATCACCTATGAACTAAACCAGCATCTGCAGTTCCTTCCGACACAATGATCGCTGGCAAACCTGCATGCTTTATCTTTTTGCGATGAATGCCAATGAGATATTTTAGCAAATAGGTTGAAAGGTGCAGATGGCGGAATACTGTGCGAGTGGGTGTTTCTTTTTACACTCTGGGGTCTGTGAATGCTTCATTTGTTAAATTGGAAGCATTAAAGTCCAGATTATTACATTGACAATAATTAGTCAAATTATTATTAATCCCATAATTCAAAATTAAAGTTGGAATTAGTTGTCATTTCCATTTTTAATGCACCACCTCTGCAATATTACTTACGATAAATGGATGTGCAAGTGATTTTTTTTGCGCAGATAATGACTGCAATTTCAGGCGTGTGCTGTTTATGCAAATAATTGTTTGCCGTGTTACTCAGAACTTGATGTACTATTTAGAAATTATGAGCAAGTTGGGCCAGATAAAGATTCAAATTAATGGTTAAACCCGTGCTCAGCTATAAATAGATGCTGTCATGTCTCAGCCTCGATCATTTCCATACCCTCGAGCCATGGGTTCAAAATCTGCAGGAAGATTTTCATCACAGAACGATGCCTCTGTCCCCCGAGAAGCGAGGGAGCTGCAGAATACGACACAGGCTCCCTTCACGCATTGTATCTCAAAATTAAACATTACTGAGAAGAAAATGAGCAAAATGAAAAAGGGAACCTCCAGTCAGAGAGTCACACAGCGCGGAAACAGGCCCTTCGGACCAACTTGCCCACGCTGACCATAGGTGAGGCCCCCACTCGTGTTTCCTCGATATCCCGCAGCTCCGCTCTTGCTCCCCCTCCTCCCCCCATTCATAACAGGGTCAGAGCCCCCCCATAGTCCTCACCTTCCACCCCATCAGCCGTCGCATACAGCAGATAATGCTCCAACATTTTCACCACCTCCAACGGGTTCCCACCACGAGCCACGTCTTCCCATCTCCACCGCTTTCCGCCTTCCGCAGAGACCATTCCCTCCGCTACTCCCTGGTCAACGTCCCACCCAAACCACCCCCTCCCCAGGTATTTTCCCCTGCAACTGCAGGAGATACAACACCTGTTTTTGTACTTCCCCCCTCGATTCCATCCAAGGACCCCAACAGTTTTTTCAGGTGAGGCAGAGGTTCACTTGCACCTCCTCCAACCTCATCTACCGTATCCGCTGCTCCAGGTGTCAACTCCTGTATATCAGCGAGACCAAGCGCAGGCTCAGTCTGCCTAAACCTACCTGATCTCCCAGTTGCTAAACACTTTAACTCCCTCTCTCATTCCCACATTGACCTTTCTGTCCTGGGCCTCCTTCACTGTCAGAGTGAGGTCCAGCGCATATTGGAGGAAGAGCACCTCATATTTCGCTTGGGCAGCTTACACCCCAGCAGTGCGAACATTGACTTCCCGAACATCAAGTAGCCCTTGCTTTTCCTCTCTCTCCAGCCCATCCCTCTTCCCAGTTCTCCAACCAGTCTTACATTTTATCTGTTTATTTTGTTACCTTCTCCCAGTTAAAAATATCTATTCTACATTTTCCGTGATCTCCATCCCCTTTGTCTTATTTTCACACCTTACACTTCCTTATCTATGTATCTCCCTCTCTCCTGACCTCAATCTGAAATAGGGTCTCGACCCGAAATGTCATCCATTCCTTCTCTCTGGAGATGCTGAGTTATTCCAGCATTTTGTATCTATCTTCGGTATAAACCAGCGTCTGCAATCCTTCCTACACAATATGCCCCATCTACACTAGTCCCACCTGCCTGCGTTTGGCCCATATCCCTCTAAACCTATCCTATCCAAGGCAGCATCTCTGGAGAAAAAGGATGGGTGACGTTTTGGGTCAGGACCCTTCTTCCGTCCCCTGTCCTGCTCCAAAGATGCTGCCTGACCCGTTGAGTTACTCCAGTACTTTGTGCCTATCTTTGGTTTAAACCAGCATCTGCAGTTCTTTGTGTGTAAGTCCTCCAGCAGCCCGTTCCATGTATCTTTAGTTTAGTTTAGTTTAGAGATACAGCGCAATAAAAAGGCCCTTCGGCACACCAGGTCCATATTGGACACTAACACTATCATAAGGTCATAAGTGATAGGAGCAGAATTAGGCCATTCAGCCCATCTAGTCTATTCCGCCATTCAATCATGGCTGACCTATCTCCCCCTCCAAGCCCCATTCTCCTGTCTTCCCCCCATAGCCTCTGACACCCGTACTAATCAAGAATCTATCTATCTCTGCTTTAAATATATCCACTGAGCAACCGTGCCGCCCCATACCACCCATCGTGTTACAGACAATAGGTGCAGGAGTAGGCCATTCGGCCCTTCGAGCCAGCACTGTCATTCACTGTGATCATGCCTGATCATCCACAATCTGTACCCCGTTCCCGCCTTCTCCCCATATCCCTTGACTCCGCTATCTTTAAGAGCTCTACTTAACTCTCTCTTGAAAGCATCCAGAGAATTGGCCACCACTGCCTTCTGAGGCAGAGAATTCTGTGGTAGATACCCCTGTGGTTCCTATTACACCTTTCCCCCCCTCACCTTAAAACAACATGTGGCTTTCTTTGCATTCAGAGTGTTACTAAGTTTATTAATTAATAGTGTTGTCAGATCAATATAGTCGCAGTGTCTTTGAGTTAATACAGTGTGTGGACAGAGGGCCAATGTCACGCACGAGGTATCTTTAACCAGCGCACCATTTGACTGTTTGCAGGGTTGTGACGCAGGACCCAGTCCCTCAGGGGGCCAGTTGCACCAAGACCCAAGGTGTTGCCATCACCAGACTAGCCTCCAGTGCATCCCTTATCAAGTAGGCCGATAGCCAGGAATGTGCCAGGCAGCATAGGGTGGCACGCGGTAGAGTTGCTGCCACACAGCGCCAGAGACCCAGGTTTGATCCTGACCGCGGGTGCTGTCTGTAGGGAGTTTGCACGCTCTCCCCGTGACCGGGTGTTCCAGATTCCTCCCACATTGCAAAGATGTGCAGGTTTGTAGGTTAATTGGCTTTGGGAAAAGTGTAAAATTATACTTGGTTTATTTTCTGGTGTAGTATCAGTGCACGGGGTGATCGCTGGTCGGCACGGACTCGATGGGCCGAAGGGCCTGTTTCTGCGTTGTAACCTCTACCCTCTATACTAAACTAAGCTGCGTCCACTTACAGTATATGGACATCTCCTTGTATGGGGTGCTGAAGGGAGGGGAGTGCTGGTTAATACTGCGAGGAAGTTGTAAATTCAGGCTTCACTGTTTTCCCACACCCACCAAGCCTCCCAGAGCACTCGATCAAAACCCTGCACCCATGAGACTGACGCCGTGATGGTGTGAGGACTGCACAAACTGACTGCACATTTCTGCATTCATGTCGCAGGTTCTGATTCTGGACTTGCAGGTATTATTACCAAGCTGTTTTGTGTTAGACATAATCCTGGAATAAAATCCTCTACATGCAGACGTTCTGAATTAATTAGGGGTGACCAGCACATCCTGTTCAGAAATTCTCTGCGCTTTGATAGTTTACATTTTGCCCAGATCTAGGCCATCCCTTGACTGATCTTCAGGTTCACAGAGGAACTCTATCATTTCCCAAGGTTGGTGCAAAGACCGCCAGGACTCCAGTTCCCTGGAGCGCCGGAGCATGAGGAGTGATCATATATAGGTGTAGAAAATCATGAGAGGAATAGATCGGGTAGACGCACAGAGTCTCTAGCCCAGAGTTTATGGTGAGGTGGGGAAAGATGGGTGTAAGGTGAGGGGGGGAAAGATTTAATAGGATTTTGAAGGGGTGACTTTTTCCACACAAAGGAACTGCAGATGCTGGTTTACACCAAAGATAGACACAAAATGCTGGAGTAACTCAGCGGGTCAGGCAGCATCTCTGGATAGATGGAATGGGTGACGTTGTATCCCACTGAATTACTCCAGCATTTTGAGTCCAGAGACAGGGATATGGATAGGACAGGTTTAGAGGGATGGGGGCCAAATACAGGCAGGTGAGACTAGTGTAGGACATGTTGGACAGTGTGGGCAACTCGACAGAAGGACTGTTTCCACGCTGTAAGAATCTACGACTCTATGAGTGAGATTATCGCCATGAAGGCCAGGGAACTCCAGAACAAGAGGACATAGGTTTAAGATGAGGGGGGATTTCATGGAGGTTTCATAAAAGATTTAATAGGAACCTGAGAGGTAACTCTTTTACACAAAGGGTGGTTGGTGTATGGAACGAGCTGCCGGATGTGGGTGTTGAGGCAGGGACTATCATAAGATTTAAGAAACATTTGGACAGTCTGGTCTTTTCATCTTTATAATATTGCCCACTCAGGGAAATTAACTTAATCAGTTGAGTTGAGTTTAGTTTATTGTCCTGTGTACCCAGGTACAGTGAAAAGCTTTTGTTGCATGGTAACTAGTCAACGGAAAGACAATACATGATTACAATCGAGCCGTTCACAGTGTACCGACACATGATTAAGGGAATTACGTGAATAGCGTTTAGTTAAGGCTGTGTGGAAATAAATCCAGCAGGAACACCTCTCTAACATTACACTTTTTGTTATTTCACATAGAACATTGTACAGTACAGCACTATAATTATAATTGATCTGCTTTTTAAGGGTTAATGTGTGATTTATAAGTCAATCATTCCCCACATCTGACAGCAGGACCATAGCACACCTTTGACTGGGTTGCTCCAGCACTTTATGTCTCACCTTGATTCTGTACACTGTTCACATCAATGTGATATTTAACAAAGCTTCCACCTTGATCTGGCCCCTCTCAATATGGCTGCTCCAAACTGGCCCCTCTCAAACTGGCCCCTCTCAATATGGCCCCTCTCAAACTGTCCCCTCTCAATATGGCCGCTCCAAACTGGACCCTCTCCAAACTGGCCCCTCTCAAACCGGCCCCTCTCAAACTGGCCCCTCTCAATATGGCCGCTCCAAACTGGCCCTTCACTGAATGGCCGCTCCAAACTGTCCCCTCTCAATATGGCTGCTCCAAATTGGCCCTTCACTGAATGGCCGCTCCAAACTGGCCCCTCTCAATATGGCCGCTCCAAACTGGCCCTTCACTGAATGGCCGCTCCAAACTGTCCCCTCTCAATATGGCTGCTCCAAATTGGCCCCTCTCCAAACTGGGCCATCTCAAAATGGACCCTCTCCAAACTGGGCCCTCTCAAACTGGGCCCTCTCAATATGGCTGCTCCAAACTGGGCCATCTCAATATGGCTGCTCCAAACTGGACCCTCTCCAAACTGGCCCCTCTCAAACCGGCCCCTCTCAAACTGGCCCCTCTCAATATGGCTGCTCCAAATTGGCCCCTCTCCAAACTGGGCCATCTCAAACTGGACCCTCTCCAAACTGGCCCCTCTCCAAACTAGCCCCTCTCAAACTGGCCCCTCCAAACTGGGCCCTCTCAATATGGCCACTCCAAACTGGCCCCTCTCTAAATGGCCACTCCACTAGACCCTGACTCACTTGCTGCTAAGGCTGACAGGCCAAAAAAACAACAAGTCCTTACCTCAAGAGTCAAGAGAGTCAAGAGTGTTTAATTGTCATACAGTATGTCCAGAAACAAAACAATAAATTCTTACTTGCTTCTGTAAACACAACAGTACTCAATAGATTACGACTCAATGGTATGAACATTGAATTCTTCATATTTAGGTAACCTCTAACAACTCCCAACCCCCTCCCATTTTCCGGCCTATCTCCCCCCCCTACCAGAACCGCACCTGAACCTGCACCTATTTCTTCCCACCGTCCCTTCCCCCTCCCCCGACAACATTCCTTTCTCCAGCTTCACAATTCATAACTCTTCGATCCTTTTGTCCCACATCTTTAGCGGTCAGGGTGACGCAGCGGTAGAGTTTCTGCTTTACAGCGAATGCAGCGCCGGAGACCCGGGTTCGATCCCGACTACAGGCGCTGTCTGTACGGAGTTTGCACGTTCTCTCCGTGATCTGCGTGGGTTTTCTCCGAGATCTTCGGTTTCTTCCCACACTCCAAAGACATACAGGTTTGTAGGTTAATTGGCTTGGTAAATGTAAAAATAAATGTCCCTAGTGGGTGTAAGATAGCGTTAATGTGCGGGGATCGCTGGTTGGCATGGACCCGATGGGCCGAAGGGCCTGTTTCTGCGCTGTATCTCTAAACTAAACTAAAATCTTCCATCTTTTCATCTCTGGCCTTTGTCCAACATATGCCTATTAAAGGTCTTGACCCAAAACGTCACCCATTCCTTCTCTCCAGAGATGTTGCCTGACCCGTGAGTCACTCTGGCTTTTTGTGTCTACATTCAGTTTAAACCAGCATCTGCAGTTCCTTCTTACACATTTGCCTGTTAATCCTATGTTCACCTATCACCTGCCACGTTTTGTCTTGCTCTTCCTCTCTTCCAACTTTCTTCCCCTCCACCCCCCTGCAAGGCGGGCCCCGACCGGAAACGTCACGTCTACAGGTTCCCCAGAGATGCTGCATGACCCGCTGAGTTACTCCAGCACTTTGTGTGTGTTTTTCTTTTAATAAACCAGCATCTGCAGTTCCTTGTTTCTACTCAATGGATAACAGAATAAACAAATTTTAAAAAAGGTTCAATAAATAAAAATATATAAATAGTATTGCAGTAAAACTCAATATTACTGCACACAAACTTTTTAACTCCTTTGGTTTTTCCTCTCTGCAGTAGCTGTCAGTTTATTTTCCAAAAGATACGATGAATTTTAACGCAAGATGAGACAGAATTAATAGATGTGGTGAGCTTGGCTGCAGAATTGAAAAGTGTCTCATCAAGGCATACCAGAAGGGAATGGGAGATGGAGTAACATTGACACCGACTGATATTCCTCTCGACTGATTTGCAGAAACAATATGGGGGGGTATAAAAACATATGTGATAACATTTACAAAATGACCCTCCTGGCACGGAATATTTCGCACAGGAGCGACCAAGTAAATAGAAGAGTCTCCTCTTTGTGTGAGATTGCTATCACTTATTGAGCCAACCATATAAGGGTGGCCCAGCGTTAGAGTTGCTGCCTTACAGCACCAGAGATCTGCGATAGATCCTGACTATGAGTGCTGTCTGTACAGAGTCAGTACATTCTCCCCGTGACCTGCGTGGGCTTTCTCCGAGATCTTCGGTTTCCTCCCACACTGCAAAGACGTACAGGTTTGTAGGTTAATTGGCTTGGTGTAAATGTAAAAAAAAGTCCCTAGTCTATGTAGGATAATGTGCGGGGATCGCTGGTCGGCGTGGACCCGATGGGCCGAAGGGCCTGTTTCCATCCTGTATCTCTAAACTAAAGTAAACTGAACTAAACTAAACCAAACTAAGCTAAACACATAACGTACCACTTTGCCTTGTTTATCCTAGGTCAGTGGGCCTGAACATAGGGTTAACATCTGCACCTGATGTGTATGATCATTCTGGGTTGCAGTACATGACATCCACCACTGTTGTTTTTATTCTAACTATTCTCAATAGAGCATTTAATTTCACAGGCAGCTTTAATGGTTCGCCCTTGAAAATCCTTGGCAAAGCAGTCAAATCAAATCTCACTCAGCTGCTTGGACTCTTGCATTACAGTCATGTCTCCTGATGCTAGGCTATCTTACAGCCAATTCCACTCGAACATCTAATCTCCGGCTGCCAGCAGTGGACATATCATTGTTTTTTCGGTGTGCAACACCTTACACAGCTTTCCCTTCCCGCTCAATAAACGTTTACTAACAAAAAGGAAAATCTTCAGAAATAAAAATGGGAAGGAGAACAAAAAACGCAATCTTAATGGTTGAACCATATCAGACTGTTAAGGGTTTGGACACGCTAGAGGCAGGAAACATGTTCCCGGTGTTGGGGGAGTCCAGAACCAGGGGCCACAGTTTAAGAATAAGGGGTAAGCCATTTAGAACGGAGACGAGGAAACACTTTTTCTCACAGAGAGTGGTAAGTCTGTGGAATTCTCTGCCTCAGAGGGCAGTGGAGGTGGGTTCTCTGAAAGCTTTCAAGAGAGAGCTAGATAGGGCTCTTAAAAACAGCAGAGTCAGGGGATATGGGGAGAAGGCAGGAACGGGGTACTGATTGGGGATGATCAGCCATGATCACATTGAATGGCGGTGCTGGCTCGAAGGGCCAAATGGCCTCCTCCTGCACCTATTGTCTATTGTCTATTGCAAGGAAGCAGATGACCCAATAAGCATTAGCACTGCCGGGGAGAAAGGTTTGGGAAATGTGCCGGAAGGAACTGCAGATGCTGGTTTGCAACGAAGATGGACACAAAATGGTGGAGTAACTGAAAGGGACAGGCAGCGGCTCTGGGGAGTAGAAATGGGCGACGTTTCGGGTCGAGACCCTTCTTCAGTCCGAATCACCCGACCCGAAACGTCACCCATTCCTTCGCTGTGTCCCGCTGAGATGCTGCCTGTCCTGCTGAGTTACTCCAGCAGTTTTTGTGTCTGTCCAAGGTTCGGGAAATCTTGGGCTCGTGTCTCGATTTTGCGTCAAATATGTGGTGGAACAGAAGGGGAATCGGCCCTACAGCGGCCGGGAGCGGCGGGAGCTGGAAGGAGTGACGTGCAGGGCCGGGCTGACCCCTACTTCACCCATCCAGTGCCTGGAATTTGCTGCCAGTGGTGGCGGTGGTGGCAGTGAGGGTTGGAACTTGAATATGCAGGGATGGAGGGAGGTGCAATATGTGCAGTCTGGTCTTGGCATTGTGTTCTGCACAGACATTGTGGGCTGAAGGGCCTGTTCCTGTGCTGTACTCTTCCATGTTCCATGTTTCATAACATATTTCCCAATGTCTCCATCACCCCTGTGCCTGATCCAAGCCTAGGTGACAATATTGGGATTACAGGCTCCAGTTTTTGTCTCTCGTGATCTACTTTAGTTTAGTTTGGTTTAGTTTACTTTAGAGATTCAGTGTGGAAACAGGCCCTTCGACTCACCAATACCCCGCCGACCAGCGATCCCCGTACACTATGTCCGTCCTACACACTAGGGACAATTTACAATTTATCCCAAAGTCAAGTAACCTACAAACCTGTATGTCTTTGGAGCAAAGATCCTACAGCGAGCAAGATAGCCCACTCGACGAGAAAGACGTGGTACGGTCATGGGCAGATTCATGGGGAATTTTCGGCCCCATTTCCGTAACCGGCTTCCGTCTCCGCACCAAAGATCCCGTAGCGGAGCAAAGATAACTAGTGCGGAGACGGAAGCATCCTCGTGAAAATAAAAGTTATTTGGGAAAAATGTTCTCCTCATTTTTATAATTATAATTTATTAACACAAACTGTTACCCCGCAACGTTGATTACACCGCGAGTCAGGTCGGGTCGGGTTACTGAAATGGATGAAAAAAAGGCCCACGTTCCGCTCCATTGCGTACTACACGTCAGGCCATTGCATTTAGAAGGAGTGGTCTATCTTGCTCCACTATAGGATCTTTGCTTTGGAGTGTGGGAGGAAACCGGAGCACCCGTAGAAACCCCCGCGGGTCATGGGGCAAACGTACAAACTCCGTACAGACAGCACCTGTGGGCAGGATCGAACCTGGGTCTCTGCCACTGTAAAAGCAACTCTACCGCTGCACCACCATGCCATCCCTAAATTATGTTACATCCAAATGTCTTTTCCATGTTCTATCAAGAGAGCCACAGAATACTAATGGATATCTCAACGTTTCTGCGTTTATACTGGTTTACTGGCTCATTAGCTGTTTGAGAAGATTTAGCAGATTATAATTGCAGGTGCATCATGATTGAGTACGATTTTACAGATACCATCAATAAAAATCCATCCTCAGGAAATCTAAAACTCCCAGCCTGTGTTTTTGTCAGTAACTGGTGATTAAAAAATGGAATGATTTTATTCCTGTTCTTTTGCCAACAGTGGGCAATGCTGCCCCGGTACTAGTAGGATCTACTAGTCTGAAGACAGGTCTCGACCCAGAAACGTCACCCATTCCTTCCCTCCAGAGATGCTGCCTGTCCCGCTGAGTAACTCCAGCTTGCTGTGCCTATCTTCAGTTTGAACCAGCCATTACTAGTCGGATTAGTCATCCTTTACCAGTCTTACCCTTGGTACTTAATCAGAGTCAGTTCAGATATAGATTGTAGCAACATCTAATTGTTTTGAAGATAGACATCTGGAGTAACTGGTGGGCAGCATGGTGGCGCAGTGATAGAGTTGCTGCCTTACAGTGCCAGAAACCCCGGTTCGATCCTGACTACAGGTCTGTACAGAGTTTGTACGTTCTACCCGTGACCTGCGTGGTTTTTCTCCGAGATCTTCCGGTTCCTCTCACGCTCCAAAGACGTGCAGGTTTTGTTGGTTAATTGGCATGGTATAAATGTTTAAAAAAATTGTCGCTGGTGTGTGTAGGGTAGTGTTAACGTGTGGGGATCGCTGGTCGGCGCGGACTCGATGGACCGAATGGCCTGTTTCCGCGCTGTATCTCTAAACTAAACGAAATGTGCGGGGTAATTTTTTTACACAGGGAGTGGTAGATGCCTGGCGTGCATCTTCCACTGTTCACCTGTCACTGTACCTCGGTACATGTGACAATGAACTAACGTCAAGATGCCCATAAAGCACTGCCAGGAACGGTGGCTTTTAAAAAGCTTTTAGATTGGCATATGGACGTGCAAGGAAATGAAGGAATGTGAATCACGTCAAGGCAGGTGAGATTAGTTTATCATGTTCAGCAGAGACTTTGTGGGCCGAAGGGCCTGTTCCTGTGTTGCCCTATGTCCCACATAGGTTGGGATGCCAGAGCTGGAGCTGATGGAAATTTCTCCCCAAAACAACACGGTTTTGGGTTAGTAAAATCCAATTTTCTGCCTGGTGGATATCAAATAAGAAAGCAGCCGCCAGCTGTGATGAATAATCCCCACTGACACCGCTGATTCTGTCGATTTCCATTTGCTTCTGAACACACCGCGTTATCCTCATGTCTTGCTGTGTGGGTTTTGAAGAGAATCCTATGAAAGACTGGATAGACTCGGCTTGTACTCGCTGGAATTTAGAAGATTGAGGGGTGATCTCATACAGACTTACAAAATTCTTAAGGGGTTGGACAGGCTAGATGCAGGAAGATTGTTCCCGATGTTGGGGAAGTCCAGGACAAGGGGTCACAGTTTAAGGATAAGGGGGAAGTCTTTTAGGACCGAGATGAGAAAATCGTTTTTCACACAGAGAGTGGTGAATCTGTGGAATTCTCTGCCACAGAAGGTAGTTGAGGCCAGTTCGTTGGCCATATTTAAGAGGGGGTTGGATGTGGCCCTTGTGGCTGAAGGGATCAGGGAGTATGGAGAGAAGGCAGGTACGGGATACTGAGTTGGATGATCAGCCATGATCATATTGAAGGGCGGTGCAGGCTCGAAGGGCTGAATGGCCTGCTCCTGCACCTAATTTCTATGTTTCTATGTTTCTATGCAAGAAGGAACTGCAGATGCCGGTTTAAACCGAGGGTAGACACAAAAAGCTGGTGTAACTCAACGGGGCAGGCAGCATCTCTGGAGAGAAGGAATGGGTGACGTTTCGGGTCGAGACCCGAAACGTCACCCATTCCTTCTCTCCAGAGATGCTGCCTGCCCCGCTGAGTTACTCCAGCTTTTTCTGTGTCTATCTTTGAAGAGGAACCTGTTCTGTTTCTGCTCAAGGTTTTCCAACGTGTGTGAGAGTGTGTGTTAATCTGTTTAGGAGGGAGGATTAGCACATGAGTGAAATCATCGTGTTCAAAGATTTGACTGAAACCGTTTCCATTACGGCATTGCTTCCTGAATGTCAGAGCATGGTTTCCATTTCAGCCGTCTGCTTCCTGCTACACTGAGATAAACTTCACTGTCTGTAAAACCGAGTGTGTATTTGTCATGACTGCAACAAAAAAAAGATGTTTCCTACTGGAATAAAAATCAGAAACTTTAATTAATTTATTGCTTTGTTAATGATTTCCTGAATTTCCCGGGAGATCTGGAGGGTCTGAAAGGTGACGATTCAAGATGTCGCCCAGACCATCACACAAACCCTACCTCACTTCCACCGACTCCAGGCCACCATGCCACTAGCATAATCAAGGTTAGACAGAAAATGCTGGAGTAAACTCAGCGGGTCGGGCAGCATCTGTGGAGAAAAGGAACAGGTGATGTTTCGGGTTGTAGGAAGGAACTGCAGATGCTGGTTTATACCAAAGGACTTGATGTCCTCTGAAAGAGGGCTATATGTATATATGTATGTAGTTTGTTTGTTTATTCTATTCTTATAGCAAATGTAAAGCACTTTGGCCAACAAGAGTTGTTTTTTAAATGTGCTATGTAAATAAATGTGACTTGACTTGAAAGATAGTTCCTTCTCTCCGGAGATGCTGCCTGACCCGTTGTGGTACTCCGGCCTTTTGTGTCTATCTTCGATGTAAACCAGCATCTGCAGTTCCTTTCTTAAGCGTAATCAAGGACCAGCCTCATCCCAGCCCTTCCCTCTTCTCCCCGCTCCCATCAGACAAGCGGTGCAGAGGTTAGAAAAACGCACACCTCCAGATTCAGGGGGCAGTCTCTTTCAGCTGCTATCGGGCAACTGAACCATCCTCACGGTGGCACAGCGGCAGAGTTGCTGCCTTACAGCAAGATGCAGCGCCAGAGACCCGGGTTCGATCCCGACTACGGGTGCTGTCTGTATGGAGTTTGTACGTTCTCCCCGTGACCTGCGTGGGTTTTCTCCGAGATCTTTGCTTTCCTCCCACACTCCAAAGACGTACAGGTTTGTAGGTTAATTGGCTTGATTAATTGGCTTGATAAAAAATGTAAAATTGTCCAAAGTTGGCGATATGCAGAGTACAGCCCTGCCGACTACAAAATTCAGATGCTTCAGAAGGTCCTGTCACCAACTAGCAAGCGGTCCTGACCTACCATCTACTTCATTGGAGACCCTCGGAGTATCTTTAATCAGACTTTACTGGACTTCATCTTGCACTAAATGTTATTCCCTTTATCCAGTACCTGTACACCGTGGGTGGCTTAGTTGTAATCCTGTATAAGCCTTTCCGCTGACTGGATAGCAAGCAACAAAAATCTTCAGCCTGAAGAAAGGTCTCAACCCAAAACGTCACCCATTCCTTCTCCCCAGAGATGCTGCTTGTCCCGCTGAGCATTTGTGTCTATCTCGGTGTAAACAAGCATCTGCCGTTCCTTCCTACACGCAACGTCTCAACTCTGACAGAAGCATTTTTTAATTCTCTTGATCAGTCCTCATAGATTGTCTTGACATCTGATGTTGTTTTTGTCCAGACCGTTGTTTTTGCTCCCTGGCTTCACTCCGAAACTGTTGCGGCAAAGAGTAATTTATTGTACTGTCTTATTGGCTGTCTTATTGGTTGGGGAGACTGTGGAAGAGAGGGAATGCTACGATGTTGCCTGCATCATAGTTTGCCGTGGCTGGTTGCTTTTATCATTGTGAGATATGAAAAAACCACAAACGCTTTAGAGACAAAGTCAGGCAAAGAAGTGTTTATTAAGATAATATTCTGCAGAATAGGTGCCTCTCCTTTGCTGTCCCCTAGAGGCACACCAAAGTCAGGAAAGTAAAACCCTTTATACACACAATTTTGCTGGCTTACCCTCCCCTCTGGCTCTTCCCAATCAGAGCACTGAGGTGCACAGTCTATAGGTACATCCCCCAGTACCTCCCACATCATACATCGCATGTTCATCCATGTGCATGGTAATGAGCAGTTTCTCAACCAGGGGCGTGTAAGTAATATTCATTTATTCCATTAAGCATGCTCAATTGCAATTGACCTGGCCTAGTTTCTTGTTATTTTAATTGAAAAGCGAGTATCTGGTGAGTTTGTTACTTTTTATCTCGAATTTCTCTCTGTTCTATATATCGTTACTTTCTATTCTACTAACAGTCTTGGTGTCTACTGACACCTTCCTTTCTAAGCTATATTTTTCTATTCCTAGTTTAAATCAACTATGTCTGATAACCCATTTTCTCACAATCATCTTTTAGCCCATCAAGAAGGAAGAATCAAACTAATCTCCTTGATGCCGAGGCATGTGCTGGAGATAAATCGACACAAATATATGAGACTTGGTTTTTTCTGGTTTAGTTTACTTTGGAGATACAGCGTGGAAACAGGCCCTTCGACCGACCCGAGTCCGTGCCGACCAGCGATCACTCATTAGGGAGAATTTACAGAAGCCAATTAACCTACAAACCTGCACGACTTTGCAGTGTGGAAAGAAACCAGAGCACCCGGAGGAAACCCACGCGGTCACAGGGAGAAGGGACGAACTCTGTACAGACAGCACCCGTAGTCAGGGTTGAACCCGGGTCTCTGGCGCTGCAAGGCAGCGGCTCTACATCCACGCTACCATGCTGCACTGTTGCAATTGTATCCATTGCAATAGCTTCATCTGGCAGAAGGTCGAGGCACATCGATGCTTCCCCCGGTTTTTCTCCGGGGAGGTCGAGCTTCCTCACACGCTGAAATCAAACAGCATCAGTACACAGAAAGCTGCCACGTTTTGGCACCGACAAGTATTGCATCATCTTCTCGCAGTGGTGAACAAGGTCTGCCGCCACGCGTGGCCGCAGGCAGCTCGCCGGGATACCGTTACTTCTCAACGCCCCCCCCTCCCTGCCGGGTCCTTGCTGTTATGGCATTCATTCATAATTTCCATTTTAGGTATAAGCGATCCCGACGCACTGACACGATCCTACACACACACACCAGAGGCGATTTACAATGATACCAAATCAATTAACTTACGAACCTGTACCTCTTTGGAGCGTGGGAGGAAACTGGAGCTCCCAGAGAAAACCCACACAGGTCACGGGGAGAACGTACAAACTCTGCACAGTGGGCCGGGCAGCATCTGTGGAGGCAAAGGGATGATCGGCATTTCTAGTTGAGACTCTGCATCAGGACTTAATAATTTTAATCGTTTTCCATAACCGGCCTGAACAAGACAAAATACATTTTTGTTGATTGAGTGCCACATCTCGGCCAAAACAATTAAAAAAAAATTATGACAATTATAATTGAATGATTAGCTCAAATAATCTTATTTCCAGTTCTTGAAATAAAATAGTCTTGAAATGTTTCCAATGATTGCTTTTTATACATTGCTAATCAGAGATATGATTCCACAATAAATGCAATTTCTCGTCAGCGGAAATGCAAACTTGCTCATTGAGTCTGCTTTTATTCAAGGAGAAGACCTGAAAGATGCGTGTGTTCACTTGGGAAATGAGAATATTTATCTCTCAGCGTAGTTTGAATGGATTGTTAAATAGGTCCAGTCCCGTCACAATGGATAAAGAATTGTGCTGGCGGGAAGAATAGTCCATTGTCCAGCCAATCGCGAGCTAACAGCTGCCATTTCCATAGTTCCATGTCCTCCCAAATAGAACAGAACAATTTTCTGGACATTTTCCCACTTTCATTAAATTGCAGTTTTGACATCCCTGACCCGATCATCTACAGTCAAGTGCCCTTCAGTGAACGATGAGCCGACTGTGCAGTCTGATCACTTTTAAGCGATATAAAGACAGCAGATATTTGGGTTATAAGTTTGGTCATGCCATTACAATTTTCTTTGTTTATTATTGTCGCGTGTGGCCTTCTTCTTATCGAGCCCACACACAAGATTAGAAGTTGTTCAGCCAGAGCCGAACACGCTTCTCGGCGTCTGCACACAACGGCGTCTGTCTTGTCGCTTCTTGCGCTTCTCGTGCGTGGTGGTGGAAAGATTGGTGGAAACAGGGCCGCGACGTGAACGCTTCTTCCTTGACCCCGTCGTGTGTAGCGAAAAGAAATTGTTGCGCGCTATCCAGTCAGCGGAAAGACCATACATACAATAAGTTCATAAGTGATAGGAGCAGATTTAGGCCATTCGGCCCGTCAAGTTAACTCCGCCATTCAATCATGGATGATCCATCTTTCCCTCTCAACCCCACTCTCCGGCCATCGCCCAATAACCCCTGACACACATACTATAATAGAAAATAGACAATAGACGATAGGTGCAGGAGTAGGCCATTTGGCCGTTCGAGCCAGCACCACCATTCAGTGTGATCATGGCTGATCATCCCCAATCAGTACCCCGTTCCTGCCTTCTCCCCATATCCCCTGACTCCACTATTTTTAAGAGCCCTATCTAGCTCTCTTTTGAAAGCATCCAGAGAACCTGCCTCCACCGCCCTCTGAGGCAGAGAATTCCACAGACTTCCTAACACAGAATTCCTAACACTAATCAAGAATCTATCTATCTCTGCCTTAAATACAAGGTTACAATCAACAGACCTAGCGTCCACAGTGTACAGATGAAGGATATAGGGTACAAATAAAGATTTTAAGAGTGGAGCGATTGTAAAGTATGATAGCAGATCCACTTCTGGGATCAACCCTCCACTGTCAGAGTGTGGTCACACACAAATTGGAGGAAAAGCATCACATATTTCACTTGGCTGACAAAAAATGCTGGAGAAACTCAGCGGGCGAGGCAGCATCTATGGAGAGAAGGAATTGGCGACGTTTCGGGTCAAGACCCGAAACGTCACCAATTCCTTCTCTCCATAGATGCTGCCTCACCCGCTGAGTTTCATTTTTGTCTACCTTTGATTTTTCCAGCATGTGCAGTTCATTCTTATACGTTTTTCACTTGGGCAGCGCTATTTATTTTGATTTCTCTAATTTAAAGTAACGCTTGCGTTCCCTCACTCACCATGCCTCCCCCACCCTCGTCATCCTGCGAGTTTCAGTGTTCCTACCCCTTCGTTATCTCCTCTTCCACAGCCAACAATGGACCATTGTGGGCTCCACCTTTCCTTGGTCTTCGGTGCCGGCTCGGATTTGTTCGGTACCTTTTCATGCCTCTGGTTTCCCTCTCCCCCAAGAGTCAATCTCGATCTGAAACGTCACCTATTCCTTTTCTCCAAAGATGCTGCCTGTCCCGCTGAGTTACTCCAGCATCCACCATCCAACTTTGGTGTAAGCCAGCATCTGCAGTTCCTTCTTACACGCAAAGAGTCGCCTGGCTTTGGCCCCCCCCCCGCGGGGACGTGAACATACGATCAGAGCGATCCCTTGCCTGGGATCAACGTTCCAACCGCGGCCTACGGACTTCACCATCGAGGAGCTCGCAGTCTCAGGTAGAGACCGTAGATGTCAGGAGCTTCAAAGACGCAGAAGGTTCAACTAGCCCCGACCCGGGGTCAGGTTGCCCGGCACGGCGGAACTGAGATTCCACACCGATGCAGGAGCTTGATCGCCCTGACACGGAGGGCCCAAATGCCGCCGGCAACGGGAGCCAAGATCGTCCCGTCAACAGAAGGCTCGAGGCACCGACCGCGGGAGAAGAAAGATGGGAAGAGATTGAACCTTTTTTCGCCTTCCATCACAGTGAGGAATGTGGAGGAGTCACTGTGGTGGATGTTTATGTTAAAATGTATTTTGTGTGTTTTGTTGCTTTTTATTTGTATGACTGACTTGGCAAATGAAATTCTTCGTATGTTGCAAAACATTATTGGCTAATAAAGTATGATTATGATTATGATATAATAACACAATTATTTTCAAGTTATTTCATATTGCCGCTGTGGATTAGCACCTTGGGATCGCAGGGTTTTGATGACAATAGTCAAGGTTCCAATTACGCAGGATAGAATGTGATGACTCGTCACTTTGGATAATGTGAATCTTCAACAAATAATATCAAGGAAAAAAACAAAAAAAGTAATTTGATTTTAACCGAAGGTCTGCAACTAGGTGGGTTACGTATGGAAATATTGATCGACCCTCCTTCGAGATCAGCAGTGTTTCAGGATCAAGATGAATTACTTTCTCTCCAGGAGTCATAGAGTCTTACAGCGTGGAAACAGGCCCTTCAGCCCAACTTTCTCACACTATCCCAACATGCCCCATCTACACTAGTCCCACCTTCCTGCATTTGGCCTAAGTTCATAAGTTTAGTCGTCATGGTAGCAGAATTAGGCCATTCGGCCCATCGAGTCCACACCGCCATTCAATCATTGCTGGTCTACATCTGTCCACAGCTCCACTGCAGGCAGCACGGAGGCACAGCTGGTAGAGAGCTTCTGCCTCACAGAGCCAGAGACCCAGGTTCGATCCTGACCTCGGGTGCTATCTGTGTGGAGTATGCACGTTCTCCCTGTGACCGCGTGGGTTTCCTCCAGGTGCTACAGTTTCATCCTACATCCTAAACACATGCAGTATGCATGCATGCGCCTAAGTTAGTTGCCCTTTGTAAATTGCCCTCAGTCTGTAGGGAGTGGATGAAAAAGTGGGATAGCATGGAAGTTGTGTGAACGGGTTGGTCGATGGTCGGCGGGAACTCAACGGGTTGAAGCGCCTGTTTCCATGTTTCATCTCTAAACTAAACTGAATATTACCAGTTACTGTGTGGGGACGCATTCCCCAGAGGTGGATGTTAAGCGTATTCACAACTGATTTGTCTTGGACGGTGGTGCTGGCTGTTCCTCTCATACATCACTGCACCCACAGCCAGACCAAAGAATGGATGGTCACTTTGCTTCGCCTGCTATGTGGCTGCTTGACCTTTCCCCCGTATGTCAGCCAGGACTATTTTGAAGAACACAGCTTTGCTCTGCATCCTACAAAATAAAGAATTGAAGTGCAATGACTTGAATTGAAAGATGTTGCATGGAAACACACTATTTGGCCCACCGAGTCCACGCTGAGCATTCAACACGAGACACAAAATGCTGGAGTAAAGGTCCTGTCCCACTTGCTTGCGAATGCATGCGTTTGGCACGACCAAACGGAAGCGGAGTTCGCACTAAGTTCGCGGTAAGTTCGCGCTAAGTACGCGCTAAATTCACGCTAAGTTCGCGCGTGTCGTAATTTGCGTCATACTCACCAATCAGCTGGAAAGGAGGCGGGCCGACTCAATTTGGGCGTCACACGGCGTCGGGCCGTGACGTCATCGCGCAACGCCACACCGTGCGGTGAGGTCATCGCGCAACTCCACGCGCTAGGCGTACGCCGTCAAGACGCCGCGTACGCCCTCAATGCGCCTGTGGGCTGACAGGCCGTTGGTGCGCTAAATCTTCGGACAGTGCGGGATTTTCGGAGCCCCACGCGATGTCGGGACCAGCCCCACACAACTCCTTACGCCTCCGCGCTTGGAAGTGGGACCGGCCCCGCGCGACCCGTACGCCTCAAGCGACCTCGTTTGGTCGTGCCAGACGCATGCAATCACATGCAAGTGGGACAGACCCTTAACTCAGCGGGACCGGCAGCATCTCTGGAGAGCAGGAATGGGTGACGTATCGGGTCGAGACCCTTCTGTCCCGCTCAATTACTCGAGCAAGTTGTGTCAATCTTCGGTGCAGACCAGAATCTGAAGTTCCTTTGCTGGAACATATCGACCATCGATCACCCGTTCACACTAGTTCTATATTTTCCTACTTTCGTATCCACTCACCAGACACGGGCGGCAATTTACAGAAGCCAATTAACCTACAGCGCTGCACGTTTTTGGGATGTGGGAGGAAAACGGAGCACCCGGAGCAAATCCACGCGGTCACAGGGAGAGAACGTGCAAACTCCACACAGATAGCAGCAACTCTACCAGCTGCGCCTGTAAAAGAGACTGCGTTATGCTCCGTAGGTAAAGCCCATCCAAACTGCACTAAAATACTTTCAACTCTGCGCTGGGATTGTCATTTGCAATTTGCAACAGAACGGTACTCGTGCACTGCAAATATATTCATTGAAGCGAGTTTCAATTCCTAGTTCCAGTCTTGAGAGCTATTGGACTCATTGGGATGTTCATCATATTACAGATATAAATCTTACATTTACATAATGAAATGTTTGTTGTTGAATTTCCAAAATCCAATTTCGAACAGCAAAACACTTGGTGGCATTGTTGAGGTTCCATGCCATGCAGTGGTCTGTCAGACACATCTCATTTCTATTCAACGTGTGTAAGTGACTTGATAAGACCAAGTCAATCCAATTGTTCGTTCTCACAAAGCTGTGTGATGTTTAATGAATCCATGTCTGTTTTGTTTTAGTGGAGCTCTCTGGTTTCTTGAAATATGCCATTCATCAATCCAGAAAATAGAGATTGATTTGATCAAGTTTTGATGTCAGACAGTGAGAGAGAGTGGGTAAGGCACTCCCCTGCGAGAATTCCAGAAATTTAATAAGGCAACAAGATTTATAGAAATCACACCAGTAAATATCAACCTAGAATTAACCCTTCTCCCTCCACTCTTTCTAAAGATCTTGCATCGTTTTCACAAATCAGAGCAGAATGTACTTTCTTTTATGCAGTATATCTTCTGATAGAGCTGCTGCCTCACAGTACCAGAGACCAGGGTTCGATCCTGACCTCGGGTCCCGTCTGTGTGGAGTTTGCACGTTCTACCCCCGGTGACCACGTGGATTTCCCCCGGGTGCTCCGTTTCCCCCTGAACCCGGCTGCTGTCTGCGTGGAGTTTGCACGTTTTCCCCTGTGACCGCGTGGATTTCCCCCAGGTGCTCCGTTTCCCCTGAAACCAACTGCTGCCTGTGTGGAGTTTGCATGTTTTCCTCTGGTGACCGCGCGGATTTCCCCCGGGTGCTCCGTTTCCCCCGGGTGCCAGAGACCCTGCCTCGATCCCGACCTCGGGTCCCATCTGTGTGGAGTTTGCGCGTTCTCCCGGTGACTGCGTGGGTTTCCTCCGGGTGCCCCGGCTTTCTCCCACATCACAAAGGCGTGCTGGTTTGTCGGCTAATTGTAAATGGTCATTTTTCCCTGGTGTTTGAGGAGTGGATGGGAAAGTGGAATAACATAGAACGAGTGTGAACAGGTGATCGACGGGCCGAAGGGCCTGTTTCCATGCTGTATCTCCAAGCTAAGCTATGATACACAGCCCAGAGAGGTGTTATAAAATGTAAGTTGAAGTTAAAATGAACTATCACTGGAGGTTATTAATTATTAATTCAGATCCTATATAAAAATATAATATCCAAATATTTGTTTTACAAAATATTTGTGACTCAGGTTATGATATGCAGCATTTCAAATGATTTAATAGTGGGTCATGTTTATTACCTTGTGTAAACATAGTCACCCACCACAGCTTTTTATACTAACTCATAATCCATCGACAATATCAGTCCAGGACAAGATTCATATTTTATTTAGTTTGAGTTTTAGAGTTGCTGCTTGGAACCAGGCCATTCAGCCACTGAATCCCCACAGACTTGCAATCGCCCGTACACTAGCACTATCCTACATGCACTAGGGACAATTTACAGAAGCTGATTAGCCTACAAACCTGCACGTCTTTGGAGTGTGGAGGGAAACCGGAGCACCCGGAGGAAACCCACGTGGTCACAAATTCCCAAATACAGATAATAGCCCAGGTCTGAACGGGAGCCAGGCCTCTGGCCCTGTGAGGCAGCAGCACTACCAGCTGCACCACTGTGTGGCCACTCTTACCCTAGCTGTCTTCCATCAAGTCAAGGAGTGGGAGTTTGTCTACGTCACTTGTTTTCTTTATTCCCCACTTGCTTGCATTTTTTGCCGTCATTTGCGGTGGCACGGTGGCGCAGCGGTAGAGTTGCTGCCTTACTGCGCCAGAGACCTGGGTTCGATCCTGACTACGGGTGCCGTCGGTATTGAGTTAGTACGTTCACCCCGTGACGGCGTTGGTTTTCCCCAGGTGCCCTGGCTTCCTCCCACACTCCAAAGACGCGCAGGTTTGTGGGTTAATTGGCTTCGATAAAAATTGTAAATTGTCCCTTGTGTGTAGGATAGGGCTAGTGTACGGGGATCGCTGGTCGGCGCCGGTGGGCCAAAGGGCCTGTTTCCACATTGTACTCTCTAAACTAAACTAATTGTACGTTCTGCCTCAGACGCTAACGTACAGCGGGATGTTACAATTGACCTCAGTATTTTTGCAGCGTGCGTGGTTTTAGCTCCAAGCAGAAAGTCTCACTGCGGGAAGAGAGTTAAAGCCCTGTCCCACTGTATGAGTTCATTCAAGAGTTCTCCCAAATTTGCCCTGATTCGAACACGGAGATTTAGGATAATGGCCGCTCGTAGGTACTCGGGGCTCTCGTGGACATTTTTCAAGATGTTGAAAAATCTTCACGAGTCTTCCTGAGCTTATCGCGTTTCCTGAGTCGCTGCCGTTAGCGTTAAGAGCCGCTAAGAGACGTCCTCGAGTCCGACGTACCCGCTACGTACATTCTACGTGCTTACCACGAGTTTGATTTTTTTTTAAACTCGGGAGAGCTCTTGAACTCGTACAGTGGGACAGGGCTATTACAAGTATCCCACAAGGATACCACATCTGATACACATGAACTCCCAGTGGATGGATGAAGCTGAGAAAGGAGACTTGACCTGTTCCAGTTCATTTACTCAGGAGCATCCAGTCCAATTACAGGTGCATGGATAGAATAGGTTTAGGTACACGGATGGGATAGGTTTGGAGGGTATGTGTAGGAAGCACCTGCAGATGCTGGTTTAAACCTAAAGAAGGGTCTCGACCCAAACCGTCACCTATTCCATCTCTCCAGAGAAGCTGTCTGACCCGCTGAGTTACTCCAGCTTTTTGTGTCTATCTTAGGTTTGGAGGGATATGGGCTGCATGCAGGGAGGTGGGAACTAGTGTAGGTGGGATATATTGGTTGGCAAGGGCATGTTGGGCTGAAGGGCTTGTTTCCACAGTATGACTCAATGAATCCATAACTCAGAATAACTCAACTGGTAAGACCGATCGTGGACATCAAGATGAAATGTGGAAGGGTCTCGTCCTGAAACGTCACCCTTTCCTTCTCTCCAGAGATGCTGCCTGCCCCGCTGAGTTACTCCAGCTTTTTGTGTCTCTCCAAGATGAAATGAAAGTTGGGCTTACAACTATTTGGATAAAATAGCCTTCAGCACACATTATCAAATGCGTCCATCAGGAAGATATTGGAAAGAGTCCGTACAGACAAAGTGAAGACACTAGATGGAAAGGGAAAAAAGTAGATAAATATTAAATATTTCAAAAAGGGATCTTTCTGCTTTTTTTTTGCTTTTTTAAATATCCATCAGTTCCAGTTGAACGAGCCAACTTTTCAATGTACTTCTCTCAGGACTTTGTCTTGTGTTAACTTATTCAATGCTAAATAATTCATGACTCAGAATGAAGACAGCTCCTACTTTCCAAATGTGTGGGAAGGATCTTGAGACCCGTCTGAAGCAGGGTCTCGACCCAAAACGTCACCCATTCCTTCTCTCCAGAGATGCTGCCTGTCCCGCTGAGTTACTCCAGCTTTTTGTGTCTATCTTCCTTTCCAAAGGGCGACATGGATATGTACTGAAGGACTGCAGAGGCAATTGTTTGACGGAGATAACAGATATTCTTCTATGCAAAATGCAAAATTCCAATCTATTTGCATAGTTAAATAAAATCTGAATTTTTAACAATTTTTTAAATAACCAGTTTTATAATTTACACAGCGACATTTGCATATGCTTCACCAATTAGTTTAATTAATGGCGACACGATGGCACAGCGGTAGAGTTGCTGCCTTACAGCGCCAGAGACCCTGGTTCAATCCCGACTACGGGCGCTGTCTGTACGGAGTTTGCACGTTCTCCCCGTGACCTGCGTGGGTTTTCTCCGAGATCTTTGGGTTCCTCCCACACTCCAAAGCCGTGCAGGTTTGGAGGTTCATTGGAAGGGTGTAAGTGTAAATTGTCCCTAGTGTGTGTACGGTGGTGTTAATGTGCGGGGATCGCTGGTCGGCGCGGACTCGGTGGGCCAAAGGGCCTGTTTCCGCGCTGTATCTCAAGACTAAACGAGACTCAAATTAATGAAAGATAAGCACAGAGCAATGATGATAAAGGCAAGGTGGAACCCACAATCGCTGGGCTGGGGAAGAGGTGATAACAAGAGGAATACAGGGATGCGAATAGCGATGCAGGCCAGCACGATGTGCAATGAACAGATGAATGATTCGGGTCGAAGATGCTTTGTCAGTTCTGCTGAGTGTTTCAGCAATTTTTGCCTTATTTCATAGCTTTGGAACATTTCTTACTCATCGATTTACATGGTTACCTGGAGGCAAGCCGCTGGAGATTAGAATCCTCTGCACTGATATATTCACAAATTTCCACTTAGTAAAAAGTCAAGGCACATGAATCTCCAGGTACTCTTAATTCTTAACAAATGGCATGAATCTGCATCACATCGGCAGCATGAAGCCATCGGATAACGTGTCTACTTTCAAATCCGTCAGAAGTCCACAAATTGTAAGCAATCCCACAGAGAGCAAATCTTCAAATCACAAACAACTTTGCTGAAGTAATTAGACACCAGGGCGATGGAAGATATTGATTGAACAACTAATCCATGCTAGGTTTCTTGTAAGGAATTAAGGATGATCTGGATGTTACCAAGGCAGAAATTCACGGTGTGCGAGAATTCATTAATTTAAGACATCAGATTTGAGAGATACAGCGCAGAAACAGGACCTTTGGCCCACCGAGCCCACTGTGATCACCTTGTACACCAGCATGTACTCTACACGCCAGGGACAATTTACCATTTTTACCAAAGCTGATTAACCTACAAACCTGCAGGGAAGGAACTGCACTTGCTGGTTTAAACTGAAGATAGACACAAAGCTGGAGTAACTCCCAAGGGTTAGAGAGCATCTCTGGAGAAAAGAAACGGGTGACGTTTCGGGTCTGGACCTGCAACTTGTATGTCTTTGGAGTGCGAGAGGGAACGAAAGGGGGAGTTAAGTGGTTTAGCAATCGGGAAATCGCGTATGCACACCTGGGCCAAATGGCCTCTTCCTGTAGTTCCATTCTACAAAATAAAACCTACGGTCTCCATTGTTCTCAGTGCGGGTTCCTATATATCAATGAAACCAAGTGCAGGCTTGACGACCGTTGCACTGAACACCTTCGCTCAGTCTGCCTTCACAAGTTATAGGAGTAGAATTAGACCATTCGGCCCATCGAGTCCACTCTGCCATTCAATCATGGCTGATCTCAGCCTCCTAATCCCATTTTCCTGCCTTCTCCCCATAACCCTTGAAATCTGTTCTAATCAAGATTTTGTCTATCTCTGCCTTAAAAATATCCACTGACTTGTCCTCCACAGCCCTCTGTGCCAATGAGTTCCACAGATGAACTACCCTCGGAGTAAAGAGGTTCAATAGACAATAGACAATAGATAATAGGTGCAGGAGTAGGCCATTCGGCCCTTCGAACCAGCATCGCCAATCAATGTGATCATGGCTGATCATCCCCAATCAGTGACCCGTTCCTGCTTCTCCCCATATCCCCTGACTCCGCTATCTTTAAGAGTTCCTCCTCATTTCCATTCTAAAAGAGCACCCTTTAATTCTGAGGCTATGTATGACCTCTGGTCCTAGATTCTCCCACCAGTGGAAACATCCTTTCCACATCCACTCTATCTATGCCTTTCATTATTCTGTAAGTTTCAATGAGGTCCCCCCCCCCTCAACCTTCTAAACTCCAGCGAGCCGAGGCCCAGTGCCATTAAACACTCATCAGAAGCTAACCCACTCATTCCTGGAATCATTCTTGTAAACCTCCGCTTGACCCTCTCCAGAGCCAACACATCCTTTCTCAGACATGGAGCCCAAAACAATTCACAATACTCCAAATACAGTCTGACCAGTGACTTATAAAGCCAATGGGTTGGAATTCTTCCTCACTCCCAAGATTTTGTCCCGTCCCCACCTCCCCTCCAGCTTTCGCCCCTTGACTACAATCAGTCTGAAGAATGGACCCGACCCGAGACGTTGTGTATCCGTGTTCTCCGGAGATGCTGCCTGACCCTCTGAGTTACTCCAGCACTTTGGGTCTTTTTTGCCAAAATACCAGCCAGTCTGTTTTCATCCCATTGAAATTTGCATTTATCACACCATGCAAATAAAAATATGCAGTAAAGGGTCTGACCCACTTGCCGATTTTTTCGGTGACTGCCGGCATCATTGACTGACGTATCAGGTCACCAAAATTTTTGACACGCGGTGTTGACGACGTATTGACACGCGGTGTTTTTCCAAGTGTCGCAACATTTTTTTTGCCGCCGCTGGATTTTTGAAATGTTCAAAATCTTTTGGCGACCCTGATATGACGCCGGCATTTGCCGCCAAAAAAAATTGCCAAGTGGGACAGGGCCTGAAGCCCATGACGCAGCCTGTCGAGACGGAAACATGAATCACCAAAGCTTCAAATGCTATTATTTGCCAGAGTTTCAAAATGATGGCTCGTTGAATGTCTTACGACAACAATTGAAACAATGAAATGCTCCTTCAAAGTGAGTCGGAGCTGGGGATTCCACTTAGTCACAGCTAAGTGTCACTATTTAAAACAAATCTATAACCATTAGCCGAAGGAACAAAAGGATCATCTTTTGTTCTTCCCATTTCTTAAACCTCAGCCGAAGATTTGTAAAAGTTTAAAATGTGCTTGCCTCGAAAATTTAGCGCATTTGATCAAGTACTTCACAAGCTGTTTCACATAAAGGCTGTCTCTTTATGCAACATTCTGCACAATTACACTGAAAACCTACCTTGAAATCCCAGTCGTTTTGGAGATTTATGCTTGAAGCATTGTTAACATCTATTTGTCCTGTCATCTGAATATCTCCTGCCACTGTTGCAGCTGTAATTCTGCGGTGGCATGAATTAGCGCATTAATGTTGAGGGTGACGGAAGATGAAATGACGATCACAAAATTGGTGAATCAATTCTGTCACTCTGTCCAATGAGTTTAAAAACCATCTCAGCATTCACAGGGACCTCTGCTACTCTCTTGAACAGAAACCCAATTAGTTCCCCTCACCTAATGTTCTCCTCGGAGTGAAACGCGAAGCGCTGGAGTAAGCCAATGGCTCACGCAACATCTCTGGAGGGGATGGATAAGTGACTGTTCCTCAGTCATGACCTGCAACGTTGCCTATCCATTCCCTCCACTAATGCTGCCTGACCTGCTGAGATACTTAATCATGCGAAACGTACTCATAGAAACATAGAAAATAGGTGCAGGAGTAGGCCATTCAGCCCTTTGAGCCAGCACCGCCATTCAATATGATCGTGGTTGATCATCCAAAATCAGTTCCTTCTTTCTCCCCATATCCCTTGATTCCGTTCTCCCTAAGAGCTAAATCTAACTCCTAGTTCGCTTGGGCAGTTTGCACCCCAGCGGTATGAACATTGACTTCTCTAATTTCAGTTAGTCCTTACTTTCTCCTCACCTCCTCAGCTCTCCCTCACCCCTCTAGCTCCACCTCTTCCTTTCTTCTCCCCCCCCCGCCACCCTCACATCAGTCTCAATAAGGGTTTCAGCCCGAAACGTTGCCCATTTCCTTCGCTCCATAGATGCTGCCTCACCCGCTGAGTTTCTCCAGCATTTTGGTCTACCAGTATGAATACTGATACTCCTCTCTCTCTCCACCCTCCCCCACCCAGGTCATCTTGTCGAGTCTCGTTGTCTGTAAAGGGCCTGCCCCACATACGCGATTTTTTTGGGCGACATGCCGGCACCCGTCATAGTCGCAGCAGGTGGCCGAAAAGTTTAAACATGTTGGAAATCCAGCAGCGACCAGAAAAAGGTACGACTCTTTGGTGGAGCCAGAGGGCTGAGGGAGAGCTGAGGAGGTGAGGAGATAGTAAGGACTACCTGAAATTAGAGAAGTCAATGTTCATGACCATATAGGCGTCACCCCGCGACATGACGCCTGTATGGTCGTGAGCAGTCGCCCAAAGAGTCGGATTATTTTCTGGTCGCCGCTGGATTTCCAACATGTTGAACATTTTCGGTGACCTGCTGCAACTATGACGGGTGCCCCCAAGTCGCCAAAAAAAATTGGGTAAGTGGGACAGGCCCTTAACTCGTTTCCTCCTAGCCCACAGCTAACAATGGCCTGTTTCCTTTATCATCGTTACTTTTTTGCATATCTTTCATTCATTTGTTCTATATCTCTCTATCTTCTGTGTGACCACCCTGGCCACACACTCATCTCCCTGCTACCTTCGGGTAGGAGGTACAGGAGCCTGAGAACTGCAACGAACCGGTTCAGGAATAGCTACTCCCCCACAGCCATCAGGCTATTGAACTTGGCTCGGACAAAACTCTGAACATTAATACCCCTCCATCTGTTATTTGCACTTTATTAATTTATTAATTAATGTGTGTATTTACGTATATAATTGTAGTCAATGCCTACTATGTTCTGGTGTGCTGAAGCAAAGTAAGAATTTCATTGTCCTGTCAGGGACACGTGACAATAAACTCTCTTGACTTTGACTTGACTTCACCGTCTATATCTCTAGTTTCCCTCTCCCCCGATTCTCAGTCTGAAGAAGGGTCTCGACCCGGAACGTCACCCATTCCTCTTCTCCAGAGATGCTGTCTGGCCCGCTGAGTTGCTCCAGCATTTTGTGTCTGTCTTCGGTGTAAACCAGCACCTGCAGTTCCTTCCTGCATACAGCACAGTCACGCTTGTTTATTTTGCTGCATTCTTCTTGCCTTAGACAAGACCACTTGAAAATATTGTGTGATTCATTTAAAGTCTATGTTTGAATTGAATTATTCTGAATTTACCAGACAGCAATATTAATTTTGAGTGTTTGACTCGCTTTATGAAATATTTATTAGCCTCTCTTGTTGAAGTTTGAAACATTGAGAGATGAGGCAGGACACTTCATTGGTATTTGAGAGGAAAAACTAAGCAAAATTATTCAACCATAATTCAGGCAACATTTAGAACATATAAGATAGTACAGTGTCGGAAGGAACTGCAGATGCTGGTTTACATCAAAGATAGACACAAAATGCTGGAGCGACTCAGCGGGACAGGCAGCATCTCTGGAGAGAAGGAATGGGTGACGTTTCGGGTCGAGACCCTTCTTCAGACTGAGAGTCGGGGGGGGAGAGGGAGACGAGAGGTATGGACGGGGGAAGGTGTGAAAATGACAGATCCAAGCAGACGATGATCAAGGGGATGACCAAGCCACTTCTTAATATAATGCGAGAACCTTCGGAGCAGTGAAATTGTGCAGGAACTATAGTGGGAGACAGACCAAAAAGCTGGAGTAACTCAACGGGTGAGGCAGCCTCTCTGGAGAAAAGGAATAGGTGACGTTTCGGGTCGAGACCCTTCTTCAGACGGGAGGTGATTTTTCAGTGGGAGAATATTCTGTTCCATCTAGCGGAAAGTGGCAGTGATTTGGGAAGTTTTTATCTTTTTTATCAGTGGGCCGTAGGAAAAGAAACCACATAACATTAGGGCACAGCATAACTATATTTATTCCATCAGTCCCAGGAAGGTTAAGTCACCTCTGCTTATAAAATCTTCGATTCTGATGATAATTCTACTTAACACTGCCTTCAGGGCACATGTTCCATCAAAGTACAAGGCTCATTCCCCATCTATTAATAACTGATAGCATAACAATTTTTGCAGCTGATGTAATGTAAAAATGGCACACAATAATCAGGCGGATAATCAGTCCGACAAGTGGGCAAGTTTAAACGAGAAGTGCAGGGCAAGTATTTTTTTCACAGAGGGTGGAGAACGCCTGGAACCCACTGCCTGGGATGGGGGCTGACACTATAGTGGCATTTGAGCACGTTGACACAGCGGAAGAGACCCGGGTTCGATCCTGACCACGGGTGCTGTCCGTACGGATTTTGTACGTTCTCCCCGTGACCTGCGTGGTCTTTCCCCGGGCGCTCCGGTTTCCACCCACACGCCAAAGACATACAGATTTGTAGGTTAATTGGCTTCAGTAAAAATTGTAAATCGTCCCTAATGTGTAGCGTGTGCTGGTGTAACGGGGATCGCTAGTCGACATGGACTGAGCGGGCCGAAGTTTCCGCACTGCATCTTTGAACTAAACTAAACTGAAAGGGATTTTTGTATCAGAATGTAGATATACAGGGAATGGAGGCATATGGACTGTGCGCAGGAAGTTAAGAGTTGGTCTTGGCATCATGCTTGGCATAGGCACTATGGGCCGAAGGGCCTGTTTCTGTGCTGTGTTGGTCTACGTTCTATGTTCTAAATAGGGAGAGATAATATTTGATTCCCATGCAATGAAATGAACTCGTGCATCTCCTTTGTACGTTCGCCCCGTGACCTGCGTGGGTTTTCCCCGGGCGCTCTGGTTTCCTCCCACACTCCAAAGACGTTCAGGTTTGTAGGTTTAAGCCCTGTCCCATGGTGTGAGTTCATTCCAAGAGGTTTCCCGAGTTTAAAAAAAATCAAACTCGTGGTAAGCACGGAGAATGAAGGTAGCGGGTACATCGGAGATCGGCAACGTCTCCTAGCGCCAACGGCAGGTACTCGGGAAGACTCGCTAACGGCAGGTAAGCACAGGAAGATTCGTGAAGATTTTTCGACATGTTGAAAAATGTCCACGAGAGCCCCGAGTACCGACGAGTGGCCATTACCGTAAATCTCCGAGTTCGAATCAGGGCAAACTCGGGAGAGCTCTTGGAATGAACTCGTAATGTAGGACAGGGCTTTTAATTGGCTTGGTTAAAGATTGTAAATTGTCCCTAGTGTGTGTAGGATAGTGCTAGAGAACGGGGATCGCTGGTCGACGCAGACTCAGTGGGTCAAAGGGGCTGCTCACGTGCTATGTCTCATAAACCAAACTAAAATTTCAGCAGGAGTTGTATGAGCATCATCAGCTCAGGGAACATACTGCAGTATTGATTGTTCCAATAGGTGGAGTGTTGCACCAAAACCAACATTAGAATCCGTTTTATTTCTCAATGGAATAACTTGAATATTTCTGGAGTTGTAACATACAATATTGTAATATACAATATGATAGTAAGATTAAACGAGAACTTACCAGTTCGAAGTTTGATCGTTATTTTATGAGGAGTAACGATGAGGGATTACGTGAAGAAGCCCCGCCTGGCGCTTGATCGGCATACTTCAAAGCAGCGGCATGAAAAACACAGAACATAATAGCCGGAGTAAGATAGTAAGGCTCAACATAGATTTAGAACTACCAGATGATCATTTATTTTATGAGGGTCAGGAGTGGAGGGCATGTAATCCCTCATCGTTACTCCTCATAAAATAACGATCAAACTTCGAACTGGTAAGTTCTCGTTTAATCTTACTATTTTACTTCGGAGTCACGTGAGTGACTACGTGAAGATTTTGTAGCTTCTGTGTTTTTTATGTCGTAGACTCATTCCATACGACAATCTGGCTCAATCAACACAGTAATGAGCAAATAACACATTTTTTCCCAAACATTGCCTCAGTTTATGTGATAAATTTTTTCCATTATAAAAGAATGAAAGTAATGCCCTTTCCATTGAAAGGCAAATTTATCACCAAAATATCAATTGATAAAATAATTTGATAGTATAAACAAACAACAATTACAGAGAACGCAACACTCCGTGTCCAATCCTGACACCAAGACTGGTTCCTTGTAACTTTAATATTTATTTTGCACCCTCCTGCGGCCTTGAATCTTTGCTCTAGTGGCCCATCCTGTGCCATTCCTGTGAATGTATCTACCTCCTTAATGGAGCGATTTTCCACATCTCAATGTCTAGTTCCACTGAGTTTTAAACATGTTTTAACCATCTAGAATATAATTATCTAGAACCATCCGTTTTTACTGATACTTAATGTGGTTTTTGTGTGTAATAAGTAGTGCTGTCTCACCACCACAGAGACTCCTACCTACTTTAACATATTAAGTCAATGTTGACCCACACACAATTTTTGGCCGACAGGATATGCTTAAATTTTACCTTGGTTCCAGCTCTTATTGGTCTGCTTTGTTTGGTAAATTCATAAACATATAAGATAATGTAATCTGTAGCAATTATATAACGTAACATTTGCAATGTTTGCACTCCTATGCTGACACTAAAGTCATGAGCATTATTACTTTCAATGCTAATTTTTTGAATCATTGATAGAATTGGAGTCCATTGCCTAAGGCAAGTCAGGACTATGCTGATCTCCCAACTTCTGTATTTCAACTTTGGACAGATTATATATATATATATATATATATATATATATATATATATATATATATATATCCCTTTTTCATATCGGGATATTACGAATGAGCCCGATAAATTCTTGGTCAGCAATTTGTCCTAAATAGGACGATAAACACTATGAGCCCTATTATTGGCTCTATCACTTAGATGCTGAGAGAAAATGCAATCCACAAGGAACTCCCATATATCTAATATGATAAAATAACCTTTACTGTCTGCAAAAGACTTCCAATTTCTTATAAACAAAATATTGTTTTTTAAACTATTTCTCCAAATTGCAGGTATAACATTCCTTTTGTACATAATTGTTATATTGTAATATTAGTTAAAACATTCATAGACCTCTTTGACCGTCAAACTGTTATAATGGTCTGGTCAAACCTGCAGATAGCCAAATTCATATCTTCATGCCCTGGATGAATTTGTACAACAATAAATTACTGCAACTATGAGTCATCATAACTGGTTCAAACATCACTCTCAACATTAATGAGAACCATGAAGGTCCGGTTTGGGCCACCAAAGCGCCGCTGGCAGCGTCCTGCTACATTTTCATCAGACACTGCCCTATCAGACAAAATGAGGAACATAAAAGAACATCTTTCCTCATGTAATTTAGCGAAATGCATCCACCGCTCCTGCTCTCGGTTTTCCCACGAGAAACATTTGAGAGATCGGTGATTTAATCTGGATACAACCAGATTAATGGTAAGTAATCCATATTACTGACAATGTTTTTCCCCTGATTTGTTGTCTGCGATAACATTGTCTCTTCCTTAGAGATAAACAGCTGAACTAAAACATTTTTAGAATACGCCACATCTGGTTACCCAGATAATCACTTGATAATGATCTTACTTGACCCATGTGATTGATATATGCCACAGCCACGGTATTGTTCACCTGAATGGACATGCACACTTTCATAATAGAACAATAGGCATTTAATCCATAAAAAGCTCCTGATACTCCAATAATTAATACCAATGTTTGGAGAAAAAATTTCTTAGGACAATCCATTTGCAATTCCCTGGTGTTATTGTCCGTAGTCCTCTAAACAAGGGACGTAACAAATATTAACTTGATAAGAATAGATATTATACTTATCTTAGCCCAAATAATCACAGAAGCTATCCACCATCCGATAATACTTGCTTCAGCTTGCAACGGCTGCTAAGCTTATATATTTAAAGCAGCTTGTGGAACCTTTTCTATCCACCACTTTAATTCTGATAACGTATCCTTTGGTAATTGCATAGGCCTGTCAAAAGGCCTGCATACGGTTATAATGCTTGTGTTTTCCCTTTTTTGGAGCTTTTTTACTCTTTTACCTAAGCTCCTTCTCTGATGGAGGGACAAAGTTTGTCAACAATGCAATGAGACATATTTGTATCTCGGAAAACATTTTTCCCCCTCATATGGTGCTGAATTACTCCTAAACCCAGAATAGTAATTTAGGAATGTTTATGAATGCCTAAAACATAGTTTTTATTGGATGGGTCAGGACCCTTGCCTCTCAACAGGCTTGTAATTGCTGCACTAATTTGCAGCTGACTCCTGATCAACCTTCCAATTTAAAATGAGATCAAGATAAACCATGACCATGTCCTCATTAGTGCAAGTGCTGATCTTCTTATCAGTGCAATTGTTGTTCCAATAATTATGTGAACAGCCTAGAACCGAGTTTAATCCATTAGACAATGTCTTAACTTGCACAGCTGACCCATTCTAATTAATTTCAAGCACCTATAAATATGACAATAAATTGGTACTAAATACCAATACTTCGAGTCTTATAGTAATGATTAACAATTTGTTAATAACAACTGTTTTTCAATGTTGAAGATGTCCATTATTATAAAATGTTTTTACACTGTAAAAGTGTATTTAAAATGATGTCTTGTATGGTTTTACCACCACATCTTATTTTCCCCTGGGGACATTTATGATACAAATTTACATACTTCTTTATTGGAGATATTTTGGGTGCAAACCTAAAATCAATTTTTAGGTTTTCCTATACAGCTGAACCAATTCCTTCTACAATTTTTTTGGAGATCCTTTACACATTAAATTAAATCAATCCTTTGTTATGCCATATCATTGATCATAACACACCTGTAATCTCCCACAATTGGAGATTTCATCAACTTCTTCTGTAACAAGTTTTTGTACATGAAGCCTTCTCTTCCCAATCATATGGGTTCACATAAGGCTGTGTTGGATAAATATTTATTTATCATACTCCTGCCTTTGTTTTGATCCATTATCAAATCTTTACATTGGATCATAATTTTGCCAAAGTTTAATGACCAATAGTCTTTCCTTTGTAATCAATGTCTTTGATTTATCCTGAGGCAGGTTTACTCCATAATAATCAGGAGTTTAACATAACTTGATCTGTTTTGACCTGCAAATCTAAAGTGCAAAATTGGTCCCAATAACAATTACATATATATATATATATATAATATTCCAGCATATATATATATATATATATATATATATATATATATATATATATATATATATATATATATATATATATAATATTCCAGCATGTGGATGCACTGAGTGAAAATATTGCCAATTACAAATGATCCAGTGGATATTAATAGATACAATGTCACCATGGAGATGAAGCTAGGTGTAATATAGAAGCTGGGAATGCTGACTCCTCATGAATGTAACTCACTCTCACATCAAAGATCGACACAAAATGCTGGAGTAACTCAGCGGGACAGGCAGCATCTCTGGTTATAGAAGAAATGGGTGACGTTTCAGGTCGAGACCTTTCTTCAGAAGGGTCTCGACCCGAAACGTCACCCATTCCTTCTCTCCAGTGATGCTGCCTGTCCCGCTGAGTTACTCCAGCATTTTTCGCCTATCTTCGGTTTAAACTGACATAGAAACATAGAAACATAGACGTAGAAAATCGGTGCAGGAATAGGCCATTCGGCCCTTCGAGGATGCACCGCCGCCATTCAATATGATCATGGCATCTGCAGTTCCTTCTGACAATACCACTCTCACATCATCCTCCCAAACTCCTCACTGGCGATATTGCCAGTTGCAGTTCTTCTAATGGCCCACTGCGACTCATTTTACAATTCTCACCTCTGGTCTATGTCCCTATTGCAGCTTTGAATATTAAAGATCGATGTTGACAGGGTCAATGTTTGGTTTTACATTCAGCATTTGCTCCCAGAATATGACACAAAAGACACAAAGAGTCTTAGGGCGGCACGGTGGCGCAGCGGTAGAGTTGCTGCCTTACAGCGCCAGAGACCCGGGTTCGATCCTGACTACGGGTGCTGTCCGTATGGAGTTTGTCCGTTCTCCCAGTGACCGTGTAGGTTTTCTCCGGGTCACACTCCAAGGACGTATAGTTTTGCAGGTTAATTGGCTACAGTAACAATTGTAAATGGCCGCTGGTGTGTGGGATGGTGTTAGTGTACGGGGTGATCAATGGTCGGCGTTGACTCGGTGGGCCAAAGGGCCTGCATCTGTGATGTAATTACTAAACTAAACTAAACTAAAGTATAGTCTTCACCGTTGGGACTGGGTGAAAATAACTGTCAAGTTAGATTCTCTGTGAAAATAAGGAATCAAATTGTAGAGACACACGGCACTGCAGGTGCTGAGATCTTGTGCAAATGACAAAGTGCTGGAGGAATCCAGCAGGTCAAGCAGCATCTGTGGAGGGAATAGACATATGACATTTTGGAGGTAGGCAAAAGTGCTGGAGAAACTCAGTGGGTGAGGCAGCATCTATGGAGCGAAGGAAATAGGCAAAGTTTTGAGTCAAAACCCTTCTTTGGGTTGGGGCACTTTAGTTTAGTTTAATTTGGTTCAGAGATACAGCACGGAAACAGGCCCTTCGGCCCACCGAGCCCGCGCTGACCAGCGGTCCCTGCACATTAACACAATTCTACACACACTGGGACAATTTACGATTTTACCAAACCAATTAACCTACAAAACTGTTACCAAAACTGTACACAACACTTCAGACCCTTTATGTAAAGGTAAGGTCTCTGGTGAGGACAGGAATGATTGGAACAATACCTCTAGATAGTTGCACCTTCTTCATGATGAGTGACTGACTTTATTAATGGCGAAGTGACAGAAAAATATTTTATAAACCTCTGAACTGTGTCCTGACAAACTCCTGTAATGTGTTCAGAATTGTAAAGTCGGCACAAACACGTGAAAGGCAACCTGTAACCATGGCGACTTCCGTCTTCGTTTCAGCGATTGGCTCATTCCTGTTAGTATTAAGCTGCAGATTCACTGCTCTGAATCATGTTACTAATTGTTTGTGTGTGTGTGTGTACACACGTACACATATACAGGGCACCTGTACAGCACATCTTCCAAGGTGATGAAGCGTGATAGTTAAAAACAGGTTGCTGAAGCATCAATCATCCTAAGCCAAATACATCAGAGGAAATAATAATTCACCCTGAAGGTGACGTTGGAGTCCCAGTCCCAGTGCAAGAAGGCCTTCCCTTGCTCGTATGAACGCTCGGGCATTTTCGCAAAACTCCCACGTACTAGGTGATTTCAAATGGCCCTTAAAGAGTCATAGAATCTTACAGCACGGAAACTTGCCCCACCAGCCAACATGTCCCATCTACACAGGGCAGCATGGCGGAGTTGCTGCCTTACAGTGCTTACAGCACCAGAGACCCAGGTTCGATCCCGACTACAGGTGCTGTCTGTGCGGAGTTTGTACGTTCTCTCCGTGACCGCATGGGTTTTCTCCGAGACCTTCAGTTTTCTCCCACACGACAAGGACGTACAGGTTTGTAGGTTAATTGGGTTTGGTATAAATGTAAATTGTCCCTAGTGTGTGCTGGGCAGTGTTAGTGTGTGAGGATCTCTGGTCGCAGCAGACTCGGTGGGAGCTCCACATGGAGACCACGAGGGGGGAGCTCTGCGTGGAGACCACGAGGGGGAGCTCCGCATGGAGACCACGAGGGGGAGCTCTGCGTGGAGACTACGGGGGAGCTCGGCGTGGAGACCACGAGGGGGAGCTCCGCGTGGAGACTACGGGGGAGCTCGGCGTGGAGACCACGAGGGGGAGCTCCGCATGGAGACCACGAAGGGGAGCTCGGCGTGGAGACCACGAGGGGGAGCTCCGCGTGGAGACCACGAGGGGGAGCTCCGCGTGGAGACCACGAGGGGGAGCTCCGCATGGAGACCACGAAGGGGAGCTCCGCGTGGAGACCACGAGGGGGAGCTCCGCGTGGTGAACACGGGGGGGGGGGGAGCTCCGCGTGGAGACCCCGAAGGGGAGCTCCGCGTGGAGACCACGAGGGGGAGCTCCGCATGGAGACCACGAGGGGGAGCTCCGCGTGGAGACCACGAAGGGAGAGCTCTGCATGGAGACCCCGAAGGGGAGCTCCTTATAGAGACCACAAGGGGGAGCTCCGCGTGGAGACCACGGGGGGGAGCTCCGCGTGGAGACCACGAGGGGGGAGCTCCGCGTGGAGACCACGAGGGGGAGCTCCGCGTGGAGACCACGAGGGGGAGCTCCGCGTGGAGACCACGAGGGGGGAGCTCCGCGTGGAGACCACGAAGGGGAGCTCCGCATGGAGACCACGAAGGGGAGCTTGGCGTGGAGACCACGAGGGGGGAGCTCTGCATGGAGACCCCAAGGGGGAGCTCCGCGTGGAGACCATGGGGGGGAGCTCCGCGTGGAGACCATGGGGGGGGAGCTCCGCGAGGAGACTACGGGGGAGCATCCATAAGAACAACTGATTGTCTCGTGGAAACGGCCGCATGCGACGCAGCAGCATGCTGCTACCGAGACGCACAACTCAGATATAAAGCAGTGGGATTAAAGAACAGTTTACGTAAGTGTGAGTTTACGTAAATCAGGGAGTGCCTATATTCGGAGCCAACACATATCACCAAGTGATTAACATCAAAGACAAGCTCAGTTTTAAGCAGAAGATTGAAGTCAGTGCAAATTTCCATGAAGGTTAGAAACATGGTTCTCTAGTTTAAATAATATATTGATTACATTCAATTACGCAAGTCCTCATAATTTATTAATTCAGACTAAAGAGCCTTCAGCAGAGCATAATCCCCATTCTACTGCTTGCATGAGGACAAACAACTACACTATGTCACAGAACCTCTTGTTAAAGGCCAGCAGGGGAAATTATTCAGTTGTAAAGCATTTCAGGATATTCTGACAGCAATATGAAAGGCAGTGGATTAGTTAGGCATGTATTTCTGTTCTGAAGTAAAACTCTTAGAATGCGTGTGAAGTGATAGAGGTTGAAAGTCACAATGTGGGGTCACCTGTGGGCTGTGGGGAGGTGCATCTGGTAGATTTGCTGCCTCACAGAGCCAGAGACCCGGGTTCGATACTGACTGCAGGTGCAGAATTTGTACATTCTCTCTATGAACGCGTAGTTTTTCTCCGGGTGCTCCGGTTTCCTCCCACACGCCAAAGACGTACAGGTTTGCACGTTAATTGGCTTCGGTTAAAAAAAGATTGTAACCTATCCCTAGTGGGTAGGATAGTGCTAGTGTACGGGGATTGCAGGTCGGCACGGACACAGTGGGCCGAAGGGCCTGTTTCCACACTGTATCTTCAAACATATACATTTATTAAGAGGATTGAACACGCTAGATGCAGGAAACATGTTCTCGATGTTGGGGGAGTCCAGAACCAGGGGCCACAGTTTAAGAATAAGGGGTAGGCCATTTAGAACTGAGATGTGTAAAAACTTTTCCACACAGAGAATTGTGAATCTGTGAAATTCTCTGCCTCAGAAGGCAGTGGAGGCCGATTCACTGAATGCATTAAAAAGAGAGTTAGATAGAGCCCTTAGGGCTAGCGGAATCAAGGGGTATAGGGAGAAGGCAGCATCGGGATACTGATTGTGGATGATCAGCCATGATCACATTGAATGGCGGTGCTGGCTTGAAGGGCCAAAGGCCTACTCCTGCCCCTATCTATGAAAACATAACTAAACTAAATACTTTGATGCTGTAGATGTGAGGATGCTTCACTCTACAGTGCTTGTTTGATCTGAAATGTAAATAAGCACACTTCCGCTATTATACTCAAAACTCCAATGCAATACGACAAATCCTCAATAGGATTGTAACATAGTTGTATACTCGTTTATTATGGATATATGTTTGCATTGGATTATGGTGGTGGGTTCTGGCTTGTTTTATTGTGGTGTAAATATTATTTTTTAATAATTGAATAATTTAAAAAAAAAGCATACTACACAGATTATGATGAAGAGACTTCAGTTAGATTTGCCCACCCGACCCTAACAAAGGGCAGAAATTAAACAAAGACTGGCAGCATCGTTTCATTGCTGGTGATGCTTAAATGATGGTGCAGAATTTTTATTTCAAATTCCTTACAATGCCATCAATAATCAGCAGTCAATAGTCATTATGCTTGTCATAGCCACACACACTGATTCGCACTGAAGAGAACAGAGGAAAAGGGTCTCAACTCGAAGAAGGGTCTCAACACGAAACGTCACCTAATCCTTTTCTCCAGCGATGCTGCCTGGCCCGCTGAGTTACTCCAGCATTATGTCTCTAGAGCAATGTTAATCTCTTCTGAAATCAAATGTAACAGCTACAGTGTGAAGGAAGGAACGGCAGATGCTGGTTAAAACCGACGACAGACGCAAAAAGCTGGAGTTAACTAAGCAGGTCAGATGGCAGCTCTGGAGAAAAGAAATAGATGACGTTTTGGGTCGAGACCCTTACAGATACAGATACAGATACAGATAGATTTTATTTGTCACATGTGCCAATTGGCACAGTGAAATGAAGTCACCATACAGCCAAAAATAAAGCACACAACACAGAGTAGACAGAAATTCAACATAAAACATCCCCCCACAGCAGGATCAAAATTTCCCACCGTGAGGGAAGGCACCAAAGTCAGTTTCTTCCCGATGCTCCCCACTGTTCACCCGTGGTCGGGGCCTCCCCGAGCCCTCCGCAGTCGCCGCTACGGGCGGCCCGATGTTCAGGCCCGCTCCCCGGGGTGATGTAAGTCCGACGTCGGGGCTGGGGGACGTCCTCAGCGGCCTGGACCCCGAGTCGGCCCCCTCCTACCGGAGTCCGCGGCTCCCAAAGTCCACTGGCCGCGCCGGGTGGAGACGCAACGCTGGAGGCCCTCGGCAAAGGGCCCCAGGACTCCATGATGACGGTCAGCGCCGCCCGCGTTGGGAGCTCTCTAAACCAGAGCTCCATGGTGTTGGAGCAGCGGCCCAACGCTCCGGAGCTCCAACGGCGACCCAGGTAGGCATCGCCCGCCCCGCGGTGACTCCAGCGCCACCGCCGCTGTTGCAGCTCTGGTCCGGTTCCCGGTCCCCGGCAGGAAAGGCCGCTCCAATCCAGGAGGTAGGCCGCGAGGTGGGGGGCGAGGACGCGACTCGGAGAAATAGTCACGTCCCCGCCAGGAAGCGACTGGGAGTTAGTTTCCCCCTTACCCTGCCCCCCTCCCCAACATATAAAAGTCAAAGATTCCCCAAAAAACACACTTTAAACTGACTAAAAATTAAAAAAAAGAGGAAAAACAAACGGGCTGCAGGCAGAGGCTGCTGTCAGTGTAGGGCCCCTATCGCATACTTCTTCAGAACTTCTAACATCTGCAGTGTGTTGGAACGGCCCCCGATCTGTACTTACCATTAAGGGGACATTACAACTGTTCATGTCTTAACAACGAGTTTGGAACTGTTGCAGCACCTAGACTGTGGAACAGCATCCCTCTTCTCATCAGAACTGCCCCCTCCATCGACTCCTTTCAGTCGAGACTTAAAACTTATTTCTACTCACAAGCGTTTCTTGAGGTCCTCTGAGGGAGCGCTGTATGTATGTATCTATGTATGTATTGTTAGATCTATGCACCACTGTATGTAGCACGCTAGTACCTGCACTATGTAAAGCACTTTGGTCAACGAGAGTTGTTTTTAAATGTGCTATAGAAATAAAATTGACTTGGAAACTGTCCGTTCAAAGCTCAATGACCTTTTTCACCCCAGTTGTTCCCTCTCCTCCCCTCTCCCGTTTGGTCGAAGATGAAAAAGATTGACAGCAAGAACCACTCAATTCCAGAACAGCTTCCTCCCTGCTGAAACTACTGAGCGGTCCTTCCATAAACTAGAGGGTTTAACCTTGTATCAGGTGTTGAAAGGAACTGCAGATGCTGGCATATACCGAAGATAGATACCAAGTGCAGACCCCTTGGCCCCCAATGCTGAACGTGATGCCAAGCTAAACTGGACATTCTCCCTGAACCTCCATTCGCTACATATCCATGTGTCCACCCTTAATGTGTCTGTTGTATCTGCCTCCAGCACCAGTCCTGAGAGCACATTCCAGACACCCACCACACATTAATGTTCAAGTTGGCGGACTGCTGGAGTGGGACGCCGTTGAGTATCGCTGCTCTGCCTGCAGTCCGCCCTTTCACCCTTTTTTATTTTTATTTTTAGTCCTGTTAAAAACAAAATGTTCGTTGGAGGTCTTTTATGTGGTGGGTGGGGGAAGGGGAAGGGGGAAACTTTATTTCCTCGTCCCTACCTGGTCGGAGAGGCGGCTTCCCTCCGAGCTGCTTCTTCGCCCCTTCCTCGCGGCCTACCATCGAGACTGGAGCAGCGTTTCCTGTCGGGATCGGCCGGGACAACAGCTTCGGCGGCGGCACGGCGTTGGGACACCATCACGGAGCGGGCGATGCCTTGCCGGGTCGCCGTGCGGTTGGCTCCGGAGTGCTGCGACCGCTGACTCCAACATCAGAGGAGCTGTGGGTGCGGGCGTCCAGCAGTGGGCGGCACTGGATTTAAAACACTGCGGAGCCTGGGATCCGAGATCGCCAGAGTCGGAGCCCCAACCAGCGCGGCCTGAGGACTTTGGGTGCCGCGGTCTCCGGGGAGGAAGCGGCCGCTCCAGACATTTCCAAGCCGCTGAGGAGTGTTCACCCGACGCCATCTTCCCGGCAAGAGGGCCTGAAAACATTGGACTGGCTGAGGAGGCCACAAGTAGGCCCCGACCTCGGGTGATCACAGAGGAAGAGGACTAAACTATTTCATGCCTTTCCCCACAGTGGAAAATGTTGATTCTGCTGTGGGGGGATGTTCATGTTGAATTCTATAATGTGTTGTGTCATTTTTCTCTTTTTACATTTTTCTATGGATGTACGGAAACGTAATTATTTCTTTTATGTAAAGCACTTTGGTTTCAACGCGAGTTGATTTAAACATGCTACATAAATAACATTTACTTACTTACTTACTTACTACTCAGGGTAAAGACCTGCCCCACACATCTCCTTTACACTTTGCCCCTCTCACCTTAAAGCTGTGCCCTGTCCAATTTGACATTTCCACCGTGGGATGCTGTTAAGAATTGTTGTTAAGCCATGAACAGTTGCAATGTCTCCCCTATCTATGCCTCTCTTAGCTTTGTTGCTTGTCAATTCCCTCCACAAAGACTGCCTGACCCGCTGAGATATGCCAACATTTGTTTTGTTTTGCTCAGGATTCTGCTAAAGCTTTTCTTCACCTTCTCAAAAGCCTCCACATCATCGATCGGAAGCATTATAGTAAGTTAATACGTGATAGGAGTAGATTTAGGCCATTTGGCCCATCAAGTCCACTCCACCGTTCAATCACGGCTGATCTATCTCTCCCTCCCAATCCCATTCTCCTGCCTTCTCCCCATAACCCCTGACACCCGTCCTCGTCAAGAATCTATCTATCTCTGCCTTGAAGACGTCCATTGACTTGGCCTCCACAGCTTTCGGTGGCAATGAATCCCACAGATTCACCACCCTCTGACTAAAGAAATCCCTCCTCATCTCCTTCCTAAAGGATCATCATTTAATTCTGAGGCCATGACCTCTAGTCCTAGACTCTCCCACATTAGTGGAAAAATCCTCTTCACATCCACTCTATCCAAGCCTTTCACTATTCGCCATCTAAATGTCCTCTCAACTTAATTACCAAGCCACTCACTATTCAGTGGCCCCAGAGCAGAAGCATCCTCGTCGCGGGGCTGGAAACTGGAAGTATCCCGAGCTAATTCTGCTACCACCATCATCCATTGCGACAAGTGACGGCTCCCGCTGATTCTCGCCTGGAAGCTCGCGTCCTTTTCAGGACGGACGATGACAGCGAGGTCAACATTTGTAACATGGAAGATGGACACGAAAAGAAGAAGACTTACTATTCAGTAAGTTTCAATGAGGTCCCCCCTCATCCTTCTAAACTCCGGCGAGGAGTGGCGAGTTGAGGGACTTGTCCCCATCCCACAGGTGTTGTTGCCACTTGAGCGCTTGCAGCGTTTCCCGTTTCTCGGTCTGAAAACCTTGCACATCTTTGCCCGAGAGCAAAGTGAATTTGAGCTGCTTCGATGAAGGCACAATTACAGCAGCAGGACGGCTGGAGGAAACCGTGGTAACAGGAAAATTCCCAAGATATAAGCGGCTGGAAGCTAGATGGTATCATGCAGCTTTTATTCTGTCGGTGAGCTATTGAAAATGGACTTCGCCATGAGGGCAAGTGGAGATCAACTGTTTCCAGATCATCATTTGACTGCGTGCATCATAGCATGAGTTTTAGTTGTACATTAAGTTTGAATACACAGCATGGAAGCAGGCCCTTGTATCCACCATCGAGGGTGTGTAATTGTCACATTATTGGCTGCAACCTTCCCTCCATTGATGAACTGTACTCTGCAAGGGCCAGGAAGCGAGCGGGCAAGGTCATCTCTGACCCCTCTCACCCTGGCCACAGACTCTTTGAATCACTTCCCTCTGGAAGGCGACTCCGGACTGTCAAAGCTGCCACAGCCAGACATAAAAACAGTTTTTATCCATGAGTAGTTGCTCTACTCAACAGCCAAAAATCTGTAGCCTCCATTTGATCTGGTATTTTGTTGGTTCACATGCTTGATCAATGGTGTTTTATCATTAATGTCTTATTATTATTAATGTTTAGTGTTTTCTGAGGCATTCGTAACTGTCACTGTATGTCATGTTGTTACTTGTGGGCGGAGCGCCAAGGCAAATTCCTTGTATGTGAATACTTGGCCAATAAACTTACTTACTTACATATGCACTGGCAATGGAATGATGAAGTTCTTACAAGCTGCAGCTTTACAGGTCCATCAATACCATAATACAGACATAAATGTACAATAATCAATAAAGCAGTGCATTAAGAAGCAGTATTGGTATTATCGGACCATAATAGTGAAAAGTGTAGGAAGGAACTGCAAACGCTGGTTTACACTGAAGATAGACACAAAATGCTGGAGTAACTCAAAGGAACAGGCAGCATTTCTGGAGAGAAGGAATTGGTGACATTTCGGGTCGAGACCCTTCTTCATATTCTGGACTCTGAAGAAGGGTCTTGACCCGAAACGTCACCCATTCCTTCTCTCCAGAGATGCTGCCTGGTCCGCTGAGTTACTCCATAATACGCACTGCAAACAAAACAATGTCCATAGTTACTGACTTTAGTGTTGTGCAGTGTTCCAGGATCTGATGGTTGCTGAGAAGAAGCTGTTCTTGAACCTGGAGGTCACGGTTCCTAGGATCCTGCACCTTCCTCCTGATGGTAGTAGTGAGATGAGAGCATGGCCAGGTTGGTGTGGGCCTTTGATAATCTTAATGCCCTGTCCCACGGTACGAGTTCATTCCAAGAGCTCTCCCGAGATTAAAAAAAATCAAACTCGTGGTAAGCACGGCGAATGAACGTAGCGGGTATGTCGGGGCTCGGGGACGTCTCTTAGCGCTAACGGCAGGTACTCGGGAAGACTTGCTAACGGCAGGTAAGCACGGGAAGACTCGTGAAGATTTTTCAACATGTTGAAAAATGTCCACGAGAGCCCCGAGTACCGACGAGCGGCCATTACCGTAAATCTCCGAGTTCGAATCAGGGCAAACTCGGGAGAGCTCTTGGAATGAACTCGTACTGTGGGACAGGGCTATTAGCTACCTCTTTGAGGCAGCACCTCCTGTAGATCGCTTTGTTGGTTTGGGGGTCAGTAGCCGTGATGGCCGGGCAGTGTCTACCATCCTCTCTCTCCCAATGCTTCTCTGTTGAAGCAGCTTCCTCAGGTATTGCCGAATGTCTGGGAGACTGAGTGTAAGGCAACTCCTCCACACTGTGTGTTCTCTCTTTTTCTTCTTGTGGGTTAGCACTAATGTTTAGTTTAGTTTAGTTGAGAGAAACAGCGCAGAAACAGGCCATTTGGCTCACTGAATCCGCGCCGGCCTGCGATCCCTGCGCACTAGCACTCTCCTACACACACGACGCACAATTTACAATTTTACCGAGCCGATTAACCTACAAACCTGCACGTCTTCGCAGTGTGGGAGGAAACCGGAGCACCCGGAGAAAACCCACGCAGGTCATATGGAGAACATACAAACTCTGTATAGACAGCACCCGTAGTCAGGATCGAACCTGGGTCTCTGGCTCCGTAAGGCAGCAACTCTACAGCTGCGCCATCGTGCCGCCAACGGTTTAGTGGGCATACTGAGGGGTGTAGGGAATATGTGATGAGTATAATTCGTACTTTTCTTGATTGGTGTTATGCCAACCAATGCAAGAAACAGTTCAATATGTCATGCGCTAGCTTGCTAATAAATGTTCAGGCTACAATCAACGCTTAGAATTATTGTTCCATTGGCTTTCTTTACATCCGTGGCTGGTGACTGATCCCATTCTCTAGGGCATTGAACAGATCGTTGGGTTAAGATGAAAATGACAATGATTTGACGGAGCGTTCTGAACTGCGTCTGAATTTTCGCAGGGATTTGAACATAAAAGCTGGTTTGAAAACCCTGTGATCCCTCTGCAGTCAGGTACCAGGACAAGACTCAAGGGGCTGTCCCACTTGGGCAACTTAATTGGCGAGTTTAGAAGAGTTTGAAAAAATGACATGTTGAAGACCAGCTTCGACTAACTACGACAAACTTCCGAAAAATTGGGCACCGAATAGTGGAGAGTGAAGACGACCTCTTTTGATCTCCTTCGACTATGATGAAGAGTCGAAGGTAGTCGTAGGTATCTACGACTACCTTTGACTACCCTCCGCCAACATGCCGACTTACTACAACCTTCTACGACTAAACCTACGAGTTAAAAAAGTATCGAATTTTTCCATGGCGACCTTTTTTTACTCGCTGGCATTTTTTAACATGTTGAAAAAAAACGCCGCGACCTAGCTGAGGCCTCGAGTACGCGGAGACCACTCTCGAGCATGAAGGAGAGTTACGAAGACCTCCTACAACCTCGTGTCGACCATGCTGCGAGTATGAGTCGAGGGCAAACTCGCCAGAACTCGCGGATTAGGTCGTCACAGTGGGACGGGCCCTTAACCCTTAACCCTTAACCAAGGAGAGCCAGTGTGGGGAGGGATAATAAACAAAAGATTTTTTATTCAGGGCCATCTGCCTTTCATAGACCCCTCTAACAACCTAGTATCTCCCAGGTTTGCGCTGCCCATCCTCTCTTCCAGCTTTATGCCCCCCTCCCTCCCCCATTCAATCAGAAGGGTCCTGATTAAAACATCATGTGTTCTCCAGAGATGCTCCCCGACCTGTCGAGTTACTCCAACACTTTCTGTCTTTTTCCCCCAGAGTTTAGTTTATATCATTTAGTTTAGAGGCACAGAGCGGAAACAGGACCTTCGGCCCACCCAGTCCGTGCCGACCAACAATCACCCAGACACTACTTCGATTCTGCACAGTTGGGACAAGTTGCAGAAGCCAATGAACCTACAAAGCCCGCCCACCCTGCGATGCGGGGGGAAACTGGAGCACCTGGGAAAACCCAGGCGGTCACAGTGGGAAGGTGCAAACTCCGTACGGGCAGCACCCGTAGTCAGGATCACAGCCGTGTCTCTGGCGCCACGGAAACCTCTGGCAACCTTGCGCCCCACCCAAGGTTTCCATGAGTCACCAGAGGTTTTGGTCACTCGCCTGGAAAACCTCGACCGAAGCGTGAGCTGCATCTACTGACCAAATATCCTACAGGATCCTTGCTGCCGACCGCACACACACACACACACACACACACACACACACGCACGCGCGCACACACACACACACACACACACACACACACACACACGCACGCGCGCACACACACACACACACACACACACACACACACACACACACACACACACGCACGCACGCACACACACACACACACACGCACGCACACACGCACACACACACGCACGCACACACACACACACACACACGCGCGCGCACACACACACACACACACACACACACACACACACACACACACACACACACACACACACACACACACACACACACACGCACACCGCGAAGGTGGGGGCCAGGGACAGCAGAGGAGCGCTTTCTGTGCGATGAAGAGGAAGGTAAACGGCTGCCACAGAGCACGGTAAATCATTTAGAGAGCGAGGGGGGGGCGGGGGGTGGGAGGGAGAGGGGAAAGAAGGGGGGAGAAGGACAGAGAAGGGGAAGAGAAGGAGAGAGAGAAGGGGGGGGGAGAAGGAGTGGGGACAGTTTAAGAAGTTTAATAAAGTTAGTGGGCATTTCACCTTCCCGCGGATCTTCTAGGTCCTGAAAACCAAAGATCCAACAGGATCTTTGCTGCAAACTCCAATGACCCAATCAAAATGGCCGGTCAGCGAAGGAGATTGCCTTCGACTGGCTGTAAGTAAATAGCAACCCCACTCCACTGGCTTCGACCAAACGGCAACCTATTTTTAGTCGAGGCCGGTTTTGAATTTGTTGAAATAATCGCATGAACATAGAAGAAGCCTCGACTACGCGGAAACCGCTTTCGACTAATAGGGAGAGTGACCAGAACCTCCGGGAACCTCACGGAAACGTTGGGTGGGGCGCAAGGTCTCCTGAGGTTTCCGTTCAAGTTTCCTAAGTGGAACAGGGGCTGAAGGCAGCAACTCTACCGCTGCGCCTCTGTGGTGTGGTGAGGGGAGGGGAGGGGAGGGGAGGGGAGGCCTGGGAGAAGAAATCCAGGTGGCTCGGTGTGTGGGTGATTGGTACATGGAACCAAAGTATGGGCAGTGGGAATGTGGAAGTCACTCTCACCAGCAGAGGTTGTGGATAAGAATAAAGACACGATTTTGACAAATCTTTGTATCAGTCTGAAGAAGGGTCTCGACCCGAAACGTCGCCAATTCCTTCTCTCATCCTCTGAGTTTCTCCAGCATTTTTAGTCTACCTACGATTGTGACAAATGCTGGATTGTCTGTTGACGGGAGATGGGTCGAGGATAAGTTGAAAATCAGGGGGCTGCAGGCACCGGAAATCTGAAATACAAACGGAAAACGCTGGGGTAATTCTCCTCAAGTCCGGCAGCATCTCTTCTGACAGGTCCATGAAGTCAGTCAGAGGGAGAGAAAGCAAACACAAGGATGTGTAAAAGCTGTGAGATGCGGGTCAGCGATTGTTGCTGTTTTCTGCCCAGTAAATCGGGCAGGTGAACAGACTGAGCTAATATAACAGATGGATAAAACGAGGGAAAGGAATTTATCTGATACAACGAGGGAAAGGAATTTATCACAAATGGGCAGCACGGTGGCGCAGTGGTAGAGATGCTGCCTTACAGCGCCAGAGACCCATGTTCGATCCTGACCAAGGGGGCTTGGTTTAAATGTAAATTGTCCTTGGTATGTGTACGATAGTGTTAGTTTAGTTTAGAGATACAGCGCAGAAACAGGCCCTTCGGCCCACCGGGTCCGCGCCGACCAGCGATCCCCGCACATTAACACTATCCTACACCCACCAGCGACAATATTTTACATTTACCAAGCCAAGATCTCGGAGAAATCCCAGGCAGATCACGGGGAGAAGGTACAAACTCCCTACAAACAGCACCCGCAGTCGGGATCGTACCCGGGTGTCCGGCGCTGCATTCGCTGTAAGCCTGCAACTCTCCCGCTGCGCCACCGTGACCCGCCAAGTGTGCGGTGATCAAGGGTCGGTGCGGGCTCGGTGACCCCAAAGATCCTGTTTCTGCGCTGTATCTCTAAACTAAACTAAACCAAAATTCAGCCGATCGGTCAGCATCTACGGAGGCAATGGACAGGTGACACTTCTGGACACTGGCACACTGTTGGTGTTTTCTGGCAGTTGTCCCTGGTGGACTACTGGGCCTTCCAGTTACTCTTGCAAGCATCAAATGCTCCAGAGAGCTCCCCCAAAGCCAAAGGAAAACCTTAGGATGCATTTCCCTACTTCACACACAACGTGCCTTTCATTATAAATATATCCTCGCAGTGCAAAAAAAAATCCCACAATTTCACCAGGGCTGTTATTGAAGAAAAGTAGCTCTTTACATTTGAAGATGTTATTTTAGGCGTCAAGAACATGTTCCTGATGTGACAGAAATATGTTCATTAGTTCATAAGTTGTAGGAGCTGAATTAGGCCATTCGGCCCATCTGGTCTAATCCGCCATTCAATCATGGCTGATCTATCTTTCCCTCTTAACCCCATTCTCCTGCCTTCTCTCCCCGTAACCCCTGACACCCGTACTAATCACGATTCTATCTATCTCTACATGAAAAATATCCATTGGCTTGGCTGCCACAACCTACTGTGGCAATGAATTCCACAGATTCACCACCCTCTGACTAAAGAAATTCCTCCTCATCTCCTTTCTAAAGGTACGTACGTCCTTTTAGTCTGAGGCTGTGCCCTCTGGTCCTAGACTCTCCCACTCTTTCACGATACATTAAGTTTCAATGAGGTCCGCACTCAATCTAAACTTCAGGCCAAGTGGCGTCAAACGCTAATGATATGTTAACCCAATCATCCCTGGGATCATTCTCGTAAACCACCTCTGGACCCTCTCCAACGTTAACATTTCCTTCCCCAGATATGGGGCCCAAAACTGCTCGCAATACTCCAAACCCGGTCTGACCAGTGCCTTATGAAGCCTCAGCATGACATCCCTGTTTTTATATTCTAGTCCTCTCGAAATTAATGGTAGCGTTGGACTTGCAAATTAACTCTTTGGGAATCCTGTATCGGCACACCCAAGTCCCCTTGCACCTCTGATTTCCGAATTGCCTGATCATTAACTGGGGAATTTAATGAAGAGAGCTTGTCCATTCAGTTTTGTTCTCTTTCGTTCTGATTATTTTTAGTGATCATTGATTCCAGGGATAATTCAGTTCAGTGAAAGTATTGTGACCAAGGCTTTATCTACTGTGACTTGACCTTAATAGTATGTAAAGTTGAAAATAAAACTAATTACGGAGCAGTGTATCAGATAAAGACACTGAGGACCTTGGTAGCACTATCTACGTCCGTGATACATCCAAGCCTCTTCAGCCAATTAATTAAACTTTGAGCTGTAATGGATTGGCATGCATGAAATGTGAAGTTAATGTAAGCAGGGAGAGAGTTAGTAATTCCCCTATCGTGGAACCAAGACACTGTGTCAGGAAAGTTAAACTAATGAGTTGGCATGATGAGAAGGTTGCTTGGAAATGAGCAGATTAAGGGGCGGCCCTGCTGTAGAGTAAGTAAGTAAGTAAGTAAGTTTATTGGCCAAGTATTCACATACAAGGAATTTGCCTTGGTGCTCGCCCACAAGTAACAACATGACATACAGTGACAGTTTCGAATGACCCAGAAAACACTAAACATTAATAATAATAAAACATTAATGATAAAATGAACCAACATAATACCAGATCAAAGGGAGGCTACAGATTTTTGGCTGTTGAGTAGAGCAACTACTCGTGGATAAAAACTGTTTTTATGTCTGGCTGTGGCAGCTTTGACAGTCCGGAATCGCCTTCCAGTGGGAAGTGATTCAAAGACTTTGCGGCCAGGGTGAGAGGGGTCAGAGATGATCTTGCCCGCTCGCTTCCTGGCCCTTGCAGTGTACAGTTCATCAATGGAGGGAAGGTTGCAGCCAATAATCTTCTCTGCTGATCGGACGATTCGCTGCAGCCTCCAGGTGTCGTGCTTGGTGGCTGAGCCAAACCAGAGTTGCTGCCTTACAGTGCCAGAGACCCGGGTTAGATCCTGACTACGGGTGCAGTTTGTACGGAGTTTGTACGTTTGCCCCGTGACATGCCTGGGTTTTCTCCGGGAACTCCGGTTTCCTCCCACACTCCAAAGATGTACCGGTTTGTAGTTTAATTGGATTGGAAAAATTGGAAATTGTCTCTCGTGTGTGTAGGATAGTGATAGTGAGTGGGGACCGCTGGTCGGCTCGAACTCAGTGGGCCGAAGGGCCTGTTTCCGTGCTGTATCTCTAAACTAAACTATATAAACTAAACTCTGAGGAAAAAGACACAAAGTGCTGGAGTAACTCAACAGGTCGGGGTGCATCTCTGGAGAACATGGATACATGCCGTTTTTGTCAGGATCCTTCTGATTGTATGGGGGGAGGGAGGGGAGAATAAAGCTGGAGGAGAGGATGAGCAGCGCAAAGTCTGGGAGATGATAGGTTATTGGAGGGGTTTATGAAAGGCAGACGGTTGGACAAAGGCCAGAGATGGAAAGACAAAAGGTGTGAGACAAAAGGATTGTAGAGTTTTTTAAGGTGAGGGGGAAAGATTTGATAGGAACTTGAGGGGTGATGTTTTTATCTTTTACCCATTTGGGGAAACCAAGAAATCAAGAGGACATAGGTTTAAGGGGAGGGGGGAAAGAAGTGGGAAGGGAAGATAGAGGGGTTTTAGATAGGCAGATGGTTGGACAAAGGCCAGAGATAAAAGGACAGAAGGTGTGAAGAGGTTTTTAAGGTGAGAGGAGGAAAGATTAACGGCCCTGTCCCACGGTACGAGTTCATTCCAAGAGCTCTCCCGAGTTTAAAAAAAAAATCAAACTCGTGGTAAGCACGGAGAATGAACGTAGCAGGTACGTCGGAGCTCGGGGACGTCTCTTAGCGGCTCGTAACGTTAACAGCAGGTACTCGGGAAGACTCGCTAATGGCAGGTAAGCACGGGAAGACTCGTGAAGATTTTTCAACATGTTGAAAAATGTCCACGAGAGCCCCGAGTACCGACGAGCGGTCATTACCGTAAATCTCCGCGTTCGAATCAGGGCAAACTCGGGAGAGCTCTTGGAATGAACTCGTACCGTGGGACAGGGCCATTAATAGGAACCTGAGGGACAATGTTTTTACACAGAGGGTGGTGGGTGTATGGAACGAGCTGCCAAAGTAGTTGAGGGAGGCAGGTACTATCATAACATCATAAGATCATAAGTGATAGGAGCAGAATTAGGCCATTTGGCCCATCAAGATAGTAATCACAACTGGTAAAAAACATTTGGACAGGTTAATGGATAGGATAGGATCAGGGGGATGTGGGCCAAGCACACCTGGATAAAAACCCACGCGGTCATGGGGAAGACGTACAAACTCCGTACAGACTCCGTACAGACAGCGCCCGTAGTCGGGATCGAACTCGGGTCTCTGGCGCTCTACCTCTGTGCCACTGTGCTGCCCAAAAAGAGAGAGCCAGTGGCAGTGTAAGATGTACATCACGCACACACAAGGCTGTAACAAATTACACAATACTAATGTGGAGGAATATAGTCTAAGCAGAATAAACTAGGGGAATAGTCTCGCTGGAAGCAGAATACTGTTTCCAATGGCGTGATTATCATGCCTGTAATTCTGATTTCAGAGTAGTTTTCTCCACTAAATTACACAGCCCTGCTGTGGAAACTGGAACAGCCACTGCACCAATCACCCAGAGACTGACGGGGAAAGTTGAGCCGTGATACTTCCTTCTTGGAATGACTCCAGATGTGACAGCTGTCTACAGAAGTGAAGTAGCGGTTTGTAACAAAAATAAAAATTTTATTCCAATAACCATTACGATTATATTACAAAAGTAAAAGTCGTCTACTTTCCAAACTGACGATTTAAGAAACCATTGCAAATAACATTACATATTCATAGATATCATTCATCATTAGAAATCATGATCTAAACTGTCAATGTAATTTGGAGGATTATTGTTCATGTTTAAAAAAAATACATATTTTTTACCTTTCTAAAAAAGACACAAAAAGCTGGAGTAACTCAATGGGTCAGGCAGCACCCTGAACATGGATAGATAACCTTTCAGATCATGACCCTTCTTGATTTTTAATTTTTAATTGGTTTAATCTTTCAATTATTTTTCATAGAAACATAGAAACATAGAAAATAGGTGCAGGAGGAGGCCATTCGGCCCTTCGAGCCAACACCGCCATTCATTGCAATCATGGCTATTCGTCCCCAATCAATAACCCGTGCCTGCCGTCTCCCCATATCCCTTGACCCCACTAGCCCCTAGAGCTCTATCCAACTCTCTCTTAAATCCATCCAGTGATTTGGCCTCCACTGCCCTCTGTGGCAGGGAATTCCACAAATTCACAACTCTCTGGGTGAAAAAGTTTTTTCTCACCTCAGTCTTAAATGGCCTCCCCTGTATTCTAAGACTTTGGCCCCTGGTTCTGGACTCGCCCAACATTGGGAACATTTTTCCTGCATCTAGCTTGTCCAGTCCTTTTATAATTTTATATGTTTCTATAAGATCCCCCTCATCCTTCTAAATGCCAGTGAATACAAGCCTAGTCTTTTCAATCTTTCCTCATATGACAGTCCCGCCATCGCAGGGATCAATCTCGTGAACCTACGCTGGCTGCACTGCCTCAATCACAAGGATGTCCTTCCTCAAATTAGGAGACCATCCTCTGTAACGTTTCTTCAATTAATTATTCCGTTTATCGACTATTACTCTGCCGTCAACACCATCTTCCTCGCTGCCGCGTGCTGGGGCAGCAGGGCGAAGGCCGCGGACGCCAACAGGATCAACAAACTCATCAGGAAGGCCGGCTCCGTCCTGGGGGTGGAGTTGGATTCATGGGAGGTTGATCTTGGAGGAGAGGATGCTCCTCAAACTGCGGAGCATCTTGGACAATACAGCTCACCCCCTCCATGACACACTGGTCAACCTGTGGAGCACCTTCAGCAACAGACTGGTTCCACCAAGATGCAGCACAGAACGCCACAGGAGATCCTTCTTCCCTGTGGCTATCAAGATGTCCTCCCTCAGTCTATCCCACAACTCCTCCCCCTTCTGTTGTGGGATAGACGGACTCCCCTCCCCCTCCCTGGATTTTCCACTCGTCACCTTAATTTCATGTTTCTGGTTTCTTGTCATGTTTTAGGACTGTTGCCAGACCAATTTCCGTCCTGGGATAAATAAAGTTATATCGTATTGTATCGTATAATTCCATCCAAACTCATCTCCAATCTCGTGGACCTAGGAATCAGCTCCTCGAATCAGGCTTCATCACTGGAGAAAAAGGGTGGGTGATGTTTCAGGTCAGAACCCTTTCTTCAGACTCCTTTGATGAGGGAGCTATGGGTGTTAATATGCTCCAATAAAATTGTAACTTGTCCCTAGTGTGCAGGATAGTGCGAGTGTATGGGGTGATCGCTGGTTGGCATGGTCTCAGTTGCCAAATGGGCCTGTTTCCACGCTGTATCTCCATAGTAATGTACCAAAGCAGAATTAAAGGACCTGTTTATACAGTTGGAGCTAGCTTGCACTTGGAGATCTGCTCCGGGGCAGAATCCCATGTCAAGACGGGACCTTCAGCAGTGGATGTTTAAGCAGCAAAGGAGGAGAGGTAGGCGATAGGTTGGATTAATGTAGAACTATCAACAAACAAGGTATAGACGGGCGTCGGATTCTACAAACTCCATCCATCACCCTCGATGTTCTCGGATAAATAACAGCTTAATTTCTTAGTTCGAGGGCAGAGCAGCCAGCCAGAGTGGAGAAGAGATCAGACCTCTTATAGCATCCAATTTCCAGCTCATGAAAAGGCTTTTAACAAGAGAATTGAAGTAGTTATTGACCTATCTCATGTCTGCATCTAGCGTGAGCACAATGTCTGCTTCGGAAGCCAGGGTAGCGAGAGGCTGTCGGTATTAGCTGGGCTGAGTCGCTCCCAGCAAACACTTATATTGACCTGATTCACATATCTTGAGGTTGTATTGCACACAAAAACAAAATGTCATCTTTGATAACCGCTTCTATAAACACACACTGAATCTGACAGCTTAATAAGGAGCCCAGAGAGACTTTGTGGTCTCATTGCATTTGGAGTGCAGGCATTCATAGATTTGATAATCAATTGGCTCTGGACAATCTCCAATGCCAACACATCCCTCCTCAGATATGGGCCCCAAAACTGCTCACAGCACTCCAAATGCAATCTGACCAGCGCCTTATAAAGCCTCAGCTTCCCGTCCATGCTTAATGTAAGTAATAAAGCTGTTGATGATCAAATTGAAGAGATCATCAGCCCATTTAATAGCTGTGTAAACCTTTTATAATAGCACATAAAGCCGATCAAATTCAGAGCTGATCTCAATTTCTCACTCATAAAACTGTTTAATCGGCAGCGTCCCAAGTGTAGATAAACAAAGTGCTGGTCTGACTGAACAAGTGCTCCTCCTCCCCCCCCCACCCCACTCACCCTCTCCCCCCCACCCCCCTTTCCCCACCGAGTCCGCACCAACCAGCGATCCCCACACACTAACACTACCCTACACACACTAGGGACAAGTTTACATTAAAAAAAAATGTTAATTAAAATTTTTTTTTTTTAATTTATTAGAGGTACAGTAAATTACATCAGTGTACGTCCCGTATATATTATTACAATCATTGTACCCCTTAATTTTTAAAGCTATTAAAGAAAAATAATAGAGACAGAGAAAGTAGAGAGAGCGAGAGTTGAGAAAGTGAAGAAGCCTGACGAAGGGAAAGAAGAGAGAGCCCTTGGTCAAAGAGTTAGAGAAAGGAGATTAAGAGATAGACCCTAGAAAAAGAAAGAAAGAAAGAAGAAAAAAGGAAAAGCCAGTTACTTTATTATAAACATCACGCAAAAGGAATTTACCAACTCAACAGTTTTTCATCCCCCTTTACCAAGACCTGACGCCGGTACCTTTTTGAGGTACTCTTGCACCCTATCCTTGTAGTAGATCTATAAATGCAGACCACGTCTTATTAAAGCGATCTGATTTTCCTGCCAGGCGGAGTCTCATATCTTCCAGATGTAGTGTTTCAAACATAGTTGAAATCCACATATTTACTGTTGGTATGGGAGCATTTTTCCAGAATTTTAAGATGAGCTTTTTTCCATTTATTAACCCGTATTCAAATAGATTCTTTTGAAACACATTTAATTCAGGGCTACCTTCCGTTGTTCCAAAAATAATCCATTCTGCCTTTGGTGTCAGTTTTATTTTAAATAATTTTGTGAAGATTTCAAAAATTTCAGTCCAAAATTTTTGAATTTTTGTACAAAAGACAAATGAGTGCGCTATAGTGGCATTTTTCACAGATAGGTGAGACGTTGGAGAAAAGTTTACTTATTTTAGTTTTTGAATAGTATAATCTATGTAAGATTTTAAATTGTATTAAAGTGTGTCTTACATTAATTGAACATTTATGCACATTTAATAAGTGTTCTTTCCACATTTCTTTGGAAATTTTGATAGTTAATTCTTGTTCCCAGTCTCTTCTAATGCCTTCAGTTGTTGGTATTTCTGCATTTAGAATAATATTATATATATATCACATTAGGTTTGCTGATTCAGCCTTTGTATTCATTGCTTCATCCAGTAGATCTGATGGCATATTGTAATATTCTTGTGCATATTTTTTCAGATAGTCACATATTTGAAAATATTTAAAATACTGATTGTTTCCCAAATTGTACTTTAGTTGTAATTGTTTAAATTATAGTAATTTTCCCGTTTCATACAAATCTCCCAACATTTTAATTCCTGCTCTTTCCCATTGTATAAATGCTGTATCTATAATTGAGGGTTTAAATGAAGGGTTTTTAACTATAGGAGATAAGAGAGATATATTTCTTAATTTTAAGTTGTATTTTATTTGTTTCCAAATTCTAATTGTACTATATATAATTGGATTTTTGTTATAATTTGTATTATACAACTTAATTGGTGAAAGAAAGATCACTCCAATATTACAAGGGGAGCAGTCCTCTTTCTCCATAATCATCCAATCCAGTTGCTGGGGAGAATTATCCAGCAGTTGAATCATATTTCTAATATTTACTGACCAATAATAATCCATAAAATTAGGGAGTGCTAATCCCCCTACTGCTTTGTGTTTATTCAAGTGTGTTCTTTGTATTCTATGGGACTTATAATCCCATATAAAATTTGTAATGTTTGAATCCAGTTTTTTTTTAAAAAACTTTTTTGGTAGGTATATTGGAATTGATTGGAACAGGTATAAAATTTGTGGAAGAAAAAACATTTTTATAGCATTTATTCGGCCTATTAAAGACATCGGAAGCGTTTTCCAGAATTTAATTAAATTATATAATTTCTTAAGTAAAGGATTATAATTTGCATTAAACATGTCTTGATATCTTCTAGTAATTTCAATACCCAAATATTTAATTTTTTCTATAGCTATTTTAAAAGGAAACTGTAAGAGATGTGTAGAATCTTTCGGTTTTATTGACATGATTTCACTTTTATTCCAATTTATTCTGTATCCTGAAAATGATCCGAAATCCTTGATTAAATTTAATATATTTGGTATAGTGATATGAGGTTTTGTGATGTACAATAGTACACATATAGTAATATAGTAATTTAATCCATTGAATGAAATTCTCTCCCAGTTGGAATTTTTGCAATACTTTAACGATATAATCCCAATCCACCCAATGCTTTCTCTGCATCCAACAAAATAATTGATAGTTTTTGATCTTCAATTTGGTGTGAATGCATTATGTTGAGCAGACGTCTCAAATTATTAAATGATTGTCTCTTAGGGAAAAGCCCCATTTGATCCGGATGTATTAATTTACTAGCATACTTACTTAATCTTCTAGCTAATATTTTCGCTAATATTTTTTGATTTGTGTTTAACAACGCAATAGCTCTAAATGATGCGGGTTCTTCCACATCTTTATCTTTCTTAAGTATTAATGTAATAGTTGATTCTGCTAGTGTTTCAGGTAGTATTTGTTCTTTAAAAGCACATGTATACTTTTTCTGTAGGCGTGGTGTAAATATGTCATAAAAACATTTATAGAATTCATTACTAAATCCATCAGGACATGGTGTTTTCCATTTTTTTAATGAGATTATTCTTTCTTCTATTTCTTTATTTGAGATTTGTGCTCCCAATTCATCTTGTTCCTGCAACTCTAGTTTTGGATTACAGTTATCTAAGAACTCTGTAACTTTATTGGTGTCCGTTGTCATTTTAGATGTGTACAAATTCTCATAAAATTGCGCAAATCTTTTATTAATATAATTCGGTAAGTTAATACTTCCCCTCTATCTGATTTGATCTTTGAGATTGTGTGTTCTTTTTCTCGTTTTTTTAACTGACGTGCCAAAGGTTTATGGGGTTTATCCCCAAATTCAAAATGTTCCTGTCTTGTGATTTGGAATAATCTTATAACTTCTGCTGATAATAATTTATTTAATTTAAATTTCAGTATTAATATTTTATTATGTTTCTCAGTAATTGGGTCTTTAGCATTATCTATATCCAGTTGTGTAATTTGTTCTTCTAACTGTCTTTGTTCGCTCTTGTTTTTTTTATTTTGAAAAGCTTGGTATGAAATTATAACACCTCTAATAAATGCTTTGAAAGATTCCCATAATAATGTAGGTGATATGTCTGGAGAGTCATTTATTTCGAAAAAAAGATCCATTTGCCGTTTTAAATATATACTCCCTTGCGGGTCTTTTAAAATTTGAGGGTTGTACCTCCAAAACGGTTTATTCTCAGACATTCCTTCCATTTTTAAAAAGAAAGTTAGTGGGGAGTGATCTGAAATCGTATTTGTGTGGTATTTTGGTTTCGAAGTATACGGAATTAATTTTGTATCCACCAGGAAATAATCTATACGTGAATATGTCTTGTGTACCGTTGAATAAAACAAATATTCCCTGCCGGCCGGATTTGCAATCCTCCAAACATCTGTTATATTTGTATTTTTTATGTATGTGTTTAAAAGTTTGCCAGTTTTAGATTCCGTATTACCTCTCTGTTTTTGACTAGATTTGTCTAAATAAGGGTTTAAAACACAATTAAAGTCTCCACCGATTATGACATTTTGGTAATTATATTCTGCGATTATATTCAAGATATTATTGAAAAAATGTGGGTTGTCAAAGTTGGGCGCATATATATTTACCAAGGTAATTGGGGTAGCATGGATCTCACCGGTAACTATCAAATATCTCCCGTCCTTATCTGTTAAGGTAGTTTTTGGTTTAAATGGTATGCCTTTTCGAATAATAATAGACGTGCCTCTAGATTTCGATGTATATGACGAGTGAAAAGTTTGGCCTATCCAGTTCGCCCGCAATCTAGCTTGATCTTGGAATTTAAGATGCGTTTCTTGTAGGAAGATAATATCTGTGTTGTATGCTTTCAGCTGAGCTAAAATCTTACCCCTTTTAATGCGTTCGTTAACACCCCTAATGTTCCAACTGCAGAATGAGATTCCTCCCAGTTTATTTTGTTTAACTTCTTGCATTTTAAATAGATTTAGTATCTGTGTATCTTACGGTGCATCCGTACCTCAGGTCTTTAGATATTGGGGGAGCATTTACCCTACAAAGTTCAATTAGCAGATTTATTTTGCGATTATCCTTAAATAACAAACACACACATGACTAATTGTGATAATAAAAAAAAACTTGTAAAAGTGAAAATACAGTGTCCGAACTTGTCGGCACTGTAACGTGGCCCACCTGTTGGTGGGAGAAAACATTGTATCGATTTCCGTTGTCGATATTAAACAAACAATTAGCTCGGTTACTCATAACATAATGGAACGGGACCGGTTCAAAATCAAATGTATAGTACCCATTTACAATATATGTATCCATTTCATTATATATTCCCAAATATAACTAACAGTTTTATCTACTAAATGTTAAACGTATAATTTTACCTCAGTAATAATCAACTGTTGGTTGAAGGGGTTAACCTGAGACAGGCTCCTGGATCTGAGCCAGGAGCCCGCTTCTCCACCTCTCGCCCCAATTATAGATCTACTTGAAACTTATAAAGTTATAAATGTTAGTTTATAAATCATCCCCTTTCTACCATTCTAATTAACGTTCATTACTATTTCTATGTTAATATTCTATGTTATTATTGTTAAAAATGTTAGATCTATACCATTTAGGTTATTCATTTAATCTCTTAAACAACAATAATTGCTCTGTCCGCATTCTGTTGTTGAACTCTTCATTTCGGTGTTTATCTTTTTTCGCTTCACTTGGAACACAGTATGTCCTTGAGTTAACATTCCACCGATAAGCAGTCTAGACAAAGCACAGGTAGAATTTCTTCTTCTAGCAAGCACTCTGCCATTGACGGTGAAATAGTAAAAAGAAAGATTTATCCATACCGTCCAACCCTTCCAACTACTTGTTCTCTTCCACGATGGTTAGAGCATATTTGTATGCATTCTCTGGATTTGTGAACAATTTTTGCTGTTCCTTGTAAGAAATCCTCATTTTAGCTGGGTAGTAAACACCATATGTGACATCTTTAATTCCTTGGAGAGCCTGCTTTGCCTTAGAGAACTGATTTCGTTTTTGCACAATTTCATAAGGATAGTCCCTGAATAGTTTGAAAGATGTTTCACCAAACTTCAATGGCACGCCATATTTGATGTTACTCATAACCTCTTCCAAGTCAGAAATGTCCTGAAATTTCACAATAATCTGTCATGTATATTCTGAACTTGTTTGAGATTTTTGTATAAATCTCGGAACTCGGAACCAATTTTCGGTAGGTTAGGGAGATTAAGAGCTTCTTTAATTAGGCCTGCAGCGAAATCCCGAGGGTTATCTCCCTCGGCTCCATCTGGCACTCCAACTATTCTTAGATTTTGCAATTTTACATTTATACCAAGCCAATTAACTGACATACCTATATGTCTTTGGAGTGTGGGAGGAAACCCAAGATCTCGGAGAAAACCCACGCAGGTCACAGGGAGAACGTACAAACTCTGCACAGACAGCACCCGTAGTCAGGAGCGAACCCGGGTCCCTGGTGCTGTGAGGCAGCAACTCTACCGCTGCGCCACCGTGACGGCCCTTGTGATTTGGGGAAATGAATTATACGGTCAAACAACGGATAAGCAGTGGCAGACATCAAAGGAAATATTTCATAATTCGCAATTTTAAGATTATTGGTGTAATAAAGATATATTCCAATGAGAAATTAAAGTTGAATAAGAAGGATAAAGGGTATACAGATAGAGGTTGATACCAATTTGAAAGTGAAGGCATGAAATGTTGCTAAGATTAGTGGGGGAACCAGACAATTAGGAATATTCTAGAAACCAAAGAATGACTAAAAAGAATTAAAAGGGAAAAAGTGGACACGAGTAAATTGGCAAGAAGTATAAAAAAACATCTTCGTCAAGTATTTAAAAAAGAAATTGCTCAAGTAAATGTTAATTGCTTTGAGGATGTGACTAAGGAGGTAACTGGGAAAATCTGAAATGGCAGAGAAGCACAAAAATGAGAATCTAAAAGCCTACACCTGTCTCCTTCTTCCATTATCTTCTTGTTTTTAACCGGCAAGGGGCTGCACAATGCTGCCGTGCAGATGCTGGGCTTGTGGATGAAGTGTGAAGAGTTAGTGTGCAGGTACATGAAGCTAGTAAACGTGGGTGGGGGAGGGATGGAGACAGAAAGGGGATACAAGAGTTACTTGAAATTACATGAAATGCTCAATAATGAACTCCCACCACCAAGGATTCAAAGGTCTTTTATTGTGAATGTGTACCAATTAAGGTACAGTGATATGCAAATTATCATGCAGCATAGAGAAAAAAAAGCAACAAGACACACAACTACATAAAAGTTAACCACGGTTGCCCAGCCAGATGCAACCAAATTTAAAGTGGCACTTTCTTCCCAATAACCCTCTCTGGCCTAACCCCTCCCTTCACCACCTCCAGTTTAAATTCCAGTTGGAATATTTTGGAGGACCAAGTAACCAAGAATCAAGAACGTAAACATCCACCACAGCAGATTCTCCATGTTCCTCACTATGATCGAAGGCAAAAAAAGTCCAAACTCCTTCCTCTTTATTCTCCCGCAGTCGGGGCAGTCGAACCATCCGTCAGGGCGATTGAAGCTCCCACAGCCGGCGGTCGAAGCTCCCGCGTTGGGGCGGTCGAAGCTCCTGCGACTGGAGCTCCCGAAGTCGGTCTCTGACCAGAGACCGCGGGCTCTGCCATGTGAAAGTCCGCAGGCACCCACGTTTGGAGCACCGAGGTCGATCCCTGGCAAAGGGATCATGGGCTCCGCGATGTTAAAGTCCTGTAGGCTCCCCGCGGTGGAGCTCTCAAACGTCGGTCTCCAGCAAAGGCTGCCAACCCCTCGATGTTAGGCCGCAGTGCGGACGGAGATACGATACGGGAAAAAATCCTATCTCTGTCGAGGTAAGAGATTCTAAAAAGTTCCCCCCAACCAAACTCGCCCCACCCCCACATAAAATAAGCTAAACATGAAAAACATCCATTTAACAAGCACTCTTTAAGACACAAGGAAGGAATGGACTGTTGGCGAGGCAGCCATTGCTGGCGCCACTCAGTGGTTTAATTGTGTACAGCACGACACTGAGGCACATCTGGAGCATTTGTATTTACTGAGCAGAGACAGCTCAGAGAGGTTCACAGAGGAACTCAGATCTTATAGTTTCCTTGGGCAGCTTACAACCCAGTGGTATGAAAAGTGATTTCTCCAACTTCAAGTGACCCTTGTATCTATCCTCTCTCTCCATCCCTCCCCCACCCAAGTTCAGTCGCTTCCAAGTCGTAGTGTTGAGTCACTTTGTCACAATGTGACTTGTTTTCATCTCGCCTATAGCTAACAATGGCCTGTTTCCTTTATCATCGTAACTTTTTTGCCTATCTTTCATTCTAAAAGCCCTGTCCCACGGTACGAGTTCATTCCAAGAGCTCTCCCGAGTTTAAAAAAAATCAAACTTGTGGTAAGCACAGAGAATGAACGTAGCGGGTACGTCGGAGCTCGGGGACGTCTCTTAGCGGCTCGTAATGCTAACGGCAGGTACTCGGAAAGACTCGCTAACGGCAGGTAAGCGCAGGAAGACTCGTGAAGATTTTTCAACACGTTGAAAAATGTCCACGAGAGCCCCGAGTACTGACAAGTGACCATTACCGTAAATCTCCGCGTTCGATTCAGGGCAAACCCGGGCGAACTCTTGGAATGAACTCGTACCGTGGGACAGGGCTTTCTATCTCTCTATGCCACCGTCTATGTCTCTCGATTCCCTTTCTCCTGACTTTCAATCTGAAGTAGGGTCTCGACCAAAAACGCCACCTATTCAGAGATACTGTCTGACCCACTGAGTAAATCCAGCTTTTTGTGTCCATCTTCCCACACATATCCTTCTTGCCCACTCCTCCACCATTTGAGCCTTCAATGTATGGTAGAGGACTGGCCAGCAAGACATTATTAGTTTAGTTTAGTTTATTGTCACATGTGCCGAGGTGCAACGTAAAGCTATATATATATATATATAACTCCATGTCTGTGACTCTGTTAACCAGGTAAGAGCCAAACCTTGCAAGACTTGAAGAGATTAAAAGTGTGGAGAGAATCTAAGGTCTCAGTATCCAAAACCTACCGATAGCTGTTCAGGTAAATGGGAATGACCACATTGTGTAGGAAGTGTTACTTGAAGTTAGGGAAATCAATAATCATACCCTTGGGGTGTAAGCTGCCCAAGCGAAATATGAGGTGCTGTTCCTCCAATTTGCGCTGGGCCTCACTCTGACAATGGAGGAGGCCCAGGACAGAAAGGTCAGTGTGGGAATGGGAATGGGGAATTAAAGTGTTTGGCAACTGGGAGTTTAGGTAGGTCCAGGCGGACTGAGCGAATGTTTTCAGCAAAATGATCGGCCAGTCTACGTTTGGCCTTGGGCCAAGTAAGCTAAATGATGAGCTGAATGGCCTAATTCTGCTTCTATCACTTATGGACTTTAAATATTTTTGTTGCGGATTATAGAATATTTGGTCTCGTCGATGTATAAGAGTCCACACCTTGAACAACGGATACGTTAGATGAGGTTGGAGGAGGTGTGTATCCATTGGTCAAATTCATAAGTGATAGGGGCAGAATTAGGCCATTCGGCCCATCAAGTCTACTCGGCCATTTAACCATGACTGATCTATCTTTCCCTCTCAACCCCATTCTCCTGCCTTCTCCCCGTAACCTCTGACACCCGTACTAATCAGGAATCTTATTTATTTCTGCCTTAAAAATACTATTTGATGACCTCCACAGCCTTCTGTGGCAATGAATTCCAAAGATTCACCACATTCTGACTAAAGAAATTCCTCTTCATCACCTTCCTAAAAGAATATCCTTTAATTCTGAGGATCTGACCTCTGGTCCTGGAGTCTCCCAGCAGTGGAAACATCCTTTCCACATCCATCCAAACTGGCATATTCTAAAAAATGCCTTGAGAGAGCCCTGCTTGTTTGACCAGTCTGAAGAAGGGTCTCGACCCGAAACGTCACCCATTCCTTCTCTCCAGAGATGCTGCCTGCCCCGCTGAGTTACTCCAGGACTTTGTGCCTATAGTTTGATTGTCTAATGTAGATGTCACAACCTGTAGATAGATGTTGTGTACGGAGATCTGAGGAGATATATTTCTGCAGTGTCCACTGGGAATGAATTTCACTCTTCACACCACAGTGGTGTTTACAGTGTCTAAATTGTCAGTGTGATTAAATAGGAATAGCAACACTCTTAACTACAACATTGCTCTTCAACCAGAGTTCTCTCTGCTTATTTAGATAACTTGAATACCAATCATCTGTTGACACAACATGAATCAAGCAGCAACCATAGAATAGCTGCAGCTGTTTCATATTGCATGGATTTACTGCCTGTGGGGTTTTCCTAATGACAACAACATTTTCAGAGATGTTGTTACTGCAGCAATCTGAAGATTTTCTGGCGAGTTTACATTTGGCATTAGTTTGCCTGCCCTCTGGTTCACCCTCAGCCTCACTGCATCTCCAACCTTGCTACCAGAACCTCCACAGCCCCACATTTAATGGGCAGTCACGGTGGCGCAGCGGTAGAGTTGCTGCCTTACAGCCAATGCAGCGCCGTAGACCCGGGTTCGATCCCGACTACGGGCGCTGTCCGTACGGAGTTGGTACGTTTTCCCCGTGACCTGCGTGGGTTTCCTCCGAGATCTTCGGTTTCCTCCCACACTCCAAAGACGTACAGGGTTAGTTGAGGCTTCATTGGCTATATTTAAGACCCTTGTGGCTAAGGGGATCAGAGGGTATGGAGAGAAGGAGGTTACTGAGTTGGATGATCAATGATTGGCGGTGCCTCGAAGGGCTGAATGGCCTACTCCTGGTTTCTATGTTTCTATGTTTCCTCCCACACTCCAAAGACGTACAGGTTTGTCGGTTAATTGGCTTCGGTAAAATTGTAAATTGTCCCTGGAGTGTGTCGGATAGTGCTCGTGTACGGGGATCGCTGGCCGGCGGGAACTAGTGGGCTGAAGAGCCTGTTTCCGCGCTGTATCTCTAAAGTTCAAAAGTCTAAAGAAATGGGCAGATATGCCCTAACATGGTCACAGTAGCTGAAAAGAGCTATTGAGCACTGACAAAACAGAGAGGGAGAATGTTATCCAGAGCCTCATTTGTTCATTACATTTGCAGACTAGACTCTGACTTACAATATTTTGTTTCTTCCAGATTTGGTGGCTGAGTGCTTGACATAGAGAACATGGAGCATCAGTGAGTGATGTGATGTAGCAAGGATAAAGTAGTATAATCATGCCGAACAATATTGGTCTTTACTCAGTCTTACAGCTTAACGTTTACAATAATGTAACAGCAATAAACAGTAGAAGAGTTTGTTTTGACGTTCTTAAGAAAGGCTGTTTTCACCAAGGGTCTGGCGGAGTTTTGTAATTGCGATTGGGAAGAAAAGTCAACAGCTGCCAAAGCAAGATGGGTTATTCAGGACATGGGGAAATTATTGGCAGCTGTTACCATCCTGAATTATAAGAGGCAAGAGAAAGATTAGAAGGTATCAGATTCCAGGTTGCAATAACAATGGAAATGAGATGGATGGTAGACAAAAGTGCTGGAGAAACTCAGCGGGTGCAGCAGCATCTATGGAGCGAAGGGAATAGGCAACGTTTCGGGCCGAAACCCTTCTTCAGACTCCAAAGTTGCCTATTTCCTTCGCTCCATAGATGCTGCTGCACCAGCTGAGTTTCTCCAGCACTTTTGTCTACCTTAGATTTTCCAGCATCTGCAGTTCCTTCTTAAACAAAATGAGATGGATGCCTATTGTGGAATAAGGAGGATGTTTCCACTCATGGGAGAGTCTAGGACTAGAAAGGAACTTCCTCTTGAAAGGATTTGTTTAAGAAGGAACTGCAGATGCTGGAAAATCGAAGGTAGACAAAAATGCTGGAGAAACTGAGCAGGTGAGGCAGCATCTATGGAGCGATGGAAATCTCCTCTAGAGAGGAGATGAGAAGAAATGTATTTAGTCAGAGGGTGGTGAATCTGTGGAATTCTTTGCCACAGAAGGCTGCGGAGGCCGTCAATGGATATTTTTGAATTTCCTTTATTGTCATTCAAACAAGTTTGAATGAAATTTCGTGGCACGCAGTCATGACAGAAAAAAGCAACAAAACACACAATGAACACAATTTAACACAAACATCCACCACAGTGAATCTCCAGGCACCTCCTCACCGTGATGGAGGGCAAAAAGTCTTATCTCTTCCTTGTTTGTTCTCCCGCTGCGTCGAGGCGATCGAGGCTCTCGATGTAGAAGCCCACGCTGGGTGATGGTAAGTCCCGTGGCCGATTTTAAGCTCCGCAAACGGGCCGATTCAAACTCTGCGGTTCGGGGCGGACAAAACTGCTGTTACGGGAGCTGCCGAAAAGCGGTCACCAACCAGGGACCTGCGAGCACCCGATGTTACCGTCCACAGGGCTCGCGTCTGAAGCCTCCGAAGCTCCGGTTGGGTCGCAGCCACAGCGCCACCACAGCCTCCGAAGCCAGCCAGCTCCACGATGGTGAGTCCACAGGCTCTGCCACCGGAGCCCCCGAGGTCGATTCCAGTTGGAGGCCGCCACCTCCATGATATTAGGCCGCAGCGCAGACGGAGACGGAGATGGAGATATGACAAGGAAAAGGTCGCATCCCCGTTGAAGAAAGAGATTTTTTTAAAGATCCCCCCACATATACACAACTAAAAATACACTAAAACATACATCTAACAAGACAAACAGATAACAAAAAAAGGAAAGACAGACGGACTACAGGCGAGCTGCAGCTGCTTGGGCAGCGGCGCCACTTCTGTTTTGGTCACAGTTTTAAAGCAGAGATAGATAGATTCTTGATTAGTACGGGTGTCAGAGGTTATGGGGAGATGGCAGAAAAATGGGCTTGGGAGGGAGGGAGAGATAGATCAGCCATGATAGAATGGCGGGGTAGCCCTGATGGGCCGAATGGCCTAATTTTTCTTATGAACATGACCCACTTGAATTTGCAGCTGCTGATTTGTCATTAATATGGAATTATCTTTCCCTCAATAATAATCAACATCTAATGTTGATTCTAAGTTAGTGTTCAGTCTTACTATGAAGTGTAGTGGGATACAACTCCTTGGACAAGGGAGTCTTGCACCTAATAACTTTGATAGTACATGGAATGTGTGTTGAATGTCATGTCAGGCCGGGTTTACAAAGTGTTCAAGGAATCCTAGCACCTCTTATGACATTTGACAGACTCCACCTGGCCTCAATTTCAATGTTTACAGAATGGACATTCTTCCCTCTCCAGTTTTTAAACATTTAGACGTCCGTTAATTTGAGGGGAAAAAGGGCTGTGTGCATGCCCCAGACATAAACAGAGCGCTCCTCTCGACAGGATAGTTAAAATTGAAGCCACAACAGCCGCAGCTCATTTTAAACAAGAGTTTGCTCAGTCAGTTTGCAGCGCTAGATGCAGGAAGATTGTTCCCGATGTTGGGGAAGTCCAGAACAAGGGGTCACAGTTTAAGGATAAGGGGGAAATCTTTTAGGACCGAGATGAGAAAAACATTTTTCACACAGAGAGTGGTGAATCTGTGGAATTCTCTGCCACAGAAGGTAGTTGAGGCCAGTTCATTGGCTATATTTAAGAGGGAGTTAGATGTGGCCCTTGTGGCTAGAGGGATCAGGGGGTATGGAGAGAAGGCAGGTACAGGATACTGAGTTGGATGATGAGCCATGATCATATTCAATGGCGGTGCAGGCTCGAAGGGCCGAATGGCCTACTCCTGCACCTATTTTCTATATTTCTATTTTTCTATGTCACAACCCAGCAACTGTGCGTGAACTACTAAACTTGCCAACATGGGAAGCACACCTGCCGCCAAGAAATGGAGCATGAAGGAACTGCAGACGCTGGTTTAAACCAATGATAGACACAAATTGCTGGAGTAACTCAACGGGTCAGAGGAGGCCACTTAAAGAATGTCTTGGTTTGACACAAAAAGCTGGAGTAACTCAGCGGGTCAGGCAACATCTCCGGAGAAAAGGAATAGGTGACGTTTTGGGTCGAGACCCTTCTTCAGACTGGGAGTCAGGGGAGAGGGAAACGAGAAATATTGATGGTGATGTAGAGAGATGTAGAACAGATGAATGAATGATATTCTATATCTCTCTATATCACCATCTATATCTCTTGTTTCCCTCTCAGTCTCAGAGGGGTCTCGACCCGAAACGTCACCTATTCCTTTTCTTCAGAGATGTTGCCTGGCCCACTGTTACTCCAGCTTTTTGTATCAAGCAAAGAAATTGTGGTTTAATTAAAATGCACATTTTCCCAGTGATGTAATTCTAACTTTAGACTTCAGAGATACAGCATTGAAACAGGACCTTCAGTCCACGGAGTCCTCGCCGATCAGCGATCATCCCATACACAAGCAATATCCCACACACTAGGGACAATTTACCAAAGGCAATTAACCTACAAACCTGTACATTTTTGGTGTGGGCGGAGAACAACTCGCCTTGTCACAGGAACAACGTACAAAGTACGTACAGACAGCACCTGCAGTCAGTCTCGAACCCGGGACTCCAGCGCTGGAAGGCAGCAACTCTACCGCTACACCACCGCCTGGATACCACCAGGGGCGCCGCACGATTGGCAGCCCCGCCAACAGTCTGTGTGTTGGCGTTGGAGGGCTTTACCCGAGCCAGCTGCCTGCCCCTTTTCCAGGGTTACGTCCATGCCCGGGTGCAGTTAGAAAGGGAATACGCCCTGTCCACGGGCACCCTGGGGGGTTCCGGGACCGCTGGGCTCCGCAGATTGCTGAATGTATCCTCAATAAGGATTGTAACATAGTTGTATTGTAGTTTATTATGAATATATGTTTGTATTGGATTATGGTGGTGGGTTCTGGCTTGCTTTATTGTAGTGTAAATATTATTTTTTAATAATTAAATAAATTTTTTGTAAAATAAAAAAAATAAAAATAAAAAAAATAAAAAATAAAGTTTTTCTTTTTTTTTTTAATTGTTAGTGTGTGCTAAAAGGTCTGTGTAAATATTCTCCAGATTGTTTTATGTGGGGGGAGGGGGAGGGTTGGGGTAAACTGTTTTTTCAGTCTCTTACCTTGCCGGAGATGCGATTAATTTCCGGGTCGTATCTCCCGTCACTCTGCGGCCTACCATCGATGGAGTTGGAGACCTCCTCGGACTGACCTTGGGCCCCACAGCGGGAATGGACTTAACATCGGAGTCGATCCCTTGCCTGGGAACACTCCAACCGCAGCCTGCGGACTTACCATCAGGAGCTCGCAGTCTCAGGAGAGGCTAGTCGTGAAGCTCCAACGATGCAGAGGCTCGACCAGCCCCGACGCGGGGTCTGATCGTCCGGCATGGGGGAGTTGACGTCCCCCCCCCCAATGCAGGAGCTGATCGCCTTGATGTGGAGGGCCCAAACGCTACCGGCTATGGGAGTCAAGCTACGGGAGGGCCCACGGCCCCTGACCGCGGGAGAGCTAAGGGAAGAGATTGGAACTTTTTTCGCCTTCCATCACCGTGAGGAATGTGGAGGAGTCACTGTGGTGGATGTTTATGTTAAAATGTATTTTGTGTGTTCCGTCGCTTTTTATTTGTGTGACTGACTTGGCAAATGAAATTCCTCTTTTGTTGCAAAACATACTTGGCTAATAAAGTATTATTGTGATTATGATTGAGTGATTAATTGTAGGTAGACAAAAATGCTGGAGAAACTCAGCAGGTGAGGCAGCATCTATGGAGCAAAGGAATAGGTGACGTTTCGGTTCAAGACCCTTCTTCAGTCTCGACCTGAAACGTCACCTATTCCTTCGCTCCATAGATGCTGCCTCACCCGCTGAGTTTCTCCAGCATTTTTGTCGACCTTCAATTTTGGCTCAGCCACCAAGCACGACACCTGGAGGCTGCAGCGAATCGTCCGATCAGCAGAGAAGGTTATTGGCTGCAACCTTCCCTCCATTGATGAACTGTACACTGCAAGGGCCAGGAAGCGAGCGGGCAAGATCATCTCTGACCCCTCTCACCCTATCCACAAACTCTTTGAATCACTTCCCTCTGGAAGGCGACTCTGGATTGTCAAAGCTGCCACAGCCAGACATAAGAACAGTTTTTATCCACGAGTAGTTGCTCTACTCAACAGCCAAAAATCTGTAGCCTCCCTTTGATCTGGTATTTTGTTGGTTCACATGCTTGATCAATGGTGTTTTACCATTAATGTTCTATTATTATTAATGTTTAGTGTTTTTGAAGTCATTCGTAACTGTCACTGTATGTCATGTTGTTATTTGTAGGCAGAGCACCAAGGGAAATTCCTTGTATGTGAATACTTGGCCAATAAACTTACTTTTTTTTCCAGCATCTGCAATTCTTTCTTAAACGAGTGATTGATTGTGATGGGAGAGGGAAGAAGAGGGAGTGACTGGGCCGAGACTGGTCCTTGATTATGCTGGTCGCCTTACTGAGGTAGCCTGAAAACATTGGTACCTGCTCCAGCATTAGTTATTTTATCATCAGCATCAGTTACCAGCACTAACTATGCTGTCGGGTAAAAGGAGCTGAACATAGCAGATCTGAATCACAGATTTGTACAAAAGAGAAATAAAATGAAATTGCCCTTGTGACAGAGGCAGTGATTCTGCATCTGGCAGTTACTATAAAACTGAGACCAAAGTAATTCAACGGAAATTCTTGCTTTGTTACTGCCATCATTTATTATCCATTATCTTACACTTCCTAATTCTATGCTTCTTTGAGCTAACAGTCTAAGTTGCACAGAAGCTCTCTTGGCAGCCCATTTGGTTCTTAAACTAGATAGAACTTTCAGTAAAATAAATGATCACGGATTCACAGAACCTCCATGAAATCTTGCCCCTCCATTGATCCTTCCGCAGAATTCTGCCTCGGCAAAGCCGGATACAATATAAAAGCAATTTTCAAGCAATTGAATTTCCTTTCTAGTTTTGAAATGGAGGCTCAGATAACTTTTGGGAATAATCTTTGTTGTAAAATTATTAATGCTATCCACATGTTAACACATGGCAGGTCCTTATTGGAGGATTTTGGTATTTTTCGTAAACCCACAATATTGAATTTTTTTTTTCTCACTCTTCGCTCTCGTCTCACTCTGATATTGGACATTAAGTGGGTGAAAACCCGTCTCCTGTGACTGTAGAAGTGGGAGGAAAAACATCTGCTGTGACTCTGAGCTGCAACCAAGACCAAAAAAAAATCTAATCAGTAATGTATCGATTCCCCAAATTGGCGCGGCACGGTGGAGCTGCGGGAGAGTTGTTGCCCGACAGCGCCAGAGACCCGGGTTTCATCCTGACTATGAGCGCAGTCAATACAGAGTTTGTACGTTCTCCCCGTGACCTGCGTGGGTTTTCTCCGGATGCTACCGCTTCCTCCCACACTCCAAAGAAGCACAGGTTTGTAGGTTAATTGGCTTCAGTAAAGATTGTAAATTGCCCCTAATGTGTCGGGTAGTGCGAGTGTATGGCGATTGCTGATCGGCGCGGAGTTGGTGGGCCAAAGGGCCTGTTTCTGCGCTGTATCTCGAAATTAAACTAAGAAGAGACTCAACCCAAAACATCATCAGTCCATTCCCTCCATAGATGCTGCCTGACCCAGTGTTTTATGCTCAAGGTTCCAGCATCTCCTTGTCATAGTTGGCCAGTTCTTGTAATGTTCAGGATAAGAAGCCAAAATGTGAAGAACAACGGCATTTTGGCTCTCAAAGTGTTAACGGCATTGGAAGAGGTACTTGTCCTATTGTGGACATTCCTAAGTTAAAGCTCCTGTTATTTCATTTCACTATTGTCCAATTTGCTTCCTATTCCAGACTTCAGAGGTTATGCAGGAGATATGCCCAGCCATGTATAATGCCGCGGTTGCACTGGGCATCTTCAATCTTCTAGAGGCAGTCAAGGAGACACGAGGAACAAGATGCAATAAATATGTTGCTGACAGACATTGGGTGAAATCAATCTTATGTCACATACCCGAATGGAGTTCAGACGCATTCAAAATAATATATCCATTGGTGAGATGGCTGAGTTTGATTTCTCTTTGTGTCTGTGCCTCACCACAGTATAAACGGATATTGAAAACAAAAAACAAAAAACACTTACCATCAATTGCAATTGTAGAATTGTAATTGTGGATTTAGCTCTGGGCACAGTTGTGTTACTGTGCTTTTTATCATTAAAACATGCCCCTCAGAGGGCATGGCGCGGAGCATGTTGACGTAGTTCACAGGTGGGTGAGTCTGGAACAAAGAGACATCGGCTGCAAAATTAGGGCAAAGTTATTTAAAGACTTTTAGACTTTGGAGAAACAGCGTGGAAACAGGCCCTTCGGCCCACCGCCGAACAGTGACCACCCCGCACACTAGCACTTCCTACACACACTAGGGGCAATTTACATTTACACCAAGGCAATTCACCTACAAGCATACACGTCTTTGAAGTGTGGGAGGAAACGGAAGATCTCGGAGGAAACCCACGCAGGTCACTGGGAGAACGTACAAACTGCGTATAGACAGCACCCGTAGTCGGGATCGAACCCGGAGCGCTGTAAAGCAGCAACTCTAACGCTGCGCCACCACTGCCTGGATCCACAGAGATCCCGCTGCCATTTTTTACAAGCAGAATTTCTGGGAAATTGAGGAGGAGGAAGGTCAATTTGCAGCTTCTAGACGTTCTGAGATCCAACCCTGATCGTTGCCATGGCTCCCTGTCGAAGATCTTGACTTCCTCCAATGGATGGGAAATGATGATGGAAACGCTGTGAAAGGCTGTCGGTATTTGATGACAATCTTAAAATCCCACTTAATAATGTAATGCCGACTGACTGCTTTTCCGCTTCAGATAATCGCCGTGATGGGGAAAGTGATTGTAGGCTTCACCTAGTTACTGCTACAGGTTTTGGTTTATTAGTGCCATGTGCATCGCGACACAGAAATACCTTTGTTTGTGTTCAATCGAATTAAATCAGATCGTACTGGACACGAGCGCAATCAGGTCACGCACGGTTACAACAGGTAGTTCAACGAGAAACATACCAGACTGCAGAATATGGTTTCTCAACACAATGACTTGCTGAAAATTATTTTCAAAAATAGATATAACAAAAGAAAACGTAACTAAACCCCAGTCCAAAAAATACTACCATTCTAGTCCGAGGGTCTCCAATGAGGTAGCTCTCCTCCCTTCCAGCTTTCTTCACACACCCCCTACCTCTCCAATCAGTCTGAAGAAGGGTCTCAACCCGAATGGTCGCCTATTCCTTCTCTTCGTAGATGCTGCCTCACCCGTTGAGTTTCTCCAGCATTATTGTCTACCTACTATCCTACCCAACCTCTGTTGATTATATGAGGACACCAAGTGCTGGAGTAACTCAGCGGGTCAGGCAGCATCTCTGGAGAACATGGATAGGTGATGGTTCGGGTCAAGGCCCTTCCTCAGATTGATTGGAAGAGTGGGGGGGGGGGGGGGGGGGGGAGTATGAAGAAAGCTGGAAGAGAGGCGAGCGACTTCATTGGTAACCCTCGGACTATCTTTGATCGGACTTTGCTGGCTTAACCCAGTGCTAAACTTTATGCCCTTATCATGTATCTATACACTGTAAATGGCTCGACTGTAATCATGTATTGTCCTTCTGCTGACTGGATAGCACACAACAATAGCTTTTCACTGTACCTCGGTAGACGTGACAATGAACTTAGCTGTGACACAGGTCAGCAAGCTGGGATTTAAGTCAGCATTGCAGTGTAACTGTAACTGCTGAAGCAGTTTGCCACACGATTCTTACGGCCAACAGATGTTGTTCAGTCAGTGTGTGCAGGATTGGAAAGATAATGATGGCCTCACTGCACCTCCCATTCGCCCAAGGGTAGAATTAGAACGGATCTTTTCAAGCCTTCGCAAGTGAGTAATTGAGGTCCAGCTTTGCACGTCTGACGTTAGCCAGTGCTGGAACAGGAATAGTCAATCTTAGTTTAGTTTAGTTTGGAGATACAGCGCGGAAACAGGCCCTTCGGCCCACCGAGTCCGCACTGATCAGCGATCCCCGCACATTAACACTATCCTACACACACTAGGGACAATTCACACTTTTACCAAGCCAATTAACCTCGAAACCAGCAAGTCTTTGGAATGTGGGAGGAAACCAGAGCACCCGGAGAAAACCCACACAGGTCACGGGGAGAATGTACAAACTCTGTCCAGACAGCACCCGTAGTCAGGATTGAAAACGGGTCTCTGGCGCTGTGAGGCAGCAACTCTACCGCTGCGCCACACAATTAAAGTATCTGATTGGAGTCATAGTCACACAGCACAGAAACAGGCCCTTCAGGCCAATACATCCATGCTGACCAAGATCCCCCATCTAAGCTGGTCCCATTTGCCTGCAGCGGTAGAGTTGCTGCCTTACAACGCCAGAGACCCGGGTTCGATCCTGACTACCGGTGCTGTCTGTATGGAATTTGGATGTTCTCCCCAAGATCTTTGGATTCCTCCCATACTCGAAAGACGTACAGGTTTGTAGGTTAATTGGCTTTGTATAATTGTAAATTGTCCCTAGTGCGTTTAGGATATTGCTGATGTGTGGGGATCACTGGTCAGCGTGGACTCGGTAGGCCGAAGGACCTGTTTCTGCACTGTTTCTCTAAACTGCACTAAATTTGGCTCATATCCCTTTAAATGTTGTATAGTCCTTCCTCAACTACCTTCCCGAGCAGCTCGTCCCATATATCCACTCAGGTTCCTATTAAATCTGTCCCCTCTCCTCGACCATCGATCGCCCTGTGCACTAGTTCTATTCTACACACTCTAGAGACAATTTACAATTTTAACTAAGCCAATTAACCTACAAACCTGCACGTCTTTGGAGTGTGGGAGGAAACCGGAGCACCTGGAGAAACCCCACGCGGTCACGGGGAGAACGAACAAACTCCGTCCAGACAGCGCCGGTAGTCAGGATCGAACCAAGATCTCTGGCGCTGTGCCACCTCGCCGAGGCTATATATTTTGGAAGTGCGGCAAAATTAGGTTACACATGGTCACAATATGCAGCAGTTTCTCATGAGCTCTAAGAATATATAACTACTAATAAGATCAGCGTTCACAATCCACCAACTTGAAAGGGGCTGCAGAGTAGTTTGTGAATTATGTATCAGGGATCACAAATATTTAGTAGTTCTCTTCTGAAGCAATGGTCGTGCTACACTGCACAAGAACCCTGGGCCATGCGGTCTCCCACGTCCTTACTGACCATTTTACCCACAACGTTGCAAACCTAAGTAAGTAAGTTTATTGGCCAAGTATTCACATACAAGGAATTTGCCTTGGTGCTCCGCCCACAAGTAACAACATGACATACAGTGACAGTTAAGAAGACTCAGAAAACACCAAACATTAATAATAATAAAACATTAATGATGAAACACCATTGATCAAGCTCGTGAACCAACAAAATAGTAAGATTAAATGAGAACTTACCAGTTTGAAGTCCTTAGTTTATGAGGAGTTACGATGAGGGATTTCGCGAAGACCCCGCCAGCACACATGCGCAACATTCTTCAAAGCAGCGGTGTGAAATCACAGATGACAGAACTGACTAGAGATAGTAAGATTAAGAGAAACCATATACCAGTTGACCTTATGATAGAGGGTTGGGAGCGGAGGGCACGAAATCAAAAAGAAAGCAGCCTTCTTTTTACTTCTTCTCTCCATTCCGAGGTTTATGTAGGGATTAAACAAACAGAAACCAACCAGCTCAAGGTTAGTAAAACTTACCTGTTGGTCCTTTTTTAAGCTGCCGGCAGAGGAGCGCGCTCCCCCCCCAGCTTGTCGACTGCAATGCGAGCGACGATATGTCACGCATGCGTGCTGGCGGGTTCTTCACAATGTCATTCACGTGATTCTGAAGTAAAATACCAGATCAAAGGGAGGCTACAGATTTTTGGTTGTTGAGTAGAGCAACTACTCGTGGATAAAAACTGTTTTCATGTCTGGCTGTGGCAGCTTTGACAGTCCGGAGTCGCCTTCCAGAGGGAAGTGATTCAAAGAGTTTGTGGCCAGGGTGAGAGGGGTCAGAGATGATCTTGCCCGCTCGCTTCCTGGCCCTTGCAGTGGACAGTTCATCAATGGAGGGAAGGTTGCGGCCAATAACCTTCTCTACTGATCGGACGATTCACTGCAGCCTCCGGGTGTCGTGCTTGGTGGCTGAGCCAAACCAGACCATGATGAAGAAGGTGAGAACAGACTCTACGATGGCCGTGTAGAATTGGACCAACATTGCCTGTGGCAGATTGTGCTTCCTCAGCTGCCGCAGGAAGTACATCCTCTGTTGGGCCTTTTTGACTGTGGAGTCGATGGTAGCCTATATATAAATAGAATTTCAAATTGATGGATTAGCCGGGATGTTTAACCTTCTCATTTTTGCTTTTTATGCAAATGCTGCCGCATTCCAAATGGATAACAATTCCATGAATTTCATTAACCGGGTGACAGCCCAAGAAAACAAAACCTATGGAGCAAACAGTCACGCGAAGAGCAAAGGGCAGGACCCGTGGAATAGTGGCGAAACCCTCCTGCAGAGTACAGGAAAAAAACATCACATTCTCTGGCCTTCGAGCGGGTCAAGATTAATATGAGCGATTATTTTTACATTATTTTAGGATCTATTAGATGTTCATCAGCAGCAGAGCGGCTCAGCGGTGGAGTTGCTGCCTCACAGGGCTCGATCCTGACCGCGGGTGCTGTCTGTACGGAGTTTGTACGTTCACGTGTGGGTTTTCCCCGGGATCTCTGGTTTCCTCCCACACTCCAAAGACGTACAGGATTCAGTAAGGTTGTAAATTCTCCCTAGTGTGTAGAGAGTGTACGGATTGGCTGGTTCACGTGGACTCGGTGGGCCGAAGGGCCTGTTTCTGCACTTTATCTCTAAACAAAATTAAAAACAACTGAAACTTAATATGTAACCTAAAATAAAATCACAATTAAACAAAGACAAAAAGCCACATTAGATGAAATAACCATTTCCTGCATGATCTTCCCTTTGAAGATCCTCCCAGATCCTTCAGACTGAACATTCTGAAGACGGCTCTCAACCTGAAACGTCACCCATTCCTTCTCTCCAGAGATGCTGCCTGTCTGCTTCAGTTTAAACCAGCATCTGCAGTTCCTTCCTGCACATAGAACAGTACAGCATAGGAACAGTCCTTCTTTTTTTTAATCAAAAAATTTATTCAGTTATTAAAAAATAATATTTACACTACAATAAAACAAGCCAGATTCCACCACCATAATACAATACAAACATATATCCATCATAAACTACTATACAACTGTGATACAATCCTTGTCAAGGATACATTCAACACCCTGCGGAGCCCAGCGGTCCCGGAACTCCCCCCGGGTGCCCGTGAACAGGGCGTATTCCCTTTCTAACCCCACCCGGGCACGGACTTAACCCCGGAAAAGGGGCAGGCAGCCGGCTCGGGTAGAGCCCTCCACCGCCTGGCGCCGTGACTCGCGGATGGCCAGCTTGGCCTGGAACAGTCCCGTTGGCCCTCGGTGTCTGTGCCGAACATGATGCCAAGGCCAAGTCTTATCTTTCATGTACATGATAGGATAGGCAAAAATAAGCGTTGTGGCTTCAGCCTATTCCTTTTTGGGTCATTGATTATGTGAACGTTGTGTGGAATGGATACAGTGTTGGTTCATATTCACACAGATTGTAAGGTTTTGTTTTTTTTAATGTATGACCGAAATAAACTATTCATTCATTCATTCATTCATCCATATTTCCCTGTTCCTTGCGTATCCGTGTGCCTATCCAAAAGCCTCGTCAATACCACTAGTCAGACGATGGTGAATCTGTGGAATTCATTGCCACAGACGGCTGTGGAGGCCAAGTCATTGGGTATTTTTAAAGCGGTTCTAGATTGGCAAGGGTTAGATGAATTTAGGATATTGTCACATACCAATGTTGCATCCTAACCAGCCAGAGGAAAGACAATACATGATTACAATCGAGCCATCCACAGTGTACATATCCAGTGGCTTGCAAAAGTATTCATACCCCTTGAGCTTGTCCACATTCTGTCACGTTACAACCACAAACGTAAATGTATTTTATAGGGATTCTATGTGATCGACCAACACAAAGTGGCGCATAATTGCGAAGTGTAAGGAAAATGATACATGGTTTTCAAATTTTTTTACAAATAAATAACTGAAAAGTGTGGCGTGCAAAAGTATTCAGCCCCCTTTACTCTGAAACCCCTAAATAAAATCCAGTGCAACCAATTGCCTTCAGAAGTCACCTAATTAGTAAATAGAGTCCACTTGTGTGTAATCTCAGTATAAATACAGCTGTTCTGTGAAGGCCTCAGAGGTTTGTTAGAGAACATTAGTGAACAAACAATGTTCCTTGGGCATCATGAAGCCCAAGGAACACACAAGATAGGTCAGGGATAAAGCTGTGGATAAGTTTAAAGCAGGGTTAGGTTATAAAAAAATATCCCAAGCTTTGAACATCTCACGGAGCACTGTTCAATCAATCATCCAAAAATGGAAAGAGCATGGCACAACTGCAAACCTACCAAGACATGGCCGTCCACCTAAACTGACAGGCCGGGCAAGGAGAGCATTGATCAGAGAAGCAGCCAAGAGGCCCATGGTCACTCTGGAGGAGCTGCAGAGATCCACAGCTCAGGTGGGAGAATCTGTCCACAGGACATCTATTAGTCGTGCACTCCACAAATCGGGCCTTTATGGAAGAGTAGCAAGAAGAAAGCCATTGTTGAAACAAAGCCATAAGAAGTCCCGTTTGCAGTTTGCCACAAGCCATGTGGGGGACACAGCAAACATGTGGATGAAGGTGCTCTGGTCTGATGAGACCAAAATTGAAGTTTTTGGACTAAATGCAAAACGCTATGTGTGGCAGAAAACCAACACTGCACATCACCCTGAACACACCATCCCCACTGTGAAACATGGTGGTGGCAGCATCATGCTGTGGGGATGCTTTTCTTCAGCAGGGACAGAGAAGCTGGTCAGAGTTGATGAGAAGATGGATGGCGTCAAATACAGGGCAATCTTGGAAGAAAACCTGTTAGAGTCTGCAAAAGACTTGAGACTGGGGCGGAGGTTCACCTTCCAGCAGGGCAACGACCCTAAACATACAGCCAGAGCTACAATGGAGTGGTTTAGATCAAAGCATATTCATGTGTTAGAATGGCCCAGTCAAAGTCCAGACCTAAATCCAATTGAGAATCTCTGGCAAGACTTAAAAGTTGCTATTCACAGACGCTCTCCATCCAATCTGACTGAGCTTGAGCTATTTTGCAAAGAAGAATGGGCAAAAATTTCAATCTCTAGATGTGCAAAGCTGGTAGAGACAAACCCCAAAAGACTTGCAGCTGTAATTGCAGCGAAAGGTGGTTCTACAAAGTATTGACTCAGCGGGGCTGAATACTTTTGTACGCCACACTTTTCAGGTTTTTATTTGTAATAAAATTTGGAAACCATGTATCATTTTCCTTCCACTTCACAATTATGCACCACGTTGTGTTGGTCTATCACATAAAATCCCAATAAAATACATTTATGTTTGTGATTGTAACGTGACAAAATGTGGACATTTTCAAGGGGTATGAATACTTTTGCAAGCCACTGTACATGATAAAGGGAACAACATGAATAACGTTTAGTGCTAGATAAAGTCCAGTAAAGTCAGATCAACTATAGTCCGTTTAGTAACAGCATGGTGCAAGGCAAAGCCAGCAAAGTCCGATCAAGGATAGTCCGTGGGTCTACGCTGTGGTAGATTGTAGCTCAGTGCTGCTCTCCAGTTGTTTTGTAGGACGGTTCAGTTGCCTGATAAAAGCTGGGATGAAACTGTCCCTGAATGTGGAGGTGTACGCTTTCACACTTCTGTACCGTTTGCCCGATGGGAGAGGGGAGAAGAGGGATTGGACAGGGTGCGACCCGTCATTGAGGGGAGAATTGGGAGGATGTCATGGGTTATGGGGAGAAGGCAGGAGAATGGGGTGGAGAGGGAATGGGGGTAGGTCAGCCACGGTTGAATGGTAGGGTAGACTCGATGAGCCGAATGGCCTAATTCTCTTCCTATGAACTAATGAACATGGTGTATGCCTCAGCCGCTATTCCTGGCAGCCTGTTCCCCTGTGTGAATGCAGGTGCCTTTCTATATTTGTTACGCTGTCGCACTTGAGTGGTGCCAGAGCTCAGACTGGAATTCTGCCTGCCATCAATATTACTCACCTTAAGCGGGAGAACAATCCTTTAAAAACATTGTGAAAATTGCTTCCCCCCACCCCCCCCCCCCGCATTACTCGAAACGTACTCCGAACAGTCCATGTGGGTGTGAAATGAGTGCTTCATGGTTGGATCGTCAGGCAGCCAGTCGGTTTGTGTCTGGCATGCTTTGTCATTTAATCCCTCCCAAATTCTATGAGCTGTTTTAATTTAATTGCAGCACAAAATTGAAAGCAATTCAATTCAGCTTGCGCCTTGCTTCCAATTTGTTATTTTATATTGGGTTCTGCACTCTGCTGAGATTCATAAATGCATGGGCTTCCCATTAAATTGTTGGCAGTGTGGAAAATAAGTGAATGCTTAGAAATCTAAATGTGAAGGATGCTTACAGTAGATTGGCAGCTTCACCACAAGTCAGAATATCAGACCCATGTCTCACGTTGCCAGTCATCTCTTCTTCAGATATGAAAGGCCGCACAGCGGTAGAGTTGCTGCCTCACAGCGCCAGAGACCTGGGATCGATCCTGACTACGGTGCTGTCTGTACGGAGTTTATACGTTCCCCCTGTGACCTGCGAGGGTTTTCCCCGAGTGCACCAGTTTCCTCCCACACTCCAAAGACGTGCAGGTTTGTAGGTTAATTGGCTTTGGAAAAGATTATAAATTGTCCCCTAGTGTGTGTAGGATAGTGCTAGTGTACGGGGTGATCATTGGTCACTGCAGACTAAAGGGCCCTGTCCCACTTTCACGACTTAATTCACAACCTCTGCCGAGTTTGCCCTTGACTCATACTCGCAGCATGGTCGTCACGAGGTCGTAGGTAGGAGGTCGTAGGTAGGTCGTGGCGGGCCGTGATGCTAGTCGTAGGTACTTGTGGCATCAAGTAGGTCGGGGCGTTTTTCCAACGTGATGAAAAATGTCCACGAGTAAAAAAGGTTGTGAATTAGGTTGTGAAAGTGGGACAGGCCCTTAAACTAAATTATAATGGGAGAGAACAATGAGGTTTTGGTTTAGGTTAATTATTATAGGTAGACAAAAGTGCTGGAGAAACTCAGCGGGTGCGGCAGCATCTATGGCGCGAAGGAAATAGGCAACGTTTCAGGCCAAAACCCTTCTTCAGACTGATGCAGGGTGGGGGAAGGCAGGAAGAAGAAAGGACGAGGAGGAGCCAGAGGGCTGAGGGAGAGCTGAGAAGGGGAGGAGAAAGCAAGGTCTACTGGAAATTGGAGAAGTCAATGTTCAGGCCTTTGCGGTGCAGACTGCCCAAGCGGAATATGAGGTGCTGCTCCTCCAATTTCCGCTGGTGCTCACTGGAGGTGGCCCAGGACTGAAAGGTCGGATACGGAATGGGAGGGGGAGTTGAAGTGCTGAGCCCGAAACGTTGCCTATTTCCTTCGCTCCATAGATGCTGCCTCACCTGCTGAGTTTCTCCAGCATTTTTGTCTACCTTCGAGTTTCCAGCATCTGCAGTTCCTTCTTGAACAGGTTAATTATTGTCATGTGTTTCGAAGTCTAGTGAAAAACCTTTTGTTTCGTATGCCATACAAACAGATCAGATACACCATACATAAATGCACTCATAGGTAGAGCAAAGGGGAAGGTAGACAATAGACAATAGGTGCAGGAGTAGGCCACTCGGCCCTTCGTGCCAGCACCACTGAGTGCAGGATATAATGATGGGAGAGGGGAGAGGGGAGAGGAGGGAGTTGCAGGGTACGCTTGTCCTTGATTATGCTGTTGTCTTGTCGAGGCAGCGTGAGCTATAAATGGAGTCAATAGAAGAGAGGTCAGTTTGTGTGATGGTCTGGGCTGCGTCCACAATTCGAGCAAAAATCATGTGTCTTTTTTAAAATTTGATCAAAAAATTTATTCAATTATTAAAAAATAATATTTACACTACAATAAAACAAACCAGATCCCACCACCATAATCCAATACAAACATATATCCATAATAAATTATTGTACAACTATGATACAATCCTTATTGAGGATACATTCAACGCCCTGCGGAGCCCAGCGGTCCCTGAACTCCCCCAGGGTGCCCGTGGACAGGGCGTATTCCCTTTCTAACCCCATCCGGACACGGACGTAACCCCAGAAAAGGGGTCGGCAGCCGGCTCGGGTGGAGCCCTCCACCGCCTGGCGTCGTGACTCGCGGATGGTCAGCTTGGCCAGGCCCAGGAGCAACCCATATAACCATATAACCATATTAACAATTACAGCACGGAGACAGGCCCTCTCGGGCCCTTCCAGTCCGTGCCGACCATTTGTTTTCCCCTAGTCCCATCTACCTGCACTCAGACCATACCCCTCCATTCCCTTCACGTCCAGGAGCAACCCAACCAGGACATCTTCAGCCCTACCCTCTCCCCTACGCACAGGGTGTCCAAAGTGGAGGATGGTGGGTGGAAAATGCAGCCAGAAGGCAAGGAGCAGCCCCTTTAGGTATTCAAACAGTGGCTGCAGCCTCACGCGCTCCATGTACACGTGGTAGACAGGCTCTTCCAGCCCGCAACAGTGGCAGGCGGCTGGCGAGCGTGTGAACCGCGAGAGAAACGGGTTTCAGGGAATCTTGTGTTCTTGGGTGGAGCTGATCCCAAGCCACGCTGTGACGACCAAACCAAGTTTGACAAAACTACAACAGGGAATCTTTTTACAATTAAGAATTCTCTCTCTCATAGAAATCTCATGGAATGCCCTTCTTACATAACTCTTCCCAGAAATTACCAGTGCAAGTTAATAGAAAGTTGCTGACCATTTCAATAAGAGGAAGTGTGCAAGATTCAATGTTAAATTCTATAGAATGAGCAATGTTCGGTCTTAATTGAAAAGATGTCATCTGGAGAGAGGGTCAAACTCATTGGATAAATCATAACCTTTCAATTGTAAGATGGAAAATTAATTAGTTACTTTATGATTAACGTTTCAATTTGTGGCAAATTGGCTTCAATGACGTGGAACTTTCAACTGAACACTTCCCATCCCCAAGTCGATCCCTCTGCCTGGCCAAAGGATAATAATTCCGGAAGGGAAAAAGATTGTTTATCAATTATTTATTTGTCAACACTGATCAGTTCGGGGCAGCACGGTAGGCAGCGGTTGAGTTGCCAGAGACGGCGGGTAGATAAGCGCAAGATGCTGGAGTAACTCAGCGGATCAGGCAGCATCTCTGGAGGAAAGGAAGAGGTGATGTTTCGGGTCAAAACCCTTCTTCAGACTTACAACCGTTGCTGTCTGTATGGAGTTTTCACATTCTCCCGTGACCGCGTGGGTTTTCTCCGGGTGCTCCGGTTTCCTCCCACACTCCAAAGTCACACAGTTTTGTAGGCTAATTGGCTTTGGTAAAGACTGTAAATTGTCCCTAGTGTGTGTAGGGTAGTGGTAGTGTGCTGGGATCGCTGGTCGGCGCGGACCCGGTGGGCCGAGGGCCTGTTTCCGCTCTGTATCTCTCTAAACTAACAAAACTAAAAGTTCAAGGACTTTGCCAGGAGACAGCTGGAGGCAAAAGTGCTTCATCGCAGAAATTCTAGGATCAATCCCCGTGGCAATGTGTTTTCTTCCCGGGGAAGAAAACACTTTCTTGGGGATGTGTTGGTGGATGGCGCTGTAAATTGGAGGTGGTGGAATCAGTGATCGGTCTAGACCAACCCCGATGAAAAGACATCCGCAGTTGATCCCCATGTTGAGGCATCAGTTCCCAGGTGGGCTGAGGCATCATCAGTCGTTCAATGTCCCGGCCAGTCCACACTTCCGCCAACCCTGGTGGCCATCATGATGGGGGCGACGCTGGGCACGCTTTAGCCCCCACGGCCTGCAGATGTGTGCATCGTGACCCGTCTGACCCGCTCCATCTTTTGATCGCCAGATGGTCGACGTGATCGCCGAGGATGAGGGGAGGGAGACGAGCCTCTCCTGGACCAAGTACAGCAGCGGTGCCCCGAGAGCACCTCACTCACACCTGATGACCCAACTGGATGGAGACCCGGCGAAGGCCGGACTGGCTCAGCGAGGACGTGTTAGCGTGGAGTCTGAAGCCGAGCAATGGTAGAGTTGCTGCCTGACAGCGCTTGCAGCGCCAGAGACCCAGGTTCGATCCCGACCACGGGCACTGTCCTTACGGGTGTTTGCACCATTCACCCCATGAACCCCAAGGGTTTTCTCCGAGGTCTTTGGATTACTCCCACACTCCAAAGACGTGCAGGTTTGCAGGTTCATTAGCTTGGGTTTCTACACTTGGTATAAGTTTAAATTGACCCTGGTTTGTATAGGCTTGTGTTAATGTGCAGGGGGTCGCTGGTCGGTGCGGACACGATGGGCCAAAGGGCCTGTTTCCCCGCCGCATCTCCAAGCTAAACCAAGGTGGGCCATCAGAGAGCGAGATAGGGCCGTCAAGAGAGCCGAGGGCCACTGAGGTTCCCAGTGAGGGGTGGGGGGGCTGTTGCCAAGATTGGCGGCAGGCAGTAAATCGGACTATTCGGTGAACCTTGGTAACTTTGTCGGTGTGGAGCGGCCCGGTGTTTATTGGTCAAACCCTGGGCCCTGGGACGGGCAGGGTCACGTGACTAGGTTTGGCAGGAAGAAGTTGTCACGTGGCTTTGGGGCGTGTGCCCTGTTATACATGTAGAACTTTGGGAGAATTCACCCCAGTCGCGTGTGAGCAGTTCTTGGTTTAACTCAATAAAGATCACTTTGTTTAGACAATAGACAATAGACAATAGACAATAGGCGCAGGAGAAGGCCATTCAGCCCTTCGAGCCAGCACTGCCATTCAATATGATCATGGCTGATCATCCCCAATCAGTACCCCGTTCCTGCCTTCCCCCATTATCTCCCCCTGACTCCGCTATCTTTAAGAGCCCTATCTAGTTCTCTCTTGAAAGCATCCAGAGAACCTGCCTCTACCGCCCTCTGAGGCAGAGAATTCCACAGACTCACCACTCTCTGTGAGAAAAAGTGTTTCCTCGTCTCCGTTCTAAATGGCTTACTCCTTATTCTTAAACTGTGGCCCCTGGTTCTGGACTCCTCCAACATCGGGAACATGTTTCCTGCCTCTATCGTGTCCAAACCCTTAACAATCTTATATGTTTCAATGATATCACCTCTCATCGTTCTAAACACCAGAGTGTACAAGCCCAGCTGCTCCATTCTCTCAGCAACAACACGTGACTTGCTATGTCGGCACCAAAACGTGGCCACTCTTGCGTACTCTCCCGGCGAGGTCTGCTCTACGATTCTACCAGGTTGTTTGCGAAAGCGAGGCGATGCACAGTGTACCTAGGTACATGTGACAATAAAATATCATTGCATCATGCAGGAACGGGGTACTGATTGGGGATGATCAGCCGTGATCACATTGAATGGCAGTGCTGGCTCGAAGGGCAGAATGGCCTACACCTGCACCTATTGTCTATTGTCAAGTCAAGAGAGTTTATTGTCACGTGTCCCAGATAGGACAATGAAATTGTTGCTTAGCTTCAGCACAACAGAACATATAGAAAGTATGAATACAGAACAGATCAGTGTGTCCATATACCATTATATATGTACACACATGAATAAATAAAACAAATAAAGTGCAAATAAACTGATAATGGGCTATTAATGTTCAGAGTTTTGTTTGAGTTCAATAGCTGTGGGGAAGAAGCTGTTTCTGAACCTGGACGTTGCAGTCTTCAGGCTCCTGTACCTTCTACCTGAAGGCAGCGGGGAGATGAGTGTGTGGCCAGGATGGTGTGGGTCCTTGATGATGCCGCCAGCCCTTTTGAGGCAGCGGGTGCGATAGATCCCCTGGATGGTCTATCATTGAATGAAGATACAGCTGTTGAACAATGCTGAGGGGGACGTCAGAAGGCAAAGAGGGCACGCACAACAAGCAGTGAATCAGCAGGGGGCTGCCAGTGATCGAGAATCAGGGCGTGTTCGAGCAGCCATTCAACTCTCCAGGCGTGGTCCCTCGGTGGGTGGAGGGGCGGGTTCTGACATGGCAGCTCCCTGGGAGCTGATGGATGTGCAAAGGAGGAGCCGGACAAAGATGAGAGTGAAAAGGCAATCCCTTGAAGCCCTGTGAAGATTGCACTCTGTCGTGACAAGGTAGAAGGCAGAAGGCAGGCTTTCAATGCTCTTCAATAAGGTCTGTGCCATGATTGAAGCACTGACTCGAGCCAAGGGACGAAAACATTATGGCAGCAAGTGCAAAATAAATCAGAGCAGGATTGAAGTAGCCCTTCATTATAAAAATGCACGTTCTGTCCCTGTTAGCGGGAAGCCACTTAACTCCAAAAAAAATCAGCAAAAAGCAGAATACGAAAACAACTGCATGGAAAAGGCAGCCGGGCATTGCACATGAAGTCTGCGTATAGGCAGTAAACAGTGATGGTAGGAGAATCACAGCAGGGAGTGCAGGTAAACACTGAGTCACTGCTGAAGACTCCCAGCTGGTCACCTGTGCTTCCGTCTCTGTTACTGAGCAGGCTATATGGCTCTTGTATACATGGGTGAGTGCTGAATGGTTGTAGAGTCATAGAGCGATACAGTGTGGTAACAAGCCCTTCATCCCAACTTGCCCACACCGGCCAACATCACCCAGCTACACTAGTCCCACCTGCCAGCGTGTGGTCCATATCCCACTAAACCTGTCCTATCCTTAATGTTTCTTAAGCATTGCGATAGTCCCTGCCCCAACTACTTCCTCCGGCAGCTAGTTCCATAAACCCACCACCCTTTGTGTGAAAACGTTACCCCTCAGGTTCCTTTTAAATCTTTACGCCCTCACCTTAAACCTATGTCCTCTGGCCTAGAGTAGGTGAATCAAGGACCAGAGGGCATAGGTTTACGGTGAAGGGGAAAAGATTTAATAGGAATATGAGGGGTAATATTTTCACACAAAGGGGTGGTGGGTGTTTGGAACGAGCTGCCAGAGGAGGTAGTTGAGGCAGGGACTATCGCAACGTTTAAGAAACAGTTGGACAGGTACATGGATAGGACAGGTTTGGAGGGATATGGGCCAAATGCAGCCAGATTGGACTAGTGTAGATGGGGCATGTTGGCCGGCGTGGGCAAGTTAGGCCGAAGGGCCTGTTTCCATGCTGAGCATACATGCCTGTGAGCTCCTTTTATAACTGATGCTGTGCTTACACTGAAAACTGATCATTGATGATTAGTGAGCAACTCATTGTAACTGGTGTCATTGACCAACAGAGCTGTTTTGGGTCAGTCTGCCTTGGCCTACATGATCTCCCGATTACCAACTATTTTAACTCCCCTTCCCATTCCCACACTGACCTTTCTGTCCTGGCCCTCCTCCACTGTCAGAGTGATGCCCAACACAAATTGGAGGAACACCATCTCATATTTCACTTGGGCAGCTTACACGCCAGCGGGATGAGTTTTGATTTCTCTAATTGGAAGTAGCGATTGCATTCCCCCTCTCTCCGACCTGTTCACCTTGCTTGTTCACTGTATCCCTTTGTTTTCATCTATTCCACAGCCAACAATGGACCATTGTGGGCTCCACCTTTCTTCAGTCTCTGTGCTGGTTGTTTGTGCTGTACTTTTTCATACCTCTAGTATCCCTCACTCTGAGTCTGAAGATGGGACTCGACCTGAAACGTCACCTATTCCTTTTCTCCAGAAATTTTGCCTGACCTGCTGAGTTAATTTTAGTTTAGTTTGGTTTAGATATACAGCCATGGAAACAGGCCCTTCGGCCCTCCAGGTCCAAAGCCGACCAGCGATCCCCGCACCCTAGTACTATCCTACACACACTCAGGACAAGTTACAATTTTACCAGAGCCATTTAACCTACAAACCTGCACATCTTTGGAGTGTGGGAGGAAAATGGAGCATCCGGGGAAAACCCACGTAGGTCACGGGGAGAACGTGCAAACTCCATACAGACAGCGCCCGTAGTCAGGATCGAACCGGGGTCTCTGGCGCTGTAAGGCATCAACTCTACCATTCCGTTGGAGTGACTCCAGCACTTTGTGTCCTTTCTTCGGTGTAAACCAGCATCTGCAGTTCCTTCCTACATACATTTTTGAAGTCCTTGTCGTTTACAAACATCACGAGCTTCACACGGTGGTGGCACGGTGAAGCAGCGCTACCCGGGTTCGATCCTGACCACGGGTGCTGTCTGCACGGAGACTGTACGTCCTCCCCCTGACCTGCGTGGGTTTTCTCCGGTTTCCTCCCGCACTCCAAAGGCGCGCAGGTTTGCAGGTTAATTGGCTTGGGTAAAATTGTAAATTGTTCCTAGTGCGTGTAGGATAGCGCTCGTGTGTGGGGATTGCTGGTCGGCGCGGGCTGGGTGGGCCGAAGGGCCTGTTTCCAGGCTGTATCTCTAAACTAAACTTCAGAGCGCAGCTTAGCGTAGCTTGGTCAGTCATCGAGGAGCCGCAGGATGAGGTGCGGCAGTGTGAGATACGCGGCGGTTTTGCAGGGGTGACTTTAGAAGTAATTCAACAAAGTCAATCAGTGCAGGCTCTTAGCCTGATTGCTTGTCAAGTTAATTAGCAGCCTCACGATTTGCTTCACTGTAACAGTGGCTATATATTTGCAATACAGTCAGTAAGCATCAAAAAAGTTCCAATCATTCTCAGACAGAAATATTGAATTATTGTCTTACTTCTCCACCCAAAGAATGATTACTATACTCACTTAATGTTCCGGTGGCAATGCAAAACATTTCACATCTCGCCCGAGCTGGGAAACACTAAGAGCATGTATTCATTGATTTCATTAAGCAGAGTAGGATAGTGGTTGAGCAAGCAACATCCATGTTGTTAGACGGACTGCCCAGTGCCTGGCTACTGACAAGGATGGAGAGAACGATCTCGCCATTAAGACCAAAACAGGCTGGCTTTTAGCGATCAATGGTTTGTCGATTGCTTCAGTTTGGTTTAGTTTAGTTTAGATCATTAGTGTTTTTTTAGTTTTAGTTTTAGTTTTAGTTTCAGTGTTTAGAGATACAGCGCGGAAACTGGACCTTCGGCCCACCGAGTCCGCGCCGACCGGCGATCCCCGCACACTAACACTATCCTACACACATTATGGACAATTTATAAGCCATCCAATGTGTAAATAGATTCAAGATTCAAGAGAGTTTATTGTCGTGTGTCCCTGATAGGACAATGAAATTCTTGCTTTGCTTCAGCACAAGAACATAGTAGGCATTGACTACAGAACAGATCAGTGTGTCCATATAGCATTATATAATTAAATACACACATGAATAAATAAACTGATGAACAGATGATGGGCTATTAATGTTCAGAGTTTTGTCCGAGCCAAGTTTAATAGCCTGATGGCTGTGGGGAAATAGCTATTCCTGAACCTGGTCGTTGCAAATAAAGATTTAAAAGAGTATAATGTACGATCACGGATCCACTGCTGGGACCAGCACACGCAACGTATCGGCTGGCTCCAGCGCCATCTTTCCTTCATGTATCCTACACACCAAGAACAATTTACAGAGGGCCAATTAACCCTTGCAGTCCCGCACGTCTTCGGGATGTGAGATGAAACCCTGAGCACCCGGAGGAAACCCACGAGGTCACTGGGAGAACGTGCAAACTCCACGCAGACAGCACCGGAGGACAGGATCGAACCTGGGTCTCTGGTGCTGTGAGGCAGTGGCTCGACCTGCTCCGACACTGTGCTGCCTATTAAATAGTGCAGCTGGATTCTTAATCTGCATGTTTGCAATCATGTCTAATTATGATTAATATTTTGTGATATTATGAACTTAATAGTTATCTCACAAAAAAAAGCTTTGTTGACTTCTACTCAGGTGTGTCAAGTGCTTTGCGGCCATTGAAGTCCTTTAACAGTGAGTTAGCTGATATGATTGAAAAACATCAATCCTGATAAAGGTTACAAAATTACACTCCTTCATCGGACTGCGCTTAGATTTGCTATATATATATATATAATTATCTGGAGTGAGACAAACCCAGAACCTCCAGAGTCAGCCATGGACATCCAGTATCTTTCACCTGCAAACATAACTTGCAGATTGAGTGAGGCCACATGCAAATTGGAGTAACAGCACCTCATACAGTACTTCGCTTGGGCAGCTCACACCCCAGCGGTATGAACATTGATTTATCTAATTTCAAATAACTCCTGCATTCCCTTACTTCCCCTCCCCCCCCCTTCCCCCATTCTAACCATCCGTCCAGTTCCACTGTTCACATCCAAGTATCCCTCTTGGGTATCACCTTCCCCAGCCAACATTGGACCATTGTGGGCTCCGCCATTATGGGCTTCCTGAGGACATCTGTTGCCGCCCCTGATTTGTTCTCAGTTTCTCACTTTCAGTTCATTTCTACCCCCCATCCCCCCCACCCCCACCCCACCCTCACCCCCACCCCCACCCTCACCCCCACCCCACCCTCACCTCCACCCCCCACCCTCACCTCACACCCCCACCCTCACCCCCACCCCACCCTCATCTACACCCCCCCACCCCCCACCCCCACCCCCCCCTACCCCACCCCACCCTCACCTCCACCCCACCCCCCTACCCCCACCCCACCACCCTCCCCCACCTCCCCCCCCCCCGCCACCTTTAGTTTAGTTTAGTTTTTTTTAGTTTAGAGATACAGCGCGGAAACAGGCCCTTCGGCCCACCAGGTCCGTGCCGACCAGCGATCCCCGCACATTAACACTATCCCACTAGGGACAATTTTTACATTTATACCAAACCAATTAACCTACAAACTTGTACGCCTTTGGAGTGCAGGGGGAAACCGAACATCTCGGAGAAAACCCACGCAGGTCTCGGGGAGGACGTACACACTCCGCACAGACAGCACCCGTAGTCAGGATCGAACCCGGGTCTCTGGTGCTGCATGCGTTGTAAGCAGCAACTCTACCACTGCGCTACCATGACCACCCAATTCTGAGATGATAGTCCCTAAATCTAGTTTCCCACACAAAGACCTCTCAATATTATTCTGCCCAAGGGTTGGGGTTAAGGGTTGGGGTTGGGGTTAAGGGTTGCGGTTGGGGTTAAGGGTTGGGGTTAAGGGTTGGGGTTAAGGGTTGGGGTTAAGGGTTGTGGTTAAGGGTTGGGGTTAAGGGTTGGGGTTAAGGGTTGGGGTTAAGGGTTGGGGTTAAGGGTTGGGGTTAAGGGTTGGGGTTAAGGGCTGGGGTTAAGGGTTGGGGTTAAGGGTTGGGTTAACCCTCAACCCTCAACTCATTGCATGTTTCAGTAAAGGAGATTTCTGTCTTTCTTTGTCTTAATGTTGAAATTATAAGAGGCACCGATAGGGTAAAGAGTCTGACCCTTTTTACCAGGATGGAAAATTCAAATACTGGAGAGAATAGCTTTAAGGTGAGAGGGGGAAAGTTTAAAGGCGATGTGTGGGGCATGCTTTTTACACAGAGGGTGGCAGGTGCGTGCTGCAGATAGTATAGTGGCATTTAAGAGACTCTTGGATAGGCACATGGATATGCAGGGAATGGAGGAATGTGAATTATGTGCAGTTAAATAAGAGATAGTCTTGATAGTCATGTTAGGCACAGAAGGGCCTGTTGTCGCACTGTGCTCTTCTATATTTGGTCAATAAACGATCAATGTTATTTTAACATTGAAAGACACATTTTTCTTTCTTAACAGACATTTCATTTCACGCAATGTTGAACCAAATTAAAAAAACAAAACTTAAAAAAAACGTTGATAGTTTCTCATACATGTGGAGCCTAATGCACTTTAGGGTTTATATTGAGTCGTTCAGTGAAGAGACCAGTAGAATTAAAATTAATCATCCCACGAATAATTCATTCAGCTCATTCCTTCCAACAGACTGTATATATTTTACACCATTTCTCCTGCCCTACATTTTTCTTCTCTCTCTTGTGGAAGCTGAATGAGTAACTATAGCTATTGTACAAAAAAAACACCGAGATTTCTTCTTGTTGCTTAAAGCTAATCCAGTAAAGTCCTTGGATATCAATATCCATTATTCAACTCGACTGCTGCATTGGTTCAATTATATTTCCATGGGCAGAACGACGGTGTGAATAGAATTCATGATCTCCTCACTACATGTACATTAATTACAGCCTTCATCTCTCTTCTCAGTCGGATAGCCAAAGGTTTTTACATGAGAAGCTTAGAGGGCATCAACGATCTTCCACAAACAATTGTTCTCCATGCCCCGATGTTACTTGAGGGCGAAGAATGAAGAATAGAGTGGCACGGTGGCGCAGCAGTATGGTTGCTGCCTTCCAGCGCCAGAGACACAGGTTCGATCCTGACTACGGGTGCTGTCTGTACGGAGTTTGTACGCTCTCCCTGTAACCTGCATAGGCTTTCTCTAGGATCTCCGGTTTCCTCCCACACTCCAAAGAAGCACAGGTTCTTAGATTTAGTTCTTAGGACTAATGGAATCACGGGATATGGGAAAAAACAGGAACGGGGTACTGTTTTTTGAACGATCAGCCATGATCATATTGAATGGCGGTGCTGGCTCGAAGGGCCAAATGGCCTCCCCTGCACCTATTTTCTACGTTTCTACGTTTCTACAAACCCACACGTCTTTGGGATGTGGGAGGAAGCCGGAATATCTGGGGGAAACCCACGCGGTCATAGGAAGAACATGCAAGCTCCACACAGACAGCACCCGAGGTGGGAATCGAACCCGAGTCTGGCGCTGTGAGGCAGCAGCAGCACTACCAGCTGCACCATCGTTACTTATGATAACCCTGACCACCTGTTCGGGTCACATCCACCTTGGTCATTCCTCTCAGCTCCAAAACATGGGTTTTACGTTGGAATAATTAGAAAGTATTGTCTACAGAAGCCTCTGCACGTTCTCACAGTGGTGAATATATTGATATAATCATGGAGAGTTTTGTTTTTATCCCATTCAGTATTTCTCTCCACAAATGTTCTGAGCCATCACACAATAAATGCTGAACTGTTTTACACGAATGATTAAGTTTATGTCCCACTGTCATTGTTAAAGTGCTTACTCACATATTAGATTGTGTCCTGTACTGATCTATGCATTGTTTTGGTTATTCCTTACCATCTGACAGTGTAAACAGTTAGATTCATCTGCACTTAACGCTGCCTCGGCAAGGCCACCACCATACTCAAGGACCAGTCTCACCCCGGTCACTCCCTCTTCTCCCCTCTCCCATCAGGCAGGAGGTATGCAAACGCTGACCTGAAGATTCAGGGGCAGTTTCATCCCAGCTGTTATTAGGCAAATAAGTCCAGACTTCCCATCTGCTTTATTGGCGACCCTCAGACTAATTATAATCTGGCTTTACTGGACTCTATAGAAACATAGAAACATAGAAAATAGTTGCAGGAGGAGGCCATTCGGACCTTCGAGCCAGCACCGCCATTCATTGTGATCATGGCTGATCGTCCCCTATCAATAACCCGTGCCTGCCGTCTCCCCATATCCCTTGATTCCACTAGCCCCTAGAGCTCTATCCAACTCTCCCTTAAATCCATCCAGTGATTTGGCCTCCACTGCCCTCTGTGGCAGGGAATTCCATAAATTCACAACTCTCTGGGTGAAAATGTTTTTTCTCACCTCAGTCTTAAATGGCCTTGCCTTTATTCTATGACTGTGGCCCCTGGTTCTGGACTCGCCCAACATTGGGAACATCTCGCACTTATCATTATTCCCTTGTAGACGGCTCGATTGTAATCATGGATTTGTTTCCGCTGGTTGGCCAGCACGCATCAAAAAGCTTTTCACTGCACCTCTGTGTAACAAAATAACTTCCCCAGCACATCCCTTCAAATTTTCCTCCTCTGACCTTATAGCTGCACTGAAAATAGACGCAAAAAGCTGGAGTAACTCAGCGGCTCAGGCAACACCTCTACAGAGATGATCATTGGTGTGCTCTGCAGCCTACGCATGTTCAGATCAATATTCCAGGAGCCACTGACTTTCCATCAGGTGCTGGTAAACAGGGGAACTCACTGACTCTCAGGTAACCTGGGCAGAGGTCAATCTCACCACTAATCTGTAGGGAGGAACTGCAGATGCTGGTTTACACCAAAGATAGATGCAAGGTGCTGGAGTAACCGTGGCTCAGGCAGCATCTCTGGAGAAAATGGACGGGTGTCGTTTTGGGTCGGGAGCCATCTTCAGTCCATTAATGTGCAGCTTTACAAACAGGTGGCGACAATGCAACCCCCATCTGATAGTCCTTCAGGCATAGGGGACTTTGAGAATCCATCATGCCGTTGCTTAAGTAACCTTATTACTTAAATCTAAAGGGTAATAATTTCATAGCTTTGACCAATCATCGATTGGAATTGCAAATGGAAATCGGACTAACCTCAATCTGAAGAAGTGTCTCCACCCAAAACGTCACCCATTCCTTTTCTGCAGAAATGCTGTCTGACTCGCTGAGTTACTCAAGCTTTTTGCGTCTATCTTCGGTTTAAACCAGCATCTGAAGTTCCTTCGTACACTTATCACCTCACCCTTTAGTATTTGACATTTCCACTCTGGGAGAATGATTCTGACCGTCTACCTTGTCTCTGCTATATAGTAACCAAGACAAACTGTACCCTGTATTAGTTGAAGGATAAATGCTGGCTTGTACACCAGGGAGAGGTATGAGGGCCCGTTGGAAGGGTGACTGTATGGTTCTTTTATCGACTTGAGAGAGCAGATGTGACCCTAGTTTAATGTCTCATCCAAAAGGCAAAAACAAAGAAGCAATTGTAAAGTGGATGAATGGTTGGATTTTTACCCGCGCTTTACAAAGTGACCTATTTGCTGGCATCGCTCCGAGATGCATTTGCTTTGCATAGTTCTATGTTTCTCTGATGCTATCTATACTGTCTTTGTTGTGACAAGCATTGATCATTTATTTGTCCACTTACTTGAGTCAAGATGGTGATAAATTTAATAAATTCTCATAAACGCAACTCTATCAGCGGAGAGGGTCTAAATGAGTTGTCAAAGCCTGAGCAGTTACATGGAATCTCACATGATGGATATAGTTTATCATGGAATGGATGAATTTAAGACCAGAACAACTATTTTAAGATTGCAGACTTAAAATTCAAACTCAATAACATATGACTCTAGTGGGAAAATAATTGCACGTTCTAAAATAACATATTTTTCTTCAGTATTGCCTGACAGATGTGAATGTAACGACTGTTGTATCAGTCAGGCTCTAACAGTTTAGCCCTTATTTGCAGTGACAGTTTGATCCTGTATATAAACTCATCTATGTAACTAAAGGTTTCATCTTGACCACTTCCTGTCTGCGCTTTATATTGACTTTGGGAAAAACGGTAACATATATCGCCATGTTTTTTGGCCGTCGTACTCACAGTCCTCCTCCGCTGAGGCAGCACCGAGGACCTTTCCGATCTTTTCCAAAATTGAGTTTGGTGACCTGCACTCTGCCTGAAATGCTGTGAAATTGCGTTTGGAGGCCTGCACTCTGCCAGAAATGCTGTGAAATTGAGTTTGGAGGCTTGCACTCTGCCTGAAATGCTGTGAAATTGAGTTTGGAGGCCTGCACTCTGCCTGAAATGCTGTGAAATTGAATTTGGTGGCCTGCTCTCTGCCAGAAATGCTATGAAATTGAGTTTGGAGGCCTGCACTCTGCCTGAAATGCTGTGAAATTGAGTTTGGTGGCCTGCACTCTGCCTGAAATGCTGTGAAATTGAGTTTGGTGGCCTGCACTCTGCCTGAAATGCTGTGAAATTGAATTTGGTGGCCTGCTCTCTGCCAGAAATGCTATGAAATTGAGTTTGGAGGCCTGCACTCTGCCCGAAATGCTGTGAAATTGAGTTTGGTGGCCTGCACTCTGCCTGAAATAGGCTTTTAGACTTTAGAGATACAGCGCGGAAACTGGCCCTTCAGCCCACCGTGTCCACGCCGACCAACAATCACCGCGTAGACTAATAAACTCGGGACAATTTACAATTTTACCGTAGCAAATTAACCTAAAAACCTGCACGCCTTTGGAGTGGGGAAGGAAACCAGAGCACCCAGGGAAAGCCCACGTGGTCACGGGGAGAACGCACAAACTCCGTACAGACAGCACCTGCAGTCAGAATCTAAGCCGGCTGTCTGGCACTGGAAAGCAGCAGCTCTACCACTGTGCCACCCCCATTTTTAAATGAATTTCAGAGGGTGAAAATAAATGTATTTGCACATAGGGCAGCAGGGTGGAGCAGCGGTAGAGTTGTTAACTTACAGCGCTTGCTACGCCCGAGACCCGGGTTCGATCCCGACCACGGGTGCTGTCCGTACGGAGTTTGCACGTTCTCGCCGTGACCTGCGTGGGATTTCTCTGAGATCTTCGCTTTCCTCCCACACTCCAAAGACGTACAGGATTGTAGGTTAATTTGCTTGGTGTGTGTGTAAATCGTCCCTAGTGTGCGTAGGACAGCGTTAATGTGCGGGGATCGCTGGTCGGCGTGGACTCGGTAGGCCGAAGGGCCTGTTTCCGTGCTGTATCTCTAAACTAAACTTTAAATAAAATAAGGTCCAGTGAAATCCGATGAAAGATAGTCCGAGGGCTTCCGATGCAGTAGATGGGAGGTCAGGACCGTTCTCTTGTTGGTGATACACCTCTGTGGCCTTTTCTGACTGAACAATAAGATTACATCTGCAACTTGAATGGATGTGTGACTCGGCAAGGAACAAATAAAGCAACATTAAAATGTCACGGTTCATACACATAACCCCTACAAAATGGTTCAAATCTGTAACATGAACCTGCGTCATATGTGCAGGCAATGAAGAAATAAATGTTGTCATGTTTTATTTATTTCTTTTCGCATAAATGTGAGAGTGAAATTTATTCCATGTCTCAAATTCTCGGGTAGTGATTTGTGAATTCTACATGGGCGAATTTTCATCACTCGTACTGCAAGGGTTGCCTGTAAAGCAATCTTTGATTTACAGTAAATTTTTTATGTCCAACTGGTTCAGAACCTTCTCCGATATGAAAAAAAGCTGCAGCTGCCAGAGAAAGGAAATTCAATCAATGAAGGTGGCACAGTGGTGATAGAATCGCTGCCTCACAGCGCCAGAGGCCAGGGTTCGATCCTGACATTGGGTGCTGTCTTTGTGGAGTTCGACCAGTGGCCGCCTGGTTTTTCCTCCGGGTGCTCCGGCCTCCTCCCACATCCCAAAGACGTGCGGCCCTCTGTAAATCACCCCTAGTGTGCGATGAGTGGATGAGAAAGGGCCTGTTTGCATGCTGTATTGTTAAACTAAACTAAACAAGGGACCACCAACAGTGGATCTAATCTTTCCCACCTCAGCGCTCACTAGACAGTTTCACCATCTACAGTACATCACTTATTAGCAGCTCTGAACCTTGCAGAGATCTATTTTGTGCAGGAAAGGGCTGAAGATGCCGGTTTAGGCCAAAGATAGACACAAAATGCTGAGGTCATTCAACGGGTCAGGCAGCATCTCTGGAGAAAAGGAATAGGTAATGTTTCAGGTCGAGACCCTTCTTCAGACTGAGAGTCAGGGGAGAGGGAAACTAGCGATATGAAAGGGTACAAAGAACAAATGAATGGAAGGTGTGAAGAAAAAAAACTCAAAGCCAGCACCGATGATCAAGGAAAGGTAGAGCCCACAATGGTCCATTGTTGGCTGTGAAAAAGGTACAAAGGGTGAATCTAAGCAGGACGACAGTGAAACTAGCAGGCCGACTAGGGTGGGGGAGGGATGGAGGAAGAGGGAATGCAAACATTACTTGAAATTAGAACAATCAATATTCATACCGCTGGGTTGTAAGCTGCCCATTAGAGGTGCTGTTCCTCCACTTTGTGTTGGGCCTCACTCCGACAGTGGAGGAGGCCCAGGACAGAAAGGTCAGCGTGGGAATGGGAAGGGGAGCTTGTTTTCTTATATCACCAAGGCATAGACAGCTACAGAACATGTCCTGGAGAATGGATTAGTATATATAAGCACGATGGTTAGCATCAAAATGGTGGGCAGAAGGGCCTTTTGCTGTGCTTCATACTATGACCCCACCTATATGAACAGCCTGCATATTTAGTAATGGTAATTTACCTAAAATGTAATAATTATAAATTGTGTTAACATTTCTCAAACCGCAAGCTTGTAACGTGATACATTGTGCAGTTTCAGTGTATCGACTTTCCTGCAATAAATTCCACGGGACATTGTCCATTAAGGCCGTGGAAATTTCATTTCCAGAAACACAGGAATCTAATGCAATACAGCTCTGTGTTAATCTCATAGAGTAAAAAGAATTACAGCACTTCAGCCTTGTAATGAATCATCGAGCTGGAAGCAAGTGGCTTACCGATCCGACACTTAATACAGCATTGATACAAACACATTTATTGCCTTCTGAGTTAATGAAAACTCAAAACTTTTACCTACAACTTTTATGGTTGCTATGGTGTACTAAGTAAGGAATCCTTATAAGGAATCTAAGTAAGGAGATAAATAAAATCTTTATAAGGCACTGGTCTTTATAAAGCGTTTGCAGTATTGTGAGCAGCTTTGGCCCCATGTCTGAGGAAGGATGAGCCTCATAAGTTTCATAGTGTATGTTCATACATTCTCGGAGCATAATTAGTCCATTCGGCCCTTCAGGTCTGCTCCGCCATTCATTCACTCTCAACCTCATTCTCCTGCCTTCTCCCCATTAACCCCCTGACACCCGTACTAATCAAGAATCTCTCAATCTCTACCATAAAAATATCCAGTGACTTGGTCATTTGACTTAAAGCCCTGTCCCACTGTACGAGTTCATTCAAGAGTTCTCCCGAGTTTGCGCTGGTTTGAACGCGGAGATTTACGGTAATGGCCGCTCGTAGGTACTCGCGGCTCTCGTGGACAATTTTCAACATGTTGAAAAATCTTCAGGAGTCTTCCCGAGCTTACCGCGTTTCCCGAGTACCTGCCGTTAGCGTTACGAGCCGCTAAGAGACGTCCCCAAGCTCTGACGTACCCGCTACGTACATTCTACGTGCTTCCACAACTTTGATTTTTTTTTTTAAACTCGGGAGAGCTCTTGAATGAACTCGTACAGTGGGACAGGGCTATTAGTTTAGTTTAGTTTAGTTTAGATTAGAGATACAGCATGGAAACAGCCCCTTTGGCCCACCGTGTCCGCACCGACCATCATCACCCATATACTAGTTCTTTCCTACACACCAGAGGCAAGTTACCAAAGCCAATTAACCTACAAACCTGCAAGTGTTTAGAGTGTGGGTGGAAACCAGAGCACCCGGAGAAAACCCACGCAGGTCACGGTGAGAACGTACAATCTTTGTACAGGCAGCACCTGTAATCGGGATTGAACCTGGGTCTCTGGCGCTGTAGGGCAGCAACTCTACCGCTGCGCCATCGCGCCGCCCACTGTCCCTTGACTCATGAATCCTCCGAATCTTGTAGATGTGGTGACAATTAAATTTACTTTAGTTTCATTTGGAGACACAGCTTGGAAACAGGCCCTTTGGCCCATTGATTCCACACTGTCCGCAATCATCAGTACACTAGCTCTATCCTACCATAAACGGATTTATATTTGTTCACCATATTAAATCCGTCAGAAATCAGGAGAGCTGAAGAGGTGAAAAAGTTGTTGCAGCAGCAGTGGGGAACAGGTTGGGTTTAATGAGCTGATCAATGTTAATGGCTATGCAATGGCATAGGCTCCGTACCACCGAATAACATGGTGATCTAGACACCTTACGGGGCAGAAATTGGTACAAACGTTGCATAATGCGGGGTATGATTTAAAGGATCATCTAAATGTGCTGGTTAATTTCCCTTTGTTCAACTGGAATGAACGAAGCAACGGTCAAGGTTGCTTACCACGTTTTTGCAAAGTACTCAAGTTGAATTTCATATTCCCCTCTTCTGTTCTCTTCTGTTTGAAGTCAAACAACTGGCAGCCACTCACTAAGACGATAAACATAGATGAGTGCAGCTTGAGAACAGGCCCTTCGGGCCACAATATCCGTGTTGAGCACAATGACAAGGTTCAAAGCTATAGGGAGAGGTCGACTAGGCAGGGACTCTATTCCTTGAAGCGCAGTCGGATGAGGGGTGATCTTATAGAGGAATAGTTGCACAGAGTCTCTTGCCTGGAGGAGGTGAGGACCACAGGACATAAGTTCAAGGTGAAGGGGAAAAGATTTAATAGGAACTTGAAGGGCAACTATTTCACACAAAGGGCGGTGGGTGTAAGGAACGAGCTGCCAGAGGAGGTAGTTGAGGCAGGCGATATCGCAATGTTTAAGAAAGAGTTAGACATGTATATGGATAGGTCAGGTTTGGAGGGATATGGACCAAATGCTGGCAGGTGGGACTAGTCTAGCTGGGACAAGTTGGCCGGTGTGGGCACATTGGGGTGAAGTGCCTGTTTCCACACTGTGTCGCTATATGACTCTCACTCTAAGTGGATGTGTTCACAGCTGAGGAGATGAAAGATGCACTGAATAAGCCCCCATGCTGCCCTGTTCTTGAATCCGCTTGTAATAAAGGCCAATGTAATGTTTGTCTTTCTAATTGCTTGTTACACTTTCATTGAGTGCTTTATTTGCAAGGACGCTTATGTCTCTTTGGACATCAACATTTCCCCAATGCCGGAGGGGTTTGCAATGTTCTCGGTATGAGAAACATCAAAGCTTAGTAGTTTGGAGAAACAATGTGGAAACAGGCCCTTCGGCCCATCGAGCCCCCGCCATCCATCGATCACCCATAGAAACCATGGAAATAGAGACTCTCTCCACCTCCCCCTCTCCCAACGTTCCCGATGTTGGGCGAGTCCAAAACCAGGGGCCACAGTCTTAGAATAAAGGGGAGGTCATTTAAGACTGAGGTGAGAAAAAATTTTTGCACCCAGAGAGTTGTGAATTTATGGAATTCCCTGCCAAAGAGGGCAGTGGAGGCCAAGTCACTGGATGGATTTAACAGAGTTAGATAGAGCTCTAGGGGCTAGTGGAGTCAAGGGATATGGGGCAAAGGCAGGCACGGGTTATTGATAGGGAACGATCAGCCATGATCACAATGAATGGCGGTGCAGGCTCGAAGGGCCGAATGGCCTCCTCCTGCACCGATTTTCTATGTTTCTACGTTTCTATGTTTCCCCAGTTAAGAGAGTCGAGGGTGCAGAGTGTTTTATTGTCATATGTCTCGAAACAGAACAATGAAATGCAAGCCAGCAACTCCACCGCTGTGCCTCCGTGCTGCCCCATGTCTGTGTCCGAGACGCATCAAATCAGGACGTGTATATTCCGCAGGATGTCGGCCGTAAACAATTACAAGACCCTCAGAATGCTTCACCCATCACGTTCGTTCATTCAACCCGGCTTGGGTCATCGAATGTTTCCAGCCCAGTGTAAATGCGATGTGCAGTCATTCCCTGCATTTATCTTGCTTCAAAACGAGCATAAAATGAAGATCAGATCCTCTGGCTCCAATTTCATTGTGAAATTAAATGTTTCCAGGATTTTGAGCAAATTGGCCTGACATGATGGCCAATCGTGACAATTTTCAGAAGTAGTTGGCCCCGTAGGTGGGGCTGAGGATGTTTAGTGTGAACTTAAAACTCTGGTCTCAGCAAGGACGTAGAGTGTATCAGTGAGATAGGATTGTGTACAAGGTATGTATGGCAGACACAAAAAGCTGGAGTAACTCAGCGGGTCAGGCAGCATCTGTGGAGAAAAGGAATAGGTGGCGTTTCGGGTCGAGACACTTCATCAGACATCAGACTGACCCCGAAACGTCACCCATTACTTCTCTCCAGACATGCTGCGTGACCGGCTGAGTTGTCCCGCTGAGTAATAGCCCTGTCTCACAGTACGAGTTCATTCCAAGAGCTCTCCCGAGTTTGCCCTGATTCGAACTCGGAGATTTACGGTAATGGCCGCTCGTCGGTACTCGGGGCTCGCGTGGACATTTTTCAACGTGTTGAAAAATCTTCACGAGTCTTCCCGCGCTTACCTGCCGTTAGCGAGTCTTCCCGAGTACCTGCCGTTAGCGTAACGAGCCGCTAAGAGACGACCCCGAGCTCCGACGTACCCGCTACGTTCATTCTCCGTGCTTACCACCAGTTTGATTTATTTTAAACTCGGGAGAGCTCTTGGAATTAACTCGTACCATGGGACAGGGCTATTACTCCAGCATTCTGTGCCTATCTTCAGTGTAAACCAGCATCTGCAGTTCCTTCCTACACATGATTACAATCAAGCTGTCCTCAGCGTACAGATACATAGACATAGAAACATAGACAATAGGTGCGGGAGTAGGCCATTCGGCCCTTCGAGCCAGCACCGCCATTCCATATGATCATAGCTGATCATCCAAGACCAATACCATGTTCCTGCTTTCTCCCCATATCCCCTGATTCTGTAGCCCTAAGAGTTATATCAGACTCTCTCTTGAATAAGTACAGGATAAAGGGAAAAATGTTTAGAGCAAGTTGAAGTGCAGTACAGATCTATTCAGGTAAAGTCCAATTAAATATAGTCCGAGGGTCTCCAGCGAGGTAGATGGGAGGTCAGGACCGCTCTCAACCCGCCCTCCAGCGCCCTCTCAGGGCCACCGCCTCAATCCTGACCTCACATGCTGTCTGTGTGGAGTTTAGGGTGGGTTTAAATGTATTCAATATTTTGGGGTTATTATGCTACAATATCTATGGGTACTGTTATGCTGCTGCAAGTAAGTGTTTCATTGTTCTGTTTTCAGTATATATGACCATTAAATACTAGTGACTTGTATTTAGTTTGGAGATACAGCACGGAAACAGGTCCTTCGGCCTACTGAGTTCATGTCGACCAGCGATCCCCGCACATTAACACTATCCTACACACACTAGGGACAATTTACACTTACACCAAGCCAATTAACCTACAAACCTGCATGTGTTTGGAGTGTGGGAGGAAACCGAAGATCTCGGAGAAAACCCACGCGGTTCACGGGGAGAACGTACAAACTCCGTACAGACAGCGCCCGTAGTCGGGATCGAGCCAAGGTCTCGGGCGCTGTCAGGCAGCAACTCTACCGCTGCGCCAGCGAGCCTACCTCAACAAAAATCAAGTCTCTACCTCAAAATAGATTGCAGTTTTAAATACTGTATGCCAATAGGCAGGGCTTGTGAGCAAGATGTAGATGCGTGGTATTCTCAGAAAGAACTCCGGTTCCACACCAAGCCACTTCCAGAGTTTTGTAATGTCCGAGCTATCTTGCAGATGGTGAGAGAGGACTAGGAAATATTTGCCTTTGTGGAAACATTAACCTTTACCCCCCTTTCGGTTACAAGCTTCCACGAGCTGAATCCAATCCCGCAAACAAACATATATCGGTTCAGTCCAACGCAGTTTAAACATTTATCAAATATTACAAATGGATGAAAATCAATGGGAAATACGCAGGAGCGTTCTGTGTGGAATGTTGCCATGCCATTCAAGATACAAGGGAAACATTCTTAGATTCATCTTGGCAACAAAAACAGAGCGTCATTCATGTCTGTACCATAAGCAAACAAGCAAAGAAATGCCCAGATGACCATATTCACAAGGCCATTTTATCAGGAGATGGTTGATTGAAACGCTGTAGAGAAATAGAGAAATAGAGAAAATGCAGTGCAGACTTTTATTCGACACGCCGGCTCATTTAGCTGAGGTAAAACGTGCTTTTGTTCATAGTTGTTTTTTTGCAAAAATGGTGCCCTGGATAACCAACGTGGCTTTGATCTGGAAAAGGGGAACTGCTAAACAGGGCGGGCTGTATTTCAATAATAATTTTTTAAAATGAAACGGAACGGATTTTAGCAGTTGTGTCACACGCAAAAGATGTGAGAGTGTGTGACACTGCCGTTCAGCTTGTAGGAACATTGAAAATCTCCTCGAAGAAATACAAAGGTGATGCCAATGGTTGCTATGAAACAAACACTGCAGGGACAGGAAGGCAGGAGGTGCCACATATTACTGCAGCTGATCACATGGACACAAAACGCTGGAGTAACTCAGCGGGTCGGGCAGCATCTGTGGAGAAAAGGAACAGGCGATGTTTCGGGTTGTAGGAAGGAACTGCAGATGCTGGTTTACACCAAAGGTAGTTCCTTCACTCCAGAGATGCTGCCTGATCTGCCTTCTTCTTGCGTGTGGCCTAAAGTTGTTGGACAACTTGTTCTATTTGATCTTCCGTTTGTGCACGTCGAGTTGATTGCATTAGTCGAAACAGGGCGGACCACGTGAAGGTTGCAATCTTCCACCCCCTGCCTGACCTGTTGCGTTGCTTCAGCATTTTGAGTCCATCTTTGGTGTAAACCAGCACCTGCAGTTCCTTTCTAAGCTTAATCAAGGACCAGCCTCGTCCCGGCCATTCCCTCTTCTCCCCTCTCCCATCAGGCAAGCAGTACAGCGGGTCAGGCAACATCTCTGGAGAGAAGAGATAAGTTTCAGGACGAGAACCTTTTTCAGACTGAGAGTCAGGGGAAAGGGACACGAGAGATATACACGTAGAAGATGAACACAAATGCTGGAGTAACACAGTGGGACAGGCAGCACCATGTACAGTAAAACTAAACCTCCCTACTTTTACATTCAAACTACTCTGCAACAAATGGGTGTCACGGTGGCGCAGCGGTAGAGTTCCTGCCTTACAGCGCCTGCAGCACCCGAGTCCCGGGTTCGATCCCGACCACGGGCGCTTATCTGTACAGAGTTTACACATTCTCCCCGTGACCGCGTGGGTTTTCACAGAGATCTACGTTTTCCTCCACACTCTAAAGACGTACAGGTTTATTGGCTCGGTATAAATGTAAATTGTCCCTTGCGCGTGTAGGTAAAGTGTTAGTGCGCGGGGATCGCTGGTCGGTGCGGACTCAGTGGGCCCAAGGGCCTGTTTCTGCGCTGAATCTCTGAACTAAATAAACAGAACAACGGCCAACATGCTGTTTGCTTTCTTCACTACTTGTTGGACTTGCCTGAAGGTGCTTCTGCAGCCTGCGCTTGGTTCTGAAGCGGTCCATCCAGCCAGATCTCCTGATGGCAGCAGGGTAGAGCGAGTAGACTGGGCCTGGTGGCACTCGGTTGTATCCTAATGCCCGATTTATGTTGCCGAGGGCAGTACTCCGTACTCCGTGCTGCACGGATAATGTAGGAAGGGACTGCAGACGCTGGTTTACACCGAACACAGACACAAAGCTGCCACAGCTAGACATAAAACAATTTTTTCCACGAGTGTACACAAAAAGCTGGAGAAACTCAGCGGGTGCAGCAGCATCTAAGGAGCGAAGGAGATAGGCGACGTTTCAGGTCGAGACCCTTCTTCAGACCTCTACTACACTACATCCTCCGGAAGATCCACCGTAAAATGCGCCGACACCAGCAGGACCTCGCATTGACGCTCCCGAAACTTCGGGCCTCACTCACTCAGACCTGCAACGGACCCCAACTACACTACATCCTCCGGAAGATCCACCGTAAACATCTGCTCCCATTTTAATCCACGAGTAGTTGCTCTACTCAACAGCCAAAAATCTATAGCCTCCCGTTGATCTAGTATTTTGTTGGTTCACATGCTTGATCAAAGGTGTTTCATCATTAATGTCTTATTATTAGTAATGTTTAGTGTTTTCTGAGCCATTGGTAACTGTCACTGTATGTCATGTTGTTACTTGTGGGCGGAGCACCAAGGCAAATTCCTTGTATGTGAATACTTGGCCAATAAACTTACTTACTTACTTAAATCAAGTGGGATTTTTCATTTTATTGGTATTTGTTTCGTCAAATCATGTCACCCGTACCTCATCAGTACGGTGATGCACAGGTATAAATGAAACGCTTGCTTGTGGCAATATTGCAGACAGATACAAATCTCAGCGAATAGACAAAGCCTGTGTAAACACAAGGCCTAGTGCAAAACACAACTAGAAAACCAGTCTGAAGAAGGGTTTCGGCCCGAAACGTCGCCTATTTCCTTCGCTCCATAGATGCTGCTGCACCGGTTGAGTTTCTCCAGCACTTTTGTCTACCTTAGAAAACCAGTCCACTGGCCTGGCAAGACATGGTCCACAGTGTTCCATTGCTCATGAGGGGTAAGTTGTGCGAGTCAGATTAAGAACCTGATGATTGTCGGAATGTATTTAATTTAGTTTAGTTTGTCGTGCCGCAGCCAGGATTGAACCTGGGTCCCCGGCGCTGTAATTCGAGGGAACACAAGAAACTGCAGGTGCTGGAATCTTGATCAAAGGCCAACATGCTGGACCAGGCAGCTTCGGGGGAGGGAAATGGATACATGGTTGTTTGAGGACAGGGACCTTTCTTCAGACTGAAGCCTGCTATCCATCTAAACCGTTGTACTACTGCAGTCTTTGTGGGGAAGATGCTGCCACAGGGTTGTTACCGAGGGAGGGAGAACAACAATATTTTTCAAGCCAGGGCAATGTCGAGCTTGGAGAGAAGCCTGCAGGTCATTACATGGTCACTGCTTTAGAGCTTGGAAGCGCAGCACATGAACAGACCCTTCAGCCCGCAATGTCCAGACCAACCTTGATGCCAATCTAAACTAATCCCACCTGCCCGCTCCTGCTCAGTGTTACTTTATTCCAAGGCTGTTCACATCCATTGAAATATCTCTTAAACATTACAATCGCATCTGCTTCAACCCTTGGCACCAGGTTCCAGGCACCTTCAGTACCATCTACCAAGGGGTGGCACGGTGGCGCAGTGGTAGAGTTGCTGCCTCACGGCGCCAGGAACCCGTGCTCAATGCTGACTGCGGGCGCTGTCTGTACGGAGTTTGTACGTTCTCCCCGTGACCTGCGTGGGCTTTCTCCAAGATCTTCAGTTTCTTCCCACACTCTAAAGACGTACAGGTTTGTAGGTTAATTGGTTTGGTATAAATGTAAATTGGCCCAATGGGTGCGTAGGGTAGTGTTAAACCCCTGTCCCACGGTACAAATTCATTCCAAGAGCTCTCCCGAGTTTGAACTCGGAGATTTACGGTAATGGCCGCTCGTCGGTACTCGGGGCTCTCGTGGACATTTTTCAACATGGTGAAAAATCTTCACGAGTCTTCCCGAGCTTACCTGCCGTTAGCGAGGCTTCCTGAGTACCTGCCGTTAGCGTTACGACCCGCTAAGAGACGTCCCCGAGCTCCGACGTACCCGCTACGTTCATTCTCCGTCCTTACCACGAGTTTGATTTTTTTTTAACTCAGGAGAGCTCTTGGAATGAACTGGTATTGTGGGACAGGGCTATTAGTGTACGGGGATCGCTGGTCAGTGCAGACTCAGTGGGCCAAATGGCCTGTTTCACCGCTGTATCTCCAGACTAAACTAAACTAAACACTCAAGTTCACATTTATAGCCACTTAGCCAATTAAGGTAGAGTGGAATGTGAGTTACCATTCTCTCTGCACAGAATACTTCTCCTTTGCTGGAGCAAGTGCTTATTTCTGACAGAAGTTCGTTTCAATGTTGTGTTGTCTTTGCACAGTTTTCAGACAGAGATAATTTCTTATGCACAGCACCAGGGAGCGCCGGTCAAGAAACCCGCCAGCAGATGTTAGTAATTAATCCTCCAATTCACTCTGCCTCCCTATAGAAGAACCTTAACATATTTGCATCAGATTACTGCGTTGCAAGCTTCATTTGTTGCTCTGAATGAGTTACCACACAGTCTATGCTGGTTAGAAATTTCATTCATCAGTGAAGCAAGTTCCTCCGTCAGAAAGAACTTTCTTCTGAAAGAAATTGATTCTAAAGCAAACACAAGGTGGTAATTTGCTTCTGAACCACGCGTTCCGATGAAGAAGCTGTTAGCTGCTTCCGAAGCCTCAACAGATTATCGGCCAGAGGGTTTAGGTTTAATTTTATCATTGTCAGGCGTAGCGAGGTACAGTGAAAAGCTTTTGTTACGTGCTAACCAGTCAGCGGAAAGAGACAACACATGATTACAATTGAGCCATTCGCAGACCACAGATACATGACAAAGGGAATAACGTAAATTACGTTTAGTGTAAGATAAACCCAGTAAAGTCCGATCGAAGATAGTCCGAAGGCAACCAATGAGGTAGATAGTGGTTCAGGACTGCTCTTTGGTTGTGGTAGGATGGTTCAGTTGCCTGATAACCGCTGGGAAGAAACTGTCCCTGAATCTGGTGGTTTGCGTTTTCACACTTCTGTACCTTCTGCCCGATGGGAGATGCATAGATGCTGCCTCACCCGCAGAGTTTCTCCAGCTTTTTGTCAAACTTAGACAGGAACATGGTTTGGAGGGAAATGGGCCAAACACAGACAGGTGGGACCAGTGAAGATGGGAAATGTTGGCCGGTGTGGGCAGGTTTGGCCATAGGGCCTGTTTCCACACAGCCTGATTCTGTGGATTGTTCCTGGTTTAGCAGAAGGAGCAGCATTTGCAACAGGCTGAGGTGGAGTATGTGTTGCCCGCATTCACCAGGAGCCAAATCAATGAACGAACTTCATCACTGGGCTCAGTGAGCGTTTTCACACTTCTATACCTTCTGCCCGATGGGGGAGGGGAGAAGGAGTGCTCAAGATGCGACTCGTCCTTGATGATGCTGCTGGCTTTGCCGAGGCACCTTGCGATATAAGGGAGGTTGGCTGGTGTGGTAGTCTGGGCTGATTCTATGAAGAATTCTCTTCAAGTGAAGAGCTTTTGTTTGCATGCTATCCAATGAAATCAGACAATATTATAGTTTAGTTCAGAGATACAACACGGAAACAGGCCCTTCGGCCCACCAAGTCCGCGCCGACCAGCGACCCCCGGACGCTAACACTATCTTACCCACACTAGGGACAATTTACAATTTTACTGAAGCCAATCAGCCTACAAACCTGCACGTCTTTGGACAGTGGGAGGAGACCGGAGCACCTGGCGAAAACCCACACAGGTTGTGGGGAGAACGTACAAACTCCGTACAGACAGCACCTGTAGTCAGGATCGAACCCGGCTCTCTGGCGCTGTGAGGCAGCAACTCTTCCGCTGCGGTAATCAGGCCGAACACAAAGACAAAATGTAAAGTCAAGAGAGACGATATAGGTTCAAGGTGAAGGGCAAGAGATTTAATCGGAATCTGAGGGATACCTTTTTCACACAAAGGGTGGTGGGTGTATGGAACAAGCTGCCAGAGGACGTAGATGAGGCTGGGACCATCCCAACATTTAAGAAACAATTAGACAGGTACATGTTTAAGAAGGAACTGCAGATGCTGGAAAAATCGAAGGTAGACAAAAAGCTGGAGAAACTCAAGCGGGTGAGGCAGCATCTACTCGATTCGTTTCGTCTCGACCCGTTCCTTCGCTCCATAGATGCTGCCTCACCCGCTGAGTTTCTTCAAATTTGACAGGAACATGGTTTGGAGGGAAATGGGCCAAACACAGACAGGTGGAACTAGTGTAGATGGGACCCGTTGGGCAGGTTTGGCCAAAGGGCCTGTTTCCGCACTGTGTGTTTCTGTGGATTGTTCCTGGTTTAGTAGAAGGAGCAGCATTTGCAACAGGCTGAGGTGGAGTATGTGTTGCCCGCATTCACCAGGAGCCAAGCTAATGAACGGACTCGTTACCAGGCACAGTGAGCAGCAACACACAACCAGTGCAGCCCCAGAGTCACAGGACTACATGAGTGGAAGAGGAGAGGAGGGAGAGCGACTCAGCGATTATAGATGATATATTTATTCCACGCAGAGTTTTGAATTTAATGAAAAGAATAAGGTAATTCTACCAGGTAAAAGTTTAGTATAACAAATTGATCGCACATCTTCAGATGAAATCTTCTACGACAAAAAAATGATATGCTCTTTCATGTCATTACTCCCTATAATTTAATATTCATTAAACAGATTTTGTCTCACTAAATTAATGCATTAATTTTTAATTTATATCTTGTAGAATTAAAGTCATACTCATTACAATTAATGGTTTATGGCAGCTGTTTCAGTGGGCATTTATAACAGACTCTCCTGGAGAAATTCACTGGGGATTAACCCTCTCTTGTTTGCAACAGGTCAGGTCGGGGAGAGTTCCCACCGCCACGGGTACCATGTAATCCCTGCTACGTGCTACCTGCTCCCATGGTCGTATAGTCGGCGACTAAACCGTCTCCCCAACCTGGTTCGCCAGGTGAGGAGGGGGCTGTGGACCCCCAGCAGGACCTGTCAAAGGGCGGATGAGCTCCAAGTGAGCCAACGGCCATCCACACTTCAGTAGAAGTTGCGATCGCTGTCGGACACGGCATTGTAAGGATCGATGATAAAGCACACACGCACCAAAATCCTACACTTCAAGCAGCGGAAGTCCGCAGGAACTGGAGGACAGAGATGTGTGGAGCGTCCGTCACCGTTCCCGTCGGAAACCAGCGCCACTGAGTCGCTAATGTTTTCAACGATGATGAATGAATGAATGAATGCTTGTCCTCCAGCCCTGGGGATTCACTTGGGATTAACACTCTGTAGCTGCAACTCCAGCTCCTGTAGCGATGGGGAACTTTAACCAAACTTTATCCAGATCCCCCAGGGTGTGCTATGCTCTCGATGGTCCACCTATGCTCTTGATGGTCCTCCTACACTCTTGATGGTCCTCCTACGCTCTCGATGGTCCTCCTACGCTCTTGATGGTCCTCCTACACTCTCGATGGTCCTCCTACACTCTTGATGGTCCTCTTATGCTCTTGATGGTCCTCTTATGCTCTTGATGGTCCTCCTACATTCTTGATGGTCCTCCTACATTCTTGATGGTCCTCCTACATTCTTGATGGTCCTCCTATGCTCTTGATGGTCCTCCCAAGCTCTTGATGGACCTCCTATGCTCTCGATGGTCCTCCTACATTCTTGATGGTCCTCCTACGCTCTCGATGGTCCTCCTACATTCTTGATGTTCCTCCTATGCTCTCGACGGGCCTACTGTAGGGCTTGGCCCCGGCTCACCAGGATTCTCCCGGCATGTGACCTACAGAACTCATTGCAATCTAAAACACATCGCTTTTGATCGCAACTATTGCCGCCATTTGATAACTTATCTGAGTCGTCACAAGATATCTGGCAGAGGGCCGCAGTCAGATCTAGTCTATAGATACGGAGCAGAAACAGGCCCCCTGGCTCACCGAGGCGACACCGACCAGCGATCCCAGTACACTAGCATTACCGTATACGCACTAGGGATAATATCTTTACTCTACACCAAGCCAATTAACCTACAAACCTGTACGTCTTTGGAGTGGGGGAGGAAACCGAAGGTCTCTGAGAAAACCCACATGGGTCATGGGGAGAGCGTGCAAACTCCATACAGACAGCACCCGTAGTCGGGATCGAACCTGAGTCTCTGGCGCTGTAAGGCTGCAACTCTACCGCTGCGCCACTGAGCCACTGAGTAAGGGGAGTGTGTGTTCTTGATGGTGAAAGGGAGCAAGACCCTTCATCTAGCTACTCACCTGCAAACCATGGGCATTTTCTTCTCACTGTGGTTAAAACTTTCTTTCCTCTCGAATTGCAGAATATTAAACATTCAATTTCACTGCTGCAGTCAGCCAAGGGTTTCTGTTTGCAATTTATTTTGTGATTTATGGCAATAATTCTACTGTTATTTGTCGAATGCATCAATCTGTCTTATGACCAGCCTGTGATTCCAAGACAGTCTATATTCTATGCATAAAATAAATGATCCATATTCAGCAAAGTTAAAATTTTTGCCAGCATTATGATTATGTATTTTGAAGAACATTCTGTTAATTAGACTATAACATTACATTTGAATTTAAGTTGTTTACAGCTATGAATCAAATCTTGTCATTTTAGCTGCATCACTCTCTCCCTTCGAACGAGCACTTGAATTTGATGCAACTATGATTTAAAAAAATGAAATTGGCATTTTACCCATTTTATAGATTTGTTAATGATTTTTGTACTGTGTGAGCTTATTGGAGCATTGAATGGAAACTAGTTATTTTTAAGGGAAATTGGTTTAATATTTTTTGCAGGACATGGTGGCATGGCGGTGGGCCGACAGAGTTGCTGCCTCACAGCGCCAGAGACCCGGTTCCAATCCTGACTATGGGTGCTTGTCCGTACTGAGTTTGTACGTTCTCCCCGTGACCTGCGTGGGTTTTCTCCGGGTGCTCCGGTTTCCTCCCACACTCCGAAGACGTACAGGTTTGCAGGGGTGCGGCTGGGGTTAGTTGGACACAGATCAATGATGCTGAATTGCTATACGAGAGACTTGCATAGTCGGTGTAATTAGGCAGGTCAACCATCCTATCACCAACTAAAGAGCAGCCCTGACCTACCATCTACCCCATTCTCCTGCCTTCTCCCCGTAACCAAAGATCCACGTGCTAATCGAGAAACTTGTCCCCTAATTACCTTATCCTGTATCTGTACACTGTGGATGTAATCATGTAAATTTTGTAATAGAAACATAGGCATTGAAACATAGAAAATAGGTGCAGGAGTAGGCCATTCGGCCCTTCGAGCCTGCACCTGCTTCGAGCTTGCACCGGTGCAGGCTCGAAGGGCCGAATGGCCTACTCCTGCTCCTATTTTCTATGTTTCTATGCCTATGTTTCTATTACAATAATTACATGATTACATCCACAGTGTACAGATACGGGATAAGGTAATTAGGGGACAGGTTTCTCAATATGATCATGGCTGATCATCCAACTCAGTATCCTGTACCTACCTTCTCTCCATACCCCCTGATCCCTTTAGCCACAAAGGCCACATCTAACTCCCTCTTAAATATAGCCAATGAACTGGCCTCAACTACCTTGTGTGACAGAGAATTCCAGAGACTCACCACTCTCTGTGTGAAAAATGTTTTCCTCATCTCGGTCCTAAAGGAATTCCCCATTATCCTTAGACTGTGACCCCTTGTTCTGCATCTTCCTGCATCTAGCCAGTCCAACACCTTAAGAATTTTGTAAGTTTCTATAAGATCCCCCCCAATCTTCTAAATTCTAGCGAGTGCAAGCCGAGACTATCCAGTCTTTCCTCATATAAAAGTCCTGACATCCCAGGAATTAGTCTGGTGAACCTTCTCTGTACTCCCTCTATGGCAAGAATGTCTTTCCTCAGATTTGGAGACCAAAACTGTACGCAATACTCCAGGTCTGGTCTCACCAAAACCCTGTACAACTGCAGTAGAACACCCTGCTCCTATACTCAAATCCTTTCGCTATGAATGCTAACATACCATTTGCTTTCTTCACTGCCTGCTGCACCTGCATGCCTACTCTCAATGACTGGTGTACCATGACATCCATGTCTCATTGCATCTCCCCTTTTCCTAATCTGCCACCATTCAGATAAAAGTCTACCCTCCTGTTTTTGCCACCAAAGTGGATAACCTCACCTTTATCCACATTATACTGCATCTGCCATGCATTTGCCCACTCACCCAGCCTATCCAAGTCACCTTGCAGCCTCCTAGCATCCTCCTCACACCTAACACTACCCCCCAGCTTAGTATCATCCGCAAACTTGGAGATGTTGCATTCAATTCCCTCGTCCAAATCATTAATATATATTCTAAATAGCTGGGGTCCCAGCACTGAACCTTGTGGCACCCCACTAGTCACTGTCTGCCATTCTGAAAAGGACCTGTTTACTCCTATCCTTTGCTTCCTGTCTGCCAGCCAGTTCTCTATCCACATCAATACTGAACCCCCAATACCATGTGCTTTAAGTTTGTATACTAATCGCTTATGTGGGACCTTGTCGAAAGCCTTCTGAAAGTCTCGATATAACACATCCAATGGTTCTCCCTTATCCACTCTACTGGTTACATCCTCGAAAAATTCTATAAGATTCGTCAGACATGATTTACCTTTCGTAAATCCATGTTGACTTTGTCCAATGATTTCACCACTTTCCAAATGTGCTGCCCCCCTCCCTCCCCACCCCCATCTTTAATAACTGACTCCAGCATTTTCCCCACTACCGATGTTAGACAAACTGGTCTGTAACTCCCCGTTTTCTCTCTCCCTCCTTTTTTAAAAAGTGGGGTTACATTAGCTACCCTCCAATCCTCAGGAACTAATCCAGAATCTAAGGAGTTTTGAAAAATTATCACTAATGCATCCACTAGTAAACTTAATACATCCATTAATCATGTGTAATATTTCCGCTAGTTCCCCAACTAACAATTGGCCTATCAGGGAGCCACCTTGCCTGAGGTCATTTGTTGCGGGCCCTGATTTGGCCTGGTCTTTCATTGCTCCCAGTTTCCACCCCCCCTCCCACCCCCTCCCCCCCCCCTCCCTCCCCACCCCCACAATCCGTCTGAGGAGTGGTCCTGACCCAAAACGTCACCTATTCATTTTCTCCAGAAATGTTGCCTGACCTGTTGAGTTAGTCCAGCACTTTGTGTCTATCTTTGATCTTCTTCTTGCGTGTGGCGTGCACAGCCTAAAGTTGCTGGACAACTTGTTCTATTTGATCGTCCGTTTGTGCACGTCGAGTTGATTGCATTAGTCGAAACAGGGCGGACCACGTGAAGGTTGCAATCTTCCACCCCTCTATCTTTGTTAAGAACCAGCATCTGCAGTTCCTTTTTATTACACATTGAACTCGGGTCGAGACCCAAGGGTGTCGACCCGAAACGTCACCTATTCCTTCGCTCCATAGATGCTGCCTCACCCGCTGAGTTTCTCCAGCACTTTTGTCTACCTTCGATTTTTACAGCATCTGCAGTTCTTTCTTAAACATTAAGACGCTCAGATAATCCATAAAACCATAAAATTTAAACCCAGATGTTTCAAGAAAAACATTCATCAAAGTAAAATTGGATGTCACCATTTATAGGGAATGCTTATTATTGAGTGATTTTTGGTTTATCTCAAATTTAATTTCTTCAGGTTTTCAAAGTTTATGAATAACATTCACTGGCAATTATTTTCCTTGAAACATCAAACTTCTCTACCTACAGGCAAGTCTCTCCCGTCTCCGTTTACTTCACTACCAGTGTGTCTGAACCTATTAGTTAGAACGAACCATGCAGATGTAACTCCCTTGAGGCAGTTATCATCAAATATAAATGAACATATCTATTACTTTGTAGCGAATATTTGTTTATTTTGTATATCAGTGAACAATTTCCACAGAAGTAAAATTGTATTTTGCTCGAACCCATTTTGTTTCCTTATGGAACATCTATACTTATTAAAAATGTAGATATAAATGGTAATATCTTCATAACTTTATTGTATAATAAATGTGGCTCCAAAGGGAGATTGTCAATCCTTTTAATTCCTGTGTCTTACAGAAAAACAAATCCAATACAAAACTTATACCAGAATGAAAGACGCTTGATCTTTTTCCCATAAAAATAGCCAATAGAACATGGGTGGCACGGTGGCGCAGCGGTAGAGTTGCTGCCTTACAGCGCCGGGGACCCGGGTTCGATCCTGACTACGGGTGCTGTCTGTATGGAGTTTGCACGTTCTCCCTGTGACCTGCGTGGGTTTTCTCCGGGAGCTCCGGTTTCCTCCCACAGTCCAAAGACGTACAGGATTGTAGGTTGGTTGAGAAGGAATGGGTGATGTTTCGGGTGGAGACCCTTCTTCAGACTGAGTCAGGGGAGAGGGAAACTAGAGGGTAGCAGAAGGGTACAAAGAGCATGTAAGGTGTGAAATGGACAATGGCTCATTGTTGGCTGAGGGGAACGTGACAAGGAGGCACACAGACAGTAAAATTAATCAGGAGGGCATTGAAACTAGTCGGAGAAATAGGGTGGGGGAGGGATGGAGAGAGAGGGAAAGCAAGGGTTACTTGAAGTTAGAGAATCAATATTCACACCGTTGGGTTTTGTATCTATCTGCGGAGTAAACCAGCATCTGCAGTTCCTCCCCACACAATGGATCGAGTTGTCCCCACATTCACTGTCAGAAGTGAGATCGCCAGCCCATTCTACTGTATGTGGATTCATCTCTTAATGAGGTAACTTTCTCAACCACTTCTTTCAATTCCAAATGATAATATTTGCTAATGGACTGGAACTCCCTTGGGCAAAAATAATTCCGCAGTCCCCAAGGATCTTTTCCGATTCGCATTGTTGGTTCATGTTTGATTCTCCTCAGACCTTACTGTCCCTGATCCTCTTACTCTCTCTCACGCTCACCCTCTCTCTCTCTCTCCAGCCTACAATGGATTTCCGTCTGATTAAAGTTTAGAGATAAAGCGAGGAAACAGCCCCTTCAGCCCATTGAGCCCGCGCCGACCAGCGATCCCCCAACACTTGTCCTATATTATCCCACTTTCCCAACCTACACACTAGGGACAATTTACAGAAGACAATTAACCTAGAAACCCTTTAACCTTTCCCTATAGCCCCAGACTGCAGGTGCTGTTTGAACATGGTTTGTATCTTCTGCATGTGACCACGTGGGTTTTCTCCGGGTGCTCTGGTTTCCTCCCGCACTCCAAAGACGTACAGGTTTGTAGGTCACTAGATGTCTCAATGGCGGGGGGGATCCCTGCAAAATGGTGAATGAGCAGCATGGCAATATGAGAGACAATGTCATCTGCTTTATAAATATCACCTGCATTAACTGCCTGTGTTTGTGCAGCACAGCTGTGGGGAGTTGGAAATGTGTCTTCCCAATGGGAGCACACTGGGCAAAAAGGCAGCACAGTGATAGAGTTGCTGCCTTACAGCGCCAGAGACCCGGGTTCGATCCTGACTACGGGTGCTGTCTGTACGGAGTTTGTACGTTCTCCCCGTGACCTGTGTGGGTTTTCTCCGGGTGCTCTGGTTTTCTCCCACACTCAAAACCTATCTGATATAATTAGCAAGTGAAGAACAGAGATGACAGGTAGAATTCCTCCAGGAAGAGACTGCAAAGCATCGCGAATATATCCGCTGGATATGACTTGCATAGAGGAGCATTTAATGTGGATATATAATCTTCCCAATATTAAATCTCCAAGGTATTCTCTTCTAGAATTACTGTATTATATTTTAAATCTCAGACTAAGCTTTGAATCAGGGTTCCATTTATTTCTCATTAAAAACTAAAGTATTAAACAATCGCAGACTTGCTATAATATTGCATTACTGTTGCAGGAAAGTATAGGGCCCGTCCCACTTTCACGACCTAATTCATGACCTCTGCCAAGTTTGCCCTTGACTCATACTCGCAGCATGGTTGTCACGAGGTCGTAGGAGGTTGTAGGAGGTCGTAGAAGGTCATAGGTAGATCGTGATGCTAGTCCTAGGTACTGAAGTCAAGTCAAGTTTATTCGTCACTTACACATACGAGATGTGCAGTGAAATGAAAAGTGCCAATGCTCGCAGACTTTGTGCAAAAAACACACAAACAAACAAACAAACTACAAACAGAATGGAACAGAATCACATATTCTTTTACATATTACATATTGTGGGAGGAAAGAAAAAGGAAAAATAAAACAGGGGTCTCCCATGATCTTAGTGGCTCTGGAGTTGCACCTTCTGATGTATAGTTCCTGCAGAGGGGCGAGTGAAGTTCCCATAGTGCGTTCGGCCGAACGCGCTACTCTCTGCGGAGCCTTCTTGTCCTGGGCAGAGCAGTTCCCAAACCAAATCGCGATATATCCGGACAAGGTGCTTTCCACAGCCGCTGATTAGAAGCACTGGAGGATCCTCAGAGACACTCTGAATTTCCTCAATTACATGAGTTAAATACTCGTGGCATCAAGTAGGTCGGGGCGTTTTTCCTAGCCTGATGAAAGATGTCCACGAGTAAAAAAGGTCGTGAATTAGGTCGTGAAAGTGGGACATGCCCTTATCTGTGATGTTATTCCTGCCCAGTAACACATTCCTTTGCAGTGAAACGTGGTCTGATGAAGGGTCTCGACCTGAAACGTCACCTATTCCTTCTCTCCAGAGATGCTGCCTGACCTGTTCAGCATTTTGTGTCCATCTATCTCCGGTGCAAACTAACATCTGCAGTTCCTTCTCACATAGTGAAACATGGTTTTAGTTTTAGAGATACAGTGCGGAAACAGCCCCTTCGGCCCACTGAGACCGTGTTGGCCATCGATCACCCACTCACACTAAGTTCCTTATTATCCCACATTCACTTTCTACACACAAAAGCCTATTAACCAAAAGACCTGCACGTCTTTGAAATGTGGCAAGAATACTGAGCACCCGGAGAAAACCCAAGCGGTCACGGGGTAACGTCCATACAGACAGCACCCGTAGTCAGGATCGAACCTGCTGCTCCCAATCTTAACTGCAAACATTGGCAATAAAAGCCTTATTGACCCTGCATCCCTGTCAACGAGTATCAATCATTAAAATTAATTTGATGGATGTGTCTCTATCTGTCGGATGTTATTATTATATGGATCACCATTTTTAGTTTGCCATAAACATTTATTACATTTATCTTGGTTTAAATGATATTGGAGCTTAGACAAAGTAATGTCAAGGATAAACAGGATGATTTTATAGGTTTCAGTATAAATCCCCACACTGAAAACCAATTTATTCAACTTATCATTGTTCATTAAATCATCCTCTGTAAAATAGCTATTGACGTTGTCTGAGGAGCAACTCTTTGCTGGATTTTTAAATGTGATGGGTTTTTTTTTACTATCAGGTCAAAACGCTTAAGATCAATGGAATTCAGGGAGACATTCCACTCTATGTGGCACGGTGGCGCAGCGGTAGAGTTGCTGCCTCACAGCGCCAGGGACCCGGGCTCCATCCTCACTACGAGTGCTGTCTGTACGGAGTTTGTACGTTCTCCCCGTGACTTGTGTGTGTTTCCTCCGGGTGCTCCGGTTTCATCCCACACTCCAAAGATGGACAGGTTTGTAGGTCAATTGGGGGTTACACAAAATGCTGGAGAAACTCAGCGGGTGCAGCAGCAACTAAGGATTGGTTGAGGGATCATATAGTGATGTGAGAGATAAAGAACAATGAATGTATGGTATCGATGATAAAGGGAACGAGCCATTGTAAGCTGTTTGTGGTGTGAAAATGATAGTGCGACTAAATTGTCCCCATGTGTGTATTGTTAGACCGATATAGATCATCTGGCATCTGGAGCAGCAGATGAGGTTGGAGGAGGTGCAGGTGAACCTTGCTTGGGCCCCTGGAAGGGACAAGTGTTGCAAAGCCTTTCGCGACCACGATGTGGTGCGATCTCTAAACTAAAACTAAATGGTGGACTGTGTGTTTTCCATTCTACATGTCTCCATGAATTTTGGTTGTACTACTGTAGGTTAAGAAAGATTTTAAACATAATTTTTCCGGTTTCCTCCTACACTCCAAAGACGTACAGGTTTGCAGGTTAATTGGCTGTGGTAAAATTGTAAATTGTTCCAAATACAGGTATGTGTAGGGTAGCGCTAATGTTCGGGGATCGCTGGTCGGTGCAGACTCACTGGGCTGAAAGGCCTGTTTCCACGATGTATCCCTGAACTAAGCTAAACTAAACTAAACTAAACTAAACTAGCGTATTTCGAATGAAGGAATATGGTAGTGGTTTGTTATCAGTCGCTCCAACCCCGGATATTCCTGCAGCACTTCAGTTGTGGACCCAGTTTAATTTAGTTTGGTTCAGAGGTACGATACGAGATGAGAAGATCTTTTTTCACACAGAGAGTGGTGAGTCTGTGGAATTCTCTGCCACAGAAGGTAGTTGGGGCCAGTTCATTGGCTATTTTTAAGAGGGAGTTAGATGTGGCCCTTGTGGCTAAAGGGATCAGGGGGTGTGGAGAGAAGGCAGGTACGGGATACTGAGTTGGATGATCAGCCATGATCATATTGAATGGTGGTGCAGGCTCGAAGGGCCGAATGGCCTACTCCTGCACCTAGTGTCTATGTTTCTATGTTTCTATGTACAGAATCAGGCCCTTCGGCCCACCGAGTCCATGTGCCGACCAGAGAACCGAGCACATTAACATCAGGGACAATTTACAATTTTACCGAAGCCAATTAACTAATCTATTATGATTATTTAAAAATTCTTACCCAAGAATTTCTGAGCTTTTTCCAGCTATATTACCATTCAGGTATTGTTGATAGAAATCCATTTGCACAGGTCACATTTGATATTTCCCATTTCATTTCCAAATGTCTTGCTTTAATGCAAAGTGCATATCTCTAATTACAAACAAAAAGCAATGTTGACAAGTTGATGATTTGACATTCAGAAGGCACAAGTGGTTTAGGGTAGTTTAGTTTAAAGATACAGCACGGAAACAGGCCCTTCGGCCCACCGAGACCACACCGACCAGCGATCCCTGCACATTAATGCTACTCTACACTTTACACATACACCAAGCCAATTACATCTTTGGAGTGTGGGAGGGAACTGAAGATCTCGGAGAAAACCCACGTGGTCACAGGGAGAAAATACAAACTCCGTACAGACAGCACCCGTAGTCGGGATCGAACCCGGGTCTCTGGTGCTGCAAGCGCTGTGAGGCAGTGCCCCATTTGTCCAGCAGTTGCTCCGAGGGTAGCTTCCAGGTTAATGTTTTATATTTTTAACCAGGTTCACTCAGTATTAACTCAAATTTATGTAACTCATTCCTTGAGTTTGTTAAGCAGGGAGTAAAACTTCTCTTTCTGTTTCTTTTAGCGATTTGAGATAAACCCCCCTCTTTGTTCCTGTTAAGATCTTGTTGATTAAAAATATTTTTGCTGCAATCCTTGATTTTATTGTGAACCTCGTGTCTGACCTGATATTCCTTCTCAGGAATTTATCTTTATTGGATATTAAGTAGTTCAGGATTCCTCATCAGAATTTTATTTAAAATCTGCTTTGGAGTTTACTTTGGTACCACTTTGCAACTGGGGGATTTGGTGTCAATTAGTTTAAGGTCAGTGGGGGGGGGGGGGGGGGGGGGGGGGGGGGGGGGGGGGGGGGGGGGGGGAAGGGGTTTGTGTGAGTTCCTACCCAGAGGGTGGTAGGTGTCTATGGTGGTTGAAGCGGATATGATAGTGGCATTTAAGAGGCTTTGGGATATGCACATGGACATGTAGGGAATGGGGGGATATGGACCATATGCAGGGAGAGATTAGTTTAGCATGGCACTATGTACGACAGATATTGTGGGCTGAAGGGCCCATTTCTGTGCTGCACTGTTTTATCTCCTACAAGGTTGTTTGAGATTTTAAAATCGCAAAATGCGCAAAGTGCTGGAGTACCTCAGCGGGTCAGGCAGCATCTTTGGAAAACATGGATGGGTGACGTTTTGAGTCGGGACTCTTCTTCAGACTGATTGCCGGGGGGGGGGGGGGGTGGTGAAAGAAAGCTGGAGGAGAAGAAGGGCAGGACAAAACAAGGCAGGATTAGGTCTGAAGAAGTCTCCACCCGAAATGTCACCTATTCCTTTTCTCCACAGATGCTGCCTGACCCGCTGAGTTACTCCAGCTTTTTGTGTCTGCCATATATACCTTGTACACAATCCTATCTCACTGATACACTCTACGTCCTTGCTGAGACCAGAGTTTTAAGTTCACACTAAACATCCTCAGCCCCACCTACGGGGACAACTACTTCTGAAAATTGTCACGATTGGCCATCATGTCAGGCCAATTTGCTCAAAATCCTGGAAACATTTAATTTCACAATGCAATTGGAGCCAGAGGATCTGATCTTCATTTTATGCTCGTTTTGAAGCAAGATAATTGCAGGGAATGACTGCACATCGCATTTACACTGGGCTGGAAACATTCGATGACCCAAGCCGGGTTGAATGAACGAACGTGATGGGTGAAGCATTCTGAGGTTCTTGTAATTGTTTACGGCCGACATCCTGCGGAATATACACGTCCTGATGTTATGTCTCGGACACAGACATGGGCCGGCACGGTGGCACAGCGGTGGCCAGCCTCCCGGTGGGCCCAGGGGCCGCTGAGGTCGGAGCGCCCATGTGGGAGCCTGCACACCGCGTGTCGACGGAGCCCGCGGATGCGGCCCGGGGCAGCGCTACTGAGGCGTCCGGAGAGGACCAGAGAGCGTTGGTGGCGAGGTCGGCGCGACAGTCGATACGACCGGCAACCAATGAACAGGAACGGATCGGGTGGAGTGAAGCTGCCGTGGGAGGGAACAAAGGAGGACCCGGCGTGTGGGGGACCGCCCTGAGGGAGGGGGAAGAACAATGGACAACGGAGGACCCGGCGTGGGGGTGTGTGTGGGGATAAGGAAAACGAGAGATTTAGAGGGTGACGTTTCCCTTATCCCTAACCAGTCTGAAGAAGGGTCTCAATCCGAAACGTCACCCATTCCTTCTCTCCAGAGATGCTGCCTGTCCCGCTGAGTTACTCCAGCGTGTTGTGTCCACCTTTCGGTTTAAACCAGCATCTGCAGTTCCTCCTATACACACCATTAGCTGAGACTGGTGTTATGGAAAGAAGTGTAGAATTGCCGCATTTAGTTTACTTTGTTACATCTATTTGTGAGTAAATGGAGATAGTCGACAAGTTCAGGTCTCCTGCCTCATACAGTAAAGAGCAATGATTAGACTTTTATATTTCTGAAGTGATAATTTATAAATCGATTTCCCTTCAGGTACTTAGCAGGAAATCAATACAGATTTGAAGCATTGGGTTCTATTAGATTTTCTGCAGTTGATTAGAATTATTACCTTCGCTACGTGCATAGTAACCTGTCTCGGTTGGCAAGCAATAGATAGAACAATAGATAAAATTGTTTTTAATAATTTTCCACAGCTCTCGGTGTTACTGTCTTTAACAGGAGTGAAAGATCTGAGGTGACTTGATATACGTGGGCAGATTATTGTATTTGGTCAGTTGCACACATTTCTCGAGAGAATGACCATCTTCAACTGCAATTTCTTTCTGCATCAGGCAATCTTGAATTGAGTTTGGTTGAGTTTAGTTACCGAGGTACAGTGAAAGGCTTTTGTTGCGTGCGAACCAGTCAGCGGAAAGACAATACATGATTACAATCGAGGCATCCATGGTGTAAAGGGAATAACGCCCTCTCTGCCTCAGGGGGCAGGTTCTCTGGACGCTTTCAAGAGAGAGCTAGATAGGGCTCTTAAAAATAGCATATAAACATATAAGATTATTAAGGAACTGGACACGCTAGAGGCAGGAAACAAGTTCCCGATGTTGAGGGAGTCCAGAACCAGGGGCCACCGTTTAAGAATAAGGGGTAAGCCATTTAGAATGGAGATGAGGAGAAACTTTTTCAACCAGAGAGTTGTGAATCTGTGGAATTCTCTCCCTCAGAGGGCAGTGGAGGCCAATTCTCAGGATGCTTTCAAGAGAGAGCTAGATAGGGCTCTTAAAAATAGCGGAGTCTGGGGATATGGAGAGAAGGCAGGAACGGGGTACTGATTGGGGATGATCAGCCATGTTCACATTGAATGGCGGTGCTGGCTCGAAGGGCTGAATGGCCTACTCCTGCACCAATTGCCTATTGTCTATTGTCTATTGCCAAATGACATTCAGTGCAAAATAAAGAACGGTAAAGTCCGATGAAAGATAGTTGTAGGGTCTCCATTGAGGTAGCAGGTACTAGTTCAGGGCTGCTCCCTAGTTATTGCTCGGATGGTTCTGTTGCCAGATAACAGGAAGGAATCTTTTCCTTCAATCAGTTTTATTTCAGTCAGTGAAGATCTCGCAAGGGGATGAAGAACATGACCTTGCTCCTAGCGATGGGAAAAAAACTGCTGGAGGAACTCAGCCGGCCAGGCAGCACCTGTGGAAGAAAATGGACGGGCAATGCTTCGGGTCAGGACCTTTCTTCTTGAACAGCCAGGATAACATTTGGAACAAATACAGCCCATTCCAGAATTGGAGCCAAATTGTGTTTAAAATCTGTGTTATTATTCAAAAGAATGGAATACCAGTAGAGACTTAGACATAGGTTCATGTAAATCTTCCATATTTGATGTAACAGAAAACTCACAGTGATGTGCTTCCAAATGGACTGTGAATAAATAAATGCAAAGTCTCGTTATAATATCTTACATCATAAAGAACAATGAAGTGAAGCATTATACTATGTTGACACCAAGCCAATCATTTATTTGCTATTTTCACTGAAGAAATCGTGGTTTAGTTTTTGGAACAAACTTTAGAATGTTTTGAGAATTTTGGATATTGGGGCGGTTGCTCAGCTGTAGAGTTGCGGCCTCACAGCGCCAGAGACCCGGGTTCGATCCCGACTAAGTGTGCCGCCTGTACGTAGTTCGTACGTTCCCCCCCGTGACCGCGTGTGTGTTTTTTTTTTTGCCGGTTTCTTACCACACTCCGAAGACATAGGTTTGTAAGTTAGACTGTGGGCAAAAGTGCTGGAGAAACTCAGCGGGCGCGGCAGTATCTATGGAGCGAAGGAAATAGGCAACGTTTCGGCACGAAACGTTGCCTATTTCCTCCGTACCATAGATGCCGCTGCACCCGCTGAGTTTCTCCAGCACTTTTGTCTAACTTTGATTTTCCAGCATCTGCAGTTCCTTCTTAAAAACATAGGCTTGTAAGTTATTTGGCTTGGCTAAAAATTGTAAACTGTCCCTAGTGTGTCCAGGATAGTGTTAGTGTGCGGGGTGATCGCTGGTTGGCACAGACTTGGTGGGCCGAAGAGCCTGTTTTTCGCGCTGTGTGTCTCGACAAAACTAATCAATTTGCCTCCAACGTTCCAGGAAGCCTCTTCAGCTGTTAATTTATATTGAACATTTCTTCATTAACCAGCTTTCCACAATGTACAAGGAGCAGCAGCTTAGGTACCTGTAACATTGCCCAGTTTAATTATGCCTGACAGCTGAAGGAAATTGGCTGGCCTCCATCTTGTGGTGGGTTACCCAACAACGAGACGCAGTCACCTTCCCACCCTTGGTCCTGGCCCTTAGTAATGATACTTGCCAGAACTGCCAGCACTTTCCCACCACTGTATGCAGCTGACCCAAACTCACAAAGCTGGAAAACCCTGGCCTGCCAAGCGCAAAACAACTCCAGCACAATGGGAGCGGTTTGGAGCGGGTTCAGATTGTGGGGAGCGATTGAGAAAAGCAAAGCCAAGAAAAACTGCTGGTACACACAGGAAGACAGAGTCAGGACAATGGACAATAGACAATAGACAATAGGTGCAGGAGTAGGCCATTTGGCCCTTCAAGCCAGTACCACCATTCAATGTGATCATGGCTGATCATCCCCAATCAGTACCCCGTTCCTGCCTTCTCCCCATATCCCCTGACTCCGCTATTTTTAAGAGCCCTATCTAGCTCTCTCTTGAAAGCATCCAGAGAACCGGCCTCCACCGCCCTCTGAGGCAGAGAATTTCACATGAATAGGCAGCCAGGCCTCTTGTCCAGCCTGTTCCACCTTTCAATATAATCCGGACTGAAGACACAAGGGGCTGCAAATGCTGGAATCTTGAGTAAAACACAAAGTGCTGGAGGAACTCAGCAGGACAGGCAGCAAATGTGGAGAGAATGGACAGATGCAGTTTCTTTAGACTTTAGAGGCACAGCGCGGAAACAGGGCCTTCAGCAAACCTAGTCCGCGCCGACCAGCGACCACCCCGTGCTAGGGAAGAATTACAATTTAACCGAAGCCAATTAACCGACAGACCTGTACATCGTTGGAGTGTGGGAGGAAGCTGGAGCACCTGGAGAAAACCCACGCAGTCACAGGGAGAACACATAAACTCCGTACAGGCAACACCCATAGTCAGGATCGAACCCGGGTCTCCGATGCTGTCAGATAGCAATCCTAGCGTTGTGCCACTGTGCTGCCCACGTTTTGGGTCGGCACCTTCTTGACTGTGTGAAACGTGAAGTGGTACACAAGTTAGTGAGTTTCCAAAGGCTAGAAATTACTGCCGTGCATGTTTGTCGCCGACGGATTCACGTTCGTAAATACATGCGTTCAGAAGTCATAGGAGCAGAATTAGGCCATTCAGCCCATCAACTCTACTCTGCAATCAATCATGGCTGATCGATCTTTGCCACTCAACCCCACTCTCCCGCCTTCTCCCCGTATCCCCTGACACCTGTACTCATCAAGAATCTGTCAATCTGAGCCTTAAAAATGCCACTGACGGCCTCCACTGAATTGCACAGATTTGCCACATCTGACTAAAGAAATTCCTCCTCATCCCCTTTCTAAAGGACCGTCCTTTTATTCAATGGCCTCTTGTCTGAGACTCTCCCACTAATGGAAACATCCCCTCCACATCCACTCTATTCAGGCCTTGCACTATTCGGTACGTTTCAATGAGGTACCCGCTCATCCTTCTGAACTCCAGCGAGCGCAGGCCCAGTGCCGTCAAACCGCTCATCATATGTTAACCCACTCATTCTTGGGATCATTCTCGTTAACCTCCTCTGGACCCTCTCCAATGGCAGAACATCCTTCCTCAGACATGGGTCCAAAACTGTTCATAATACTCCAAATGCAGTCTGCCCAGCACCTTATAAAGCCTCAGTGTTACGTCCCTGTTTTTATATTCTAGTCCACTCGAAATAAATGTTATCATTGCATTTGCCTTCCTTGCTACCGATTCAACTTGCAAATTAACCTTGTGGGAATCCTGCCTCTTGGATTTCCACCATTTAACATGGTAACTATAAAATAATGTACAAATTAATATCATTTTAATGTGGTGAACAGTAATCTCTGGGCTTCCATATTTGCACAAGTCTGATGAATAAATTTGAAGCAAATAATTCATTCATTTAACATGTAAATGCTCATTAGTTCGTGCCAAATAAAGCACTCATTATTTAGGTAACAGAGGTTTGAACCAAAAATTGGAAAATAATCTTGTGATCAGAGCCAGTTCAATCTCATCCACATGTTTTTCTGATTTCACAGAGATTTGGAGTTTGTTAGTTGCGTCTATTTTTACTTTAGTCAGTCGCAGAACAGAGGCACCAATGGTTCATAGGTTCATAAGGGATAGGAGCAGAATTAGTCCATTTGGCCCATCAATTCTACTCCATCATTCAATCATGGCTCATCTATCTCTCCCTCCTAACCCCATTCTCCGGCCTTCTTCCCATAACACCTGACAGCCGTACTAATCAAGAATCTATCTAGCTTTAGAAATATTAATTGATGGCCCCCACAGCCTCCTGAGGCAACGAATTCCACAGATTCACCACCCTCTGACGAAATAAATTCCTCCTCATCTCCTTCCTAAAGGAACGTCCTTTAATTCTGAGGCCATGATATTTGGTCCTCGACTCTCCCACATCCTCTACACATCCACTCTATCCAAGCCTTTCACTATTTGGTAAGTTTCAATGAGGTCCCCCCCCCCCCCCCCCCCCCCCATCCTCAGCGAGTGGAGGCTCAGTGCCGCCAAACGCTCAATGGTGAGGTCAGGGCTGGTTGCAATGACATCGAGTGGTCCATGGATGTTCAACACCGTTGTTACTGGAGCTGTGTACAGGGTCGTTCAGAGGATGAGCTTGCAGCCGAAACATAGAACATAGAACAGCACAGCTCAGGAACAGGCACGCCAGCCTACAATGTCCGCATCCAACAATGTCCATATCTCCATACCTACGCCTCTCCTAATTCTATATACCAGCTATATAATACTATATATTCAGGTCGAGACCCTTCTTCAGACGTCTCTGGTGAATGAGTATAGAGAAGGTTCACCAGACTGATTCCTGGGATGACAGGATTTCCATATGAAGAAAGACTGGATAGACTCGGCTTGTACTCGCTGGAATTTAGAAGATTGAGGGGGGATCTCATAGGGACTTACAAAATTCTTAAGGGGTTGGACAGGCTAGATGCAGGAAGATTGTTCCCGATGTTGGGGAAGTCCAGAACAAGGGGTGACAGTTTAAGGATAAGGGGGAAGTCTTTTAGGACCGAGATGAGAAAATCATTTTTCACACAGAGAGTGGTGAATCTGTGGAATTCTCTGCAACAGAAGGTAGTTGAGGCCAGTTCATTGGCTATATTTAAGAGGGAGTTAGATGTGGCCCTTGTGGCTAAAGGGATCAGGGGGTATGGAGAGAAGGCAGGTACAGGATACTGAGTTGGATGATCAGCCATGATCATATTGAATGGCGGTGCAGGCTCGAAGGGCCGAATGGCCTACTCCTGCACCTATTTTCTATGTTTCTAAACCTCCATCAGGACTGGCCCTTCAGGGAAACTGATCCAAGTTTGTCTGACCTATTCTCACTGCTACCATCTGGCAGGAAATAACAAAGCTATATAAAGTCCCACAGCATACAGTTCACAAACAGCTTCTTGCCCACAATGTGTAGGAAGGAACTGCAGATGCTGGCTTAAACCGAAGATGGACACAAAAAGCTGGAGTAACTCAGCGGGACAGGGCAGCATCTCTGGAGAGAAGGAATGGGTGACGTTTTGGGTCGAGACCCTTCTTCAGACTGGTTAGGGATAAGGGAAACGAGAGATATCGTAGAGTCCGGGGGAAAGGAGGAATCACAGATGGGGAGCAGTGAGAGAGGGTTGCAGAACTCTCATCGGCGAGAGGAGGAGAACTTTTTCCAAGTAGAAATACATTGACGAGATTTTGTGGTGGAGCGGACAACATATGTGGGAAGAAACTGCAAATGCTCGTTTAAACAAAGGTGGACACAAAATGCTGGAGTAACCCAGCGGGACCGGCAGCATCTCCGGAGAGAAGGAATGGGTGATGTTTCAGGTCGAGACCCTTCTTCAGACGTCTCTGGTGAATGAGGTGGGTTGTTAACAGCTCCAGCTTTGTGTTCATCTCAACCCAGACCAGATTCTCATTTTTTATTTCAATTGTAATTTAATGTTCAGACCAATGCGGTGATATTTATACCAGTGTTCTCCAGGTAACAAGGTCAGGCCACTGAGTTGCTAATCCATTAGCAAACATCAGTACACTGCCTCATGTCACACTAATCCATTATTAACCACTTCCACTGAAACGGCAAACAAGATAGTATTTAAATAATTTTGCCACAATATTTGCACAAATAGTTATATTGCCTTGAGCTCCCATTAATGTCTACTTGTTAAAAGTAGTACCTGAGCAATACTTGAGTTATTAGATTTAGCTTAGAGATGCAACGTGGAAAGAGGCCCTTCGGCCCACTGAGTCCATGCTGACCATTGATCACCTGTATACTAGCTCCATGTTATCCCATTTTCGCATCTTAAACACTAGACATCAAGAAAAGTAAATGGAAATCAAAAACTGCAGATGATAAAAATCTGAAATAAAAATGAAACAACTCTCTCAACAGGTCAGGCAGCTTCAATAGAGCGAGAAACAGAGTTGATGTTTCAGGCCGAAGACTCTCTGGTGAACAGAGGTTAGCAGCCAGACATAGAATGTTTAGCTTAGAGATGCTGTGTGGAAACAGGCCCTTCGGCCCATTTCGTCTGTGCCAACCAGCAACCGCCCCGTACACTAGTTCCATCCCACACAAGAGGCCAATTAACTTACAGACTTGTACGTCTGGAGTGTGGGAGGAAACCGAAGTTCTCGGAGAAAACTCACGCAGGTCACGGGGAGAATGTGCAAATTCCGTATAGACAGCACCCGTAGTCGGGATCGAACCGGGTACTGTTATTGTGCGGCACTGTGGAGCAGCGGTAGAGTTGAGACCTGGGTTCGATCCTGACTACAGGTGCTATATGTAAAGAGTTTGTACATTCTCTCTGTAACCTATTGGGTTTTCTCCGGGTGCTCTGATTTCCACACTCCAAAGATGTACAGGTTTGCAGGTTAATTGGTGTTAGATACTTCCCCCCCCCCCCCTCTGGTGAATGCTATGTACTTAACTCTTCTGTTTCTCTCCTGAGTGCAGGCCCCGTGGCTGGGAGTCAGAAATCAAGGAGTTAAGGGCTCCTGTACCCGATTGGCCAAGCTGCGTCAGGTGACGGGTGACTCATCGGAAGCTTAAATACCAGAATCTCCCAGAACTCTCTATCTCTCTTCGTCGACCCTGACTCATGAACAGACTGTGGTTTGAGCTGCAGGAGGCCTGGCCACATGGCATAGAACTTTGTGTATGATTACCTACATTTGTCAATTAATATTGAATTGGGACAGATGAGGGCTGACCTGAGGGTTTTTGTGTATTTTGTTTAAGGGTTATTTCCATTTAGGCAGGTTAGAGACTCTAGTTCGACGGCCCATTGCGAGGCTGGCTGGAGCACTGTTATCTTTGTTTATTAGTTTATTCTTGTCCTTGACTGGGTTGTTTGAATCAGGTTTGGGTTTTAACAAAATAAAATACTATTTTCTTGAACTTGAGCCTGGTTTTTGACTATGTTACGTGGCTCTGAAGTACCTGCATTCGGGAGTCGTGACAATTGGCTTCGGTAAATTTAAAAATTGTCCCTCGTGTGTAGGACAGTGTTATTGTATGGGGTAACGGTTGGTCGGTGTGGGCCTTGTGGGCCGAGGGGCCTGTTTCCACGCAGTATCTCAAAAGTCTAAAGTCTAAAGGGCCTGTCCCACCAGCATGCGACTGCATGCGGCGAGCGTGACCTAACATGGTCGCTTGAGCCGTACGGCCTCGCGGGGCCGGTCCCACTTCGATCGCCGGAGCCGTATGGAGTTGTGCGGAGCTGGTCCCGACATCGCGCGGGGCTCCGAAAAACTGACACCGTTCAAAAATCCCGCACGGCAACGGCCTGTCGGCCCGCAGCCGCATCGAGGACGTACGCATTGTGAAAATCGCAAACCGATGCTAATACAAATTGTGCCCATATCACTGTCTCCAGAGGGAACTTGAATGTCTGCAAAGTTCATAAATAAAATGGGGAAGTTTGGCCACTTTTCCCCCATGTCCCTGCGGTTTTCACGGGTTGAGCTTGGTTATTTTTGATCCCATATGTTCTAATAAGCTATCAAAGTATTTTTAGACTAATTACTTTCAATGCAACAAATTAAAGCAGCAATTATGGTTCCATAATGATAATGCATCTTAAATTTACGTGTGATCGAATTAAGCAGGATGGGGTAAAGAGAGTCAAGTAATCTCATGGCCAATGTCATTAATAAAATAGAAATGTTAGAGCAGCGTCCAAGGATTTATCTAGCAGAATACTGCTATAAACAAAAATAACTTACTTGGTAAGGGAAATGGTAAAGCTGTGGAATTCCTAGAGAAAGTTCATTGTGGGGAAAGTATTAGTGTGCGCCACAGGAACTAAAGCCTGCTACCCCCGTTTATATGAGTAAAAATGACGTCACGCGCGACCTTCCCGCGGACTTCGCTCGAACCTCACGTCAACTCGCTCGGGGGTCACTCGACCTCCGCGCGAAGCCCGCTTCCGGTTTTGTCGCGCTAGCTGCATGCAGCCGCATGCTGGTGGGACAGGCCCGTAAAGCATCAGTCTTCAGTCACCGCAGACCCAGGACTGGGATGCTGCACATTCCAGCTCACTCTGTAAGACCACATCTTCATTCCACTAGTGTCATGGAAATACATTTGACGATCACATAGTCGACACAAGCAGTATCTTCTTCAGACTGGAGAAGGATCTCGACCTGAATTGCTGCTATCCATGTTCTCCAGAGATGTTGCCTGATCTGCTGAGTTACTCCAGCACTTTGTCTAATTTTTTTAAATTATACATTCGACCCATCCAACCTCATCTAGGACCACTTATACCCCCATGATTCCCTGCTCTCCTCACTTATGTCCAGCTGAAGACACCAAAGCTTGATTCCACCAGATTCGTGATCAGTTTCTTACTTTTTTCTTATGGACACAAAGTGCTGGGTAATTCAGCGGGTCGGGCAGCATCTCTGGACAACACGGATCAGCAACTTTTCAGGTCGGGACCCTTCAGCACACTGTAGATCGTACCTCCTTCAGACTCCTTCACACCCTGCCTGAGGTCACCTGTTGCTGGCCCTGACTTTTCCTGGTCTTTTCTTGCTTCCAGTTCCGCCCCCCCCCCAACCCCCTCCCCCCCCACCCACCTATAATCCGTCTGAAGGAAGGTCCCAACCCAAAACGTCGCCTATCCATGTTCTTCAGAGACGCTGCCTGACTTTCTGAGTAAATCCAGCACTTTGTATCCTTTTGTGTCAACCAGCATGTAGGGGGAGTCCAGAACCAGGGGCTACAGTTTAAGAATAAGGAGTAAGCCATTTAGAACGGAGACGAGGAAACACTTTTTCTCACAGACAGTGGTGAATCTGTGGAATTCTCTGTCTCAGAGGGCGGTGGAGGCAGGTTCTCTGGATGCTTTCAAGAGAGAGCTAGATAGGGCTCTTAAAAATAGCGGAGTCAGGGGATATGGGGAGAAGGCAGGAACGGGGTACTGATTGGGGATGATCAGCCATGATCACATTGAATGGCGGTGCTGGCTCGAGGGGCCAAATGGCCCACTCCTGCACCTATTGTCTATTGTCTATTGTCCATCTGCACTTTCTCCATAGCTGTAATACTATATTTGGCGCTCTGATTATCCTTTCTCATGCTCGACCTGATGTACTCGTGCGTGGTGTGTCATGCTTGTAAAAATTGTAGAACGCAACGTTTTTACGTGTCCAGTGCTTTTTTTCAACATGATAATATGCCGGTGTGCACATGTAATAAATATACATGTTACATGGGTGGAAAACGAAAGAATGATGTTTAACATGTTAGAGGTACCAGTACACCGTACCAACGTCTACCATCATAATATAAAGCATTCTACGTCACAATAACAATCCAATGACACCAATCCCTCCAGAAATTAAAGTTTTGTTTCCACATAAGCAGAGGTGTTTGTTTTCTGCATTCACAAAGAAGGTGCCAGCATCACAAGTTGAAAGGTGTGCGTACTTAAAGCCCGTGGCTCTGAATCCAGCAGAATTAAAATCGAGTAGAGTTTCTTCAGCAAATTTCAATGGGATATTGAAGTGAGGCATTTTGCAGAAAGGCACGTCAATTTATTGATCTGTTTATTAAGTTGGATCAGATCAAGCGCACACGATTTAAAGAATTAACAACTCATGGATAAATAACTCTTGGGTAAACAGTTGCTCTTCAGTAACTCTTTTGTACCGTCCTGGTTGGTAGTTTCACGGGCTCTATCTTTGAAAATTGATATTGTCAGTCCACCGGGTCAGGGACGACCATCGATCACCCGTTCACACCAGTTCTATATCATCCCACTCTCGCATCCACTCCCTTACACACTTGGGGGGAAGTTTAAAGAAGCCAATTAACCTACAAACCCGCTCGTCGTTGGGATGTGGGAGGAAGCCTGAGCACCTGGAGGAAACCCGCAGTCACAGGGAGAACGTGCCAACTCCACATAGACAGCATTCGAGGTCAGGATCGAACCTGGGTCTCTGGCAGTGTGAGGCAGCTAATCCACCAGCTGCACTATTTTGTCACCCTGAATTTACCCCAATTCCAAATTAACCCCTTCCATTAATGACACCGATTAATTCTACCTTAGAAATGGCGCATTTTCCTTCATTCAGAAGCCTTGTCATGCGATCCAAGTTAGTAATGCAATTTAGAAAGTCTTTTAATCATAATGGTTCTGTCATTATTGGTTTATGTTTTCCAATTTCTGCTTCTGCATTTTCTTTATGTTGTTGTTCACTGCACACTGGCGTTGTTGAAAATGCTGCAGTTATTGCATTGTGTTGTATTGTGTTGTGTTGTGTGATGTTGTATTGTATATTTGTTTTAAGTTGCTACATTGACAATGGTTACGGTGTTGAATTAAAAGACATGATGGTGGACAGCCAACGGTGAATCTCTAAAGGAGGAATGTGCGACCTTATACCTGCTCGTTTATGGAGTAAAGAACCAGAAGGAAAAGCGAAACAAAGATTTCTGCATCTACAGTTCTTGGATTTTCAAAGACTTTGAAGAGTCTGTTGATGGATTGAGATTTTCCACATGAAAGCAAGATGACCAGAAGAGACCATTACCAGTGAATCCACTTTGGCAAACGTTTGTATGCGTTCCCTATGTGGACCTGTCCTAAGGTATCACCCGTCTGAAGAAGGTTCTCGACCCGAAACGTCGCCTATCTCCTTCGCTCCTTAGATGCTGCTGCACCCGCTGAGTTTCTCCAGCTTTTTGTGTAACCCTAAGGTATCAGCTTGCAGGCACAAAAGCAACGTGAAATCAGATGTGAAATCAGAAATAGAGTGATACAGTGATACAGTGCGGAAACAGGCCCTTGGGCCCAACTTGCCCACACTGGCCAACAATGTCCCAGCTACACTAGTCCCACTTGCCTGCGCTTGGCCCATATCCCTCCAAACCTGTCCTATCCATGTTGCTGTCTAATTGTTTCTAAAATAATGGGATAGTCCCAGCCTCAACTACCTCCTCTGGCAGCTTGTTCCATACACCCACCACCCTTTGTGTGAAAATGTTACCCCTCGGATTCCTATAAAATCTTTTCCCCTTCACCTTAAACCCATGTCCTCTGGTCCTTGATTCCGCTACTCTGGGCAAAAGACGGTGCATCTACCCGATCTATTTCTCTGATGATTTTGTACACCTCTACAAGATTTCCCCCTCATCCTCCTGCACTTCAAGGAAGTCCCAGCCTGCTCAATCTGGCAACTTCCTCGTAAATCTTCTCTGATGCCCAGAACTTAACACAATATTCTAAATGTGGCCTCACCCACGCCTCATTTCCACTTAGTTTTAGTTTTAGAGATATAGAGCAGAAACAGGCCCTTCGGCCCACCGAGTCCGCACCAACCAGCGATCTCCCCTACACTAGTTCTACCCTACACGCTAGGGACAATCTACAGAAGCCAATTAACCTGCAAACCAGCATGTCTTTGGAATGTGGGAGGGAACCGGAACACCCGGAGAAACCCCACGCGGTCACAGGGAGAACGGACAAACTCTGTCCAGCCAAACAGCACCCGTGGTCAGGATGGACCCCGGGTCTCTGGTGCTGTGGGGCAGCGATTCTACCACTGCTCCACAGTGCCACCTTAGACTGTAATGCAGCACTGCGTAGGGTTTTCTCCAAAAACTCCGATTTCCTCCCACACTCCAAAGACGAACAGGTTTGTAGCTTAACAGGTTAGCGATTGTTGATCTTGGACGGAGTGCCTCGTTATGTGCAGTAATAATGCCTTAGAGTGCAGGCTGGTGCAGGCGCCTGACCTCATCCATCATCCTCCTTCCGTGCAGGCTGAGTGTGACCTTTACCTGATGCAAACGGTCACCATCTGCTGCTACTGCCTCCTCTTCGTCCCGACTGAAAATGTGGAATGCATCCTGATTAATTTTGTACTGAGACACAGCGGATGAAGCATACAGCACAGCAATCTTGTGCAGATGCTGGTTTACACCCAGGATAGTCACAACAATCTGGAGTAACTCAGCGGGACAGGCAGCATCTCTGGAGAGAAGGAATGGGTGACGTTTCGGGTCGAGACCCTTCTCCTTCCTCGGACTAAGCACGGTACTCTTGTCAGTTTTGCAGAGCAAGAGATGGGGGATGTTGTCCACTTGTGTGCTTCCTGGTTCAACAGTCTGAAGAAAGGTCTCGACCCGAAACGTCACCCATTCCTTCTCTCCAGAGATGCTGCCTGACCCAGATGCTGAGTTACTCCAGCTTTATGTGTCTATCTCCAGCAGGGTTAGTGTGGGTTTTAGTCCATCTGAACCCCTGGATTCAGTGGGGACAACCCCGTCTGGTGAACTGGGGAACCCAACCCAAGTTATTGAAGATACAAAGCAATGCAGGTGTTTGGAATAATGAGCAAAGCACAAAGTGCTGGAGGAACTCTGCAGGTCAGGCAGCATCTCTGGTGAACAAGGATTGGTACTGTTTCAAACAATCCCTAATCCACAGACAGTACAGCCTTGTATACTGCTGCAGGCTCCAAGCCAAACGGAGACCGGCCATATGCTCGGACACGGACTGTGACTGCGTTCATGCAAAGACACCGTGACTCTAGTGCAGAGTGAATCAGGCAAGGTCAGCGCAACAAGCAGATTGGTGGGGAAGTGCCGAGTTTGTGACACAGGTCCCGAGTGGACAGAGGGGGCGATGGGAAGAATGTATCCAACCCCAATGCCCAGGCTGCAACAGCAAGCTCAGACCTCTCGATTCATAGAAACATAGAAAAATAGGTGCAGGAGTAGGCCATTCGGCCCTTCGAGCCTGCACCGCCATTCAATATGATCATGGCTGATCATCCAACTCAGTATCCCGTACCTGCCTTCTCTCCATACCCCCTGATCCCTTTAGCCACAAGGGCCACATCTAACTCCCTCTTAAATATAGCCAATGAACTGGCCTCAACTACCTTCTGTGGCAGAGAGTTCCAGATTCAGGGGGAACTTGGCTGTAATGCCCCTGTCCCACTTAGGAAACCTGAACCGAAACCTCTGGAGACTTTGCGCCCCACCCAAGGTTTCCGTGCGGTTCCCGGAGGTTTTTTGTCAGTCTCCCTAATGGTCGAAAGTGGTTTCCGCTTCTCCTATGTTCCGGCGATTATTTCAAAAAATTGAAAAAACTTCCGGGAACCGCACGGAAACCTCCGGGAACCTGACAAAAACCTCCGGGAACCTGACAAAAACCTCCGGGAACCTGACAAAAACCTCCGGGAACCTGACAAAAACCTCCGGGAACCTGACAAAAACCTCCGGGAACCTGACAAAAACCTCCGGGAACCTGACAAAAACCTCCGGGAACCTGACAAAAACCTCCGGGGACCTGACAAAAACCTCCGGGAACCTGACACAAACCTCCGGGAACCTCCGGGAACCGCACGGAAACCTTGGGTAGGGTGCAAAGTCTCCAGAGGTTTCCGTTCAGGTTTCCTAAGTGGGACAGGGGCATTAGTGAAACACTTTGTGCAGTTTCGAACAGTTTCGAGGATTGGTGATGTTTTGTGTCGGGTCCCTTCGCCAGACTGATGTCTGTTGACATCTTCAATAATATATCGTGACATTTATGTCGTCAGAGTGGAGAATGTCATTGAGGGCTGGTGACATCTAAAATATCAGGGAATAAACACCGCTCCACTCCAGAAATTGAAGTTCCCGTGAATGACAGGCAAGCTAATTTACGTTGGAAAAAAAATACACAAAGTGCTGGAGTAACTGAGCTGGAGGGTCTCTGGAGAAGATGGAAAGGTGATGTTTCAGGTCAGGCTGAAGAAGAGATGCTGCCTGACCTGCTGAGTTACTCCAGCATTTGTATCTCTATCTATGGTGTAAAACAGCATCTGCAGTTCCATTTTAATTACATGGGTAGGTGACGTTTCAAGTCGGGTCCCTTTGAATTTTTTTTAAATTTAAAAAAATATTTAAACAGGGACAGTGCATACTGATGAACATTTACATGTAAATATATAAATTTATATATTTATATAAATATTATAGCCAATAGTTAATTTCCATCTTGTCCCTGAAAAGGCAGCTATCTATTATCTGTGTACTCAAGGGATGCTGCCTGACTCGCTGAGTTCCTCCGGTACTTTGGGTCTTTTTTTGTTTGTAAACCGGCATCTGCAGATCCTTTTTCCCGCGAGCTAATAATTCGCATGCTAGATTTACTCCGAGCTTAAAGTGTGAAAATTGGTCTATTTTTAATTCTCTCAGCGTTTCCCTGCACGTTCATCATGCCAAATACTCAGGCGATGTGAACACTAACACAGAGCCTGCGTGTGTGTTTTCATGGAGCTGTGAGCAATGGCTGGCGTTTGCAAATGTCACACCCCTGAGCCACCTTTGTTCAAGTGAAAGAAGAAATCTCAACTGCGGCAATTGTGAAATATTTTCATCACAGCAAGCTCCGTGAAGTTCCCATTGTAATATCTCTCCAAATCTCAGTGCTTTGAAAACCTGCTGGCACAAACGTTTAGGGATTCATATAAACAGCTACTTAAAGTGACAATAGCTTGATAAGACTTGTGTGCGAATCAAATTTGCTGACAGATATTCATTTACTGTGGGCTGTTGTGCATGGCAATGCTTCTAATTTTAGAATAACATGTTTCTTCACCTCTGCTACAGAACGCCTTGTGTGTAAAATGTGTACAGAACGCTCTCATCAGGAAAATAAGGCACAGGAGCCTGAGAATTGTGTGTCCTCCAGCTCCAGGAACAGCTTGCTACAGTGGCGCAGCGGTAGAGTTGCTGCCTTTACAGCGCTCGCAGCGCCAGAGACCCGGGTTCGATACCGACTATGGGCGCCGTCTGTACGGAGTTTGTACGTTCTCCCCGTGACCTGCGAGGGTTTTCTCCGAGATCTTCGGTTTCCTCCAAATGACGGTACACAGGCCTAGTGTATTAGTGTGGGTAGGATAGTGTTAGTGTGAGGGGCCCACAGTCGCTGGTCGGTACAGACTCGGTGGGCCGAAGGGGCTGTTTCTGCACTGTATCTCTAACCTAAACTAACAGCTTCTTCCCAGCTCTACTTCCTTTGGGCAGCGAAATGAACGTTGATTTCCCAAGATTTCCACTGACCCCTGCATTCCCTCTCTCCTCCCCACCACTCCCCCCATCCACCCCTCCCCCCCATTCCCCCACTACCCCCCTCCCTCCATTCCACCCCTCCCCCATATCCCCACCACCCCCAACCCCATCCCCCCACTCCCCCAGTACCACTGTTCACATCCCTGTATCCCTTTGCCCTCATCTTTGCCTTTCCCCAGCCAACAATGGTCACCCTTCCTTGGTCCTCCACTGCCAGGCCTGATTTGATCTGGTCTTTTCCTACCTCCAATCCCCCCCCCCCCCACTCCCTCCTTTCAGTCTGAGGAAGGCCTCCAACCCGAAACATCACCTGTTCCTTCTCTACAGAGGTGCTGCTGCCTGACCCTCTGAGCCGCTGAGTTACTCCAGCCCCTTGTGTCTATCATCAGTCTGAAAAAGGTGCCCCGACCCAAAATGTTAACCGTCCATTGCCTTCCGCAGATGCTGCCTGACCTGCTGAGTTCCTCCTGCAGTTTGCTTTGCTGTGGATTGAGAGTGGCTGCTGCCAGTTTAAGGAACATATTAGTTCCTAATGCAGACAGTTTTTCAGGTTTTGATTCATTTACCTTGTTAAGGAACACAATTCCAAACTCATTTTAAGGCACCACAGGAATTTCTCAAGATATTTTTTACCATTAGCGGATACGCATGACAAGGTGTAAATTTGCATGTCAGACATGAGAGCACCGTGTTGTGTAGAATAGATACTCTGCCTACTAATTAACCTGGAATTTGTTGTGTTATTCACTCCAAATGTTGGAGTTAATAACCACAGTCTGCCTTTTATGTTCCTTTTGGCTGTGCATTCCTGTGGAAAGGCAGACAATTTTAGTTTAGTTTAGAGATACAGCGAGGATACAGGCCTACAGCCCACCAAGTCAATAGACAATAGACAATAGGTGCAGTAGGCCATTCGGCCCTTCGAGCCAGCACCGCCATTCAATGCGATCATGGCTGATCATCCCCAATCAGTACCCCGTTCCTGCCTTCTCCCCATATCCCCTGACTCTGCTATTTTTAAGAGCCCTATCTAGCTCTCTCTTGAAAGCGTTACTTTTGGAGTAACTCCGAGGGTCAGGCAGCATCTGTGGAGGGAATAGATAGATAGCATAACGTTTCTTGTTATGAAGAAGAGTCCTGACACTAAGCATCAACTACCCCTGTCCTTTCAAGGCAACTTAACCAACCTATCAGCATCCTATCAGCGAGCAGTCCTGACCTACCATCTACCTCATTGGAGGCCTTCAAACTATCTTTAACTGGACTTTACTGGACCTCACCAAATGTCATTCCCTTTACCCTGCATCTGTACACTGTGGACAGCTCGATTGTAATCATGTTTGTGCTGACTGGATAGCGCGCAGCAAAGAAGCTTTTCACCGTAACTCGGTACACGTGACAACAATCAGCTGCAGCTAAACTGGAGATGCTGCCTGACTTTGGCACCAGACACGCTTGTGTGGCGCCTCTGTGAGGTCCGCTGTATGGTTTGACCCTGTTGTACGCAAAACAAAGTGTTTCACTGAACCTAGGCACCCGTGACAATAAAGTATTATTGAATCATTGACCTTCTGGGCTACCTCAAGCACTTTGGTTAAAAAAAAGGGTGGCACGGTGGCGCAGCGGTAGAGTTCCTGCCTCACGGCGCCAGAGACCTGGGCTTGATCCTGACCAAGGGTGCGGTCTGTATGGAGTCTGTACGTTCTTCCCGTGACCGGTGTGGCTTTTCTCCGTGTGCTCCGGTTGCCTGCCACACTCCAAAGACATACAGGTTTGTAGGTTAATTGGCTCGGTATAATTGTAGTGTAGTGTTAGTGTGATGGGATCGCTGGTTGGCGCAGACTCTGTCGGCCAAAGGCGTAGGTAGGAACTGCAGATGCCGGTTTTAAACCGAAGATAAACACAAAAGGCCGGGGTAACTCAGCGAATCAGACAGCGTGTCTGTAGAAAAGGAATAGGTGACGTTTCAGGTCGAGACCTTTCTTCAGACTGCTCTGAAGAAGGATTTTGATCCAAAACGGGGGAGACCAGAACCAGGGGCCACAGTTTAAGAATAAGGAGTAAGCCATTTAGAACGGAGACGAGGAAACACTTTTTCTCACGGAGAGCGGTGAGTGTGGAATTCTCTGCCACAGAGGGCGGTGGAGGCAGGTTCTCTGGATGCTTTCAAGAGAGAGCGAGATAGGGCTCTTAAAAATAGCAAAGTCAGGGGATATGGGGAGAAGGCAGGAACGGGGTACTGATTGGGGATGATCAGCCATGATCACATTGAATGGCGGTGCTGGCTCGAAGGGCTGAATGGCCTACTCCTGCACCTATTGTCTATTGTCTATTGTCTAAAACAACACCTATTCCTTTTCGCCAGAAATGCTGTCTGACCTGCAGAGTTACTCCAGTTTTTTAGTGTCTGTCTTCGGTGGTCCATAGGCCCAGTTTCTGTGCTGTATCTCTAAACTAAACTAAACTCAAAACTAAAGTAGCATCTGCAGTTCCTTGAATGTACGAACTAACTTGTCGATGCAAAGCAGTGAAGAACCCTTCTGCTGGACCTACACCAGGGTCATCCTACCTATTGCATGTTACATCAGTAATATCCTTAGTTCCAATAGCAGGGACATTAGTGTCAATTCATTGGCATGCGATCATTGTCCTTTACTCCTCCAAAAAGCCCCCTGTTGGTTAGCAAGTGATAAGCCACAGTGGACAAAGGCAATGAATTGTACGGTCAAAGTGTGTAGGAAGGAACTGCAGATGCTGGTTTACACCCCAGTGCTATGAATATTGATTTCTCTAACTTCAAGTAACCCTTGCATCGTCTCTCCCTCTGTTCCCCCCCCCCACCCCCCACCCTAGTTGTCGTCCTAGTTTCAATGTCGTCCTGTTGAGTTTCACAGTCTGTATCACTCCTTATCACCTACCCCACAGCCAACAAGTGACCATTGTGGGCTCCACCTTTCCTTGATCGCTGTTGCTTTTAGCAGATCTTTCATTCATTTGTTCCATGTGCCTTCCATATCTCTCGTAACCCTCTCCCCCGTCTCTCAGTCAATAGACAATAGACTAGAGACAATAGGTGCAGGAGTAGGCCATTCGGCCCTTCGAGCCAGCACCACCATTCAATGTGACCAGGGCTGATCATCTGTGCCTATCAAAGTTTTCCAATGACTGCTTAAGCAATGTCAGAGCATAAAATAATTGTGGAATGTATGAAAGTGCTTTGAACGCTTAGTTTAGTATTATTGTCACGTGTACCAAAGTACAGTGAAATGTTTTTTTGTTGCGTGCTATCCAGTCAGCAAAAAGACTATACATGATTACAATCAAGTTATCCACAGAGTCCAGATACAGGGTAAATGGAATACTGTTTAGTGCACGATAATGTCTGAAGAAGGGTTTCGGCCCGAAACGTTGCCTATTTCCTTCGCTCCATAGATGCTGCTGCACCCGCTGAGTTTCTCCAGCACTTTTGTCTACCTTCGATTTTCCAGCATCTGCAGTTCCTTCTTAAACAAGTATGATTAAGGATTGTCGGAGGGTCTCCAATGAGGTAGATGTTTAGTCAGCGATAGGATGGTACAGTTGCCTGATAGCAGTTCGGAAGAAACTGTCTCTGAATATGGAGGTAGTCACAAAGTTCTGGAGTATCTCAGCGGGTCAGGCAGCATCTCCGCAGAAAAAGAATGGGTGATGTTTCGGGCTGGGTCCCTTCTTCAGACTGAATCTGGAGGTGTGCGTTTTCACACTTCTGTACCGCTTGCCTGGTGGGAGATGGGAGAAGAGGGAGTGACCGGGTTGAGACTGGTCCTTGGTTATGCTGGTGGTCTTGCCGAGGAGTAGATGTGTGAAGCGCAGATGGAGTCAATGGAAGGGAGGTTGGTTTGTGTGATCGTCTGAGCTCTGTCTACAACTCTGCATTTTCCAGATGTCAAGACCAAACCTTCCATGCACCATTTGCAATTTAAGTTTAGCACATTTCCTACTTCATTAAAATTCCTAGAAGAGGATAATTATTCTGTTCCCAATGCATCTGATAATTAAAGACTCATGATTCTAGACTCTGGTTTAGTTACCACAATCTGTTAGATGATTAAATATCTGAGATCTCCCCTCTCTCCCATGGTGGGATTGAATACAGATCACAGGACATATCTATGTAAATCTGATGACTTGCTCTATGTAGATGAGTTGTTAATCTTCATATCTTTCTTGAATATTGGATTACCTCTGCGTAATCTCAGAACTCCATCATAAACCTCTCATTCAGTTCCTTTAAAAAAAAACAAATTTCTCCTTGAAAATCTTTAGCTAAGTTGGCAAACACTTTGGAGCTAATCTTTATGTGTTTTATTACCTGCAGGAAAATAACGTTACTTTGACTGCAAACGTCCCCCAACAGCGACAGTGGCGCAGCGGTAGAGCTGCTGCCTCACGGCGCCAGTGACCCGGGTTCGATCCTGACAATGTGTGCTTGTCTGTACGGGGAGGACTCTGTCATTCACGGACTGTTCCCAGGGACGCATTCAGAGACTGACATCGAGTGCTGCTGAAAGGTCATCAACTCGGTGAAAGACGCCCTTTGGTCTGCCCGAGCGTTGTTGACCTCCCAGCGGAGCGAGATGTCCGTGGGGGAACGTTGCCGACTGGCCCGCTGCAGACTGCAGGAGCACGCGCTGAGGGACGCACTGAAGCTCGGAGCAGCCAACGCCAAGGCTCGGTGGGGGAGGGCCACAGTCTAAGGTCCTTCCGCTGCTGGACATGGGGGGCAGGGTGTGGTGGAGACGCCCCTCAAAATAAGGGAAGGGATCCCACGCCAGTGGGCCACGTGAGTGGCAAGGGTGGGGGGAAAAATGGTGTAATTTGTGTTAACCGTATTGAATGTTTGTATAGCCTTCGAGATGAATTTTTTGCACAGTTCCTGTATTGTATATATTTATTACTTGAATAAATTCTATTTTGAAATTAAAAAGAAAAGTCGTACGTTCTCCCCGTGACCTGCATGGGTTTCCTCTGAGATCTTCGGTTTCCTCCCACACTCCAAAGGCATACAAGTTTGTAGATTCATTGGCTTGGTATAAATGTGCAATGGTCCCTAATGTGTGTGTAGGGTAGTGTTAACGTGAGGGGATCACCGGTCGGTGCGGACCCGGTGGGCCGAAGGGCCTGTTTCCGCGCTGCATCTCGAAACTAAATTAAACTAAACATGAAAACTCCAGTGTTAATATTCCACTTAAATTCTTGCATCGATCCAATTGGCAACGGGGAGATGAGAAATGCTGGAATCTACAGCAGAGCATAGAAGAAGGGTCTCGACCCGAAACGTCACCCATTCCTTCTCTCCAGAGATGCTGCCTGTCCCGCTGAGTTACTCCAGCTTTTTGTGTCTATCTTCAGTTTAAACCAGCATCTGTTGTTCCTCCTTACACATAGCATTTTCGTCCTTGCTTGATCCAAGTAGTGTTTTTTCATATAAAAATTATCTTGCATTAAAACATTTACTTTTAAATGAAATAAAAGCATTTCCTTGCTTGTTGGTTCTTGCATACTAATGTGAGGGGGATTTAATATCATTGTGTGGCGTTAGTTTTGCTGGGTTCAAGATTGTTACATTAAATTTCCCAACAGCCACCAGGTTATTAATCTCTACCGCCTCCAAATAAAATCTGACCGACATAGTTTGTTGAGGCATTGTTTAATTTAGAGATACATCGCATAAACAGGCCCCTCGACCCAGCGAGTCTACTCCGACCAGCGATCCCCGCACTCTAACGCTATCCTACCGACATTAGGGAGTATTTACAATTTTTACCAAAGCCAATTGACCAACATTATCTGTACGCCTTTGGAGCGTGGGAGGAAACCTGGCATCTCGGAGAAAACCCACGCAGGTCAGGGGGAGAATGTACAAACTCCGTACAGACAGCACCCGTTGTCAGGATCGAACCCGGACCTCTGGCGCTGTAATGCCCCTGTCCCACTTAGGAAACCTGAACGGAAAGCTCTGGAGACTTTGCGCCCCACCCAAGGATTCCGTGCGGTTCCCGGAGGTTTTTGTCCTCCGGCAACCACCTTCAACTAGCACCGCAACCGGCTTCGACTAGAAAATTACCGATTTTTAAAACGGAGACCACTTTCGACCATTAGGGAGACGGACAAAAACCTCCGGGAACCTCTGGGAACCGCACGGAAACCTTGGGTGGGGCGCAAAGTCTCCAGAGGTTTCCGTTCAGGTTTCCTAAGTGGGACGGGGGCATTAGGCAGCAACTCTACCGCTGCGCCACATTTGTCTTTTTGCACTATTATCATTTTTTTTTGTGTATATGAGCACTATGTTTACATATTCTGTTGTACTGCTGCAAGTAAGAATTTCAATGTTCTATCTGGGGCATATGACAATAGAACACTCTTGACTTGACTCTTGAAACAAAAGCTTTGGCAGTAATGGATCTCTGGGCGTGAGATAAGTGCAGAAGTGTGAAAACACCGACACTCCAGACTCAGGGACCGTTTCTTCAGTTCCAAAAAAATGTCTGTCACCAGACTCAGATTCTTCCCAACTGTCATCAGGCAACTGAACCATCCTATCAACAAATCAATAGAGAATGGTCCTGAACTACTATCTACCTCATTGGAGACGCTCAGACTATCCTTAATCAGACTTTACTGGGCTTTATCTTGCACTAAGCGTTATTCCCTTTATCATGTATTTGTGCACTGTGGATGGCTCGATTGTAATCATGTATAGTCTTTCCACTGACTGGTTGTCACATGACAAAAAGCTTTTCACCGTACCTCGATACAAGTGACAACCAACAAAACAAAACTAAACATAGAAACATAGAAAATAGGTGCAGGAGGAGGCCATTCGGCCCTTCGAGCCAGCACCGCAATTCATTGTGATCATGGCTGATCGCCCCCTATCAATAACCCGTGCCTGCCTCTCCCCATATCCCTTGACTCCACTAGCCCCTAGAGCTCTATCTAACTCTCTCTTAAATCCATCCAGTGACTTGGCCTCCACTGCCCTCTGTGGCAGGGAATTCCATAAATTCACAACTTTCTGGGTGAAAAAGTTTTTTCTCACCTCAGTCTTAAATGACCTACCCTTTATTCTAAGAGTTAAACTAAATTAAACTCCGAAGACACAAAAAGCTGGAGCAACTCAGCGGGACAGGCAGCATCTCTGCAGAGGAGGAATTGGTGACGTTTCGGGTTGAGACCCTTCTTCAGACTGAGAGTCAGGGGAGAGGGGATCGAGAGATATACCGTGGATGGTACTTATGGGAAAACTGGTTGCATTCAGCCAGCCTAGGAAAACATTGCCTCTGCATCTATTCTGTAGAGTACCTGATCCACTCACTCACCAGTGCTGGTCTGCAGCAAGTGGCAGGTGGGAATTATAAAGTATCCAGATATTTGCACGGAACATGCATAAAGGGCTGAAGGAGGGTCTCGACCCGAAACGTCACCCATTCCTTCTCTCCAGGGATGCTGCCTGTCACCGCTGAGTAACTCCAGCATTTTGTGTCCATCTTATGCATAAAAGTTTACAATGATGGATTGATGGTGGAGCAGATTAAATAAGATGTCTACCATAAATTGATCAGTGCACTAATTATCCACTCAGGATGTTCAGTCAGTCATGGAATTCCAAATTGTAATTATTGCTGGTGGCTAGCCCTGGGACAAACTAAAGGCTGCAGCAGCCACACTGGAGACGCTATGAAGATAATGCCAATGGATAATGAGGACGTAATTGTAGACAAACGTGGCAAATAAATAGGAAAGGTGACCGAGAAATTTGGCTCCTTCCCTTCAGAGCGGTGCGTTTAGTTTAGTTTAGAGATACAGCGCGGAAACAGGCCCTTCGGCCCACCGAGTCCACTGATAGCAAGCCAATGAACCTGCAAAACTTGCAGGTCTTTGGAGAGTGGTAGGGAACCAAAGATCTAGGAGAAAACCCACACAGATCACGGGGGAGAACGTACAAACTTTGTACAGACAGCACCCGTAGTCGGGATCGAACCTGGGACTCCGACGCTGTAAGGCAGCAACTCTATCGCTGCGCCACTGTGCATGAGTGAATATACATTTTTATTGGTGTAGAGAATTTAATTGGAGCAACTCCTCAAGACTCCTCCCTCTTCCTCCCCCCCCCCCCCCCACCCCCCCCCCACCTCCCCCCCCCCCATCCATCCCCCCACCTCCCCCCCCCCCCCCTCGCCCACCTCCCCCCCCCCATTCCCCCCCCCCCCCTGTCCCCGTCCTAGCCCCTTTCCACCTAGATTCCTTCTTCTGGCTTCACAGTTTGCACATTTTCAATGTGTAGAATGGAGCTGCAGATGCTGGTCTACACCAAAGATAGACACAAAAAGCTGGAGTAACTCAGAGGGACAGGCAGCATCTCTTGGCAAAATGAATCGGAGATGGTTTAGTTTGAGACCCTCCTTCAGAGTCTCAAGAAGGGCCGCGACCCAAAACGTTACCCATTCCTTCTCTCCAGAGATGCTGCCTGTCCCGCTGAGTTACTCCAGCATTTTGTGTCTACCTTCTGTTGCACTTGTGTATGGCTTTATGGTATCATTAGACAGCAGGCAAACAAAGCTTCTCACTCACATGACAATAATAAGCCAATGCCAATGTCAAAATAAGTTAGATTAAGGGTCTTGGCCAGAAACGTCACCTGTCCCTTTTTTCCAGAGATGACGCCTGGCCCGCTGAGTTACTCCATCCCTTCATGTCTATCTTCGGTATAAACCAATATCCACAGTTCCTTCCTATACACAAGTAGAACAGGTTGTGCGAGGAAATACCAGAATGTAGAATATAGAGTTGAGGCATTGTAGAAGAATAAAGTGTTAGAGTGTTATAACAATGTTTTATCATTAATGTTTTATTATTATTAATGTTTAGTGTTTTCTGAGTCATTTGCAACTGTCACTATATGTCATGTTGTTACTTGTGGGCGGAGCACCAAGGCAAATTCCTTGTATGTGAATACTTGGCCAATAAACCTACTTACTTACTTATTGTCACAGAGTGCAGGTAAATATAAAGTGCGTGGTCAAAAACATTGCCAAGGAAAATATTTGCCCACTTTGATATTATGGCACACGATGAGCATACTTTTATTATTTACTGAATATTAAAGAAAACCGAAGGTACTGGAAATGTAAAATAAAATACAAAATTCGACAGATTTAAAAAATACCTAATGGGCAAATTCTTCCCACAGAGGGAGGTGTGTATATGGAATGAGCTGTCAGAGGAAGTTGTAAAGGTGGGCATAATGGCAACAATTTAAAGATATTTAGATAGGTGCAGGGCTAAGAAAAGATTTAGAGAAATATAGGCCAAATGCATGAAAATGGGACCACACAATCGCACAAATATGGTCGGCATGGGCGAGTTGGGCCGAAGGGCCTGTTTCCATGCGGTGTGATTCTAAAATGTAGTAAACACTCAGGCAGCAAGTGTGGAAAGAGAAATGGAGACAGAGAGTGGGCCTGTCCCACTTTGGCGATTTTATCGGCGGCTGCCGGCGTTATATTAGTGTCGCCAAAAGATTTTGAACATTTCGAAATCCAGCGGCGACAAAAAAAAGTCGCGGCACTTGAAAAAACACCGCGCGTCAATACGTCGTCACGCCGCGGTGACCGGATACGTCAGTCAATGATGCCAAAAGAATCGGCAAGTGGGACAGGCCATTTAATGTTTCGTCAATAATCCCTTGGTCAAGCTCCAATCTGTAACATTAACTCTTATTTCCCTTTCCACAGATGCTGCCTGACCTCATGAGTTTTTCCAGCCATTTCTGTTTTATTAGCCTTTTTTCACTGCTTTAAAAAATGGCTACCGAGACTCCAATAACTATGAATCAGGCACTGTAGAAGGTTTCAAACCTGATTTTCTTTGTTTGGTCAGGGTCTCAACACGAAACGTCACCCATTCCTTCTCTCCACAGATGCTGTCTGACCCTCTGAGTTACTCCAGCATTTAGTGTCTATCTTCGGTTTCAACCAGCATCTCTGGTTCCTACACAGAGAGGCACAGTTATACACTTGGGCATGTTATCCATAGAAGCTTTCCGAATAATGAAAGGCTTGGATAGAGTGGATGTGGAGAAGATGTTTCCACTAGTGGGAGAGTCTAGTACCAGAGGGCGCAGCCTCAGAATTAAAGGACATTCCTTTAGGAAAGGGATGAGGAGGAATTTCTTCAGTCAGGTGGTGAATCTGTGAAATTCATTGCCACAGAAGGCTGTGGAGGTCAAGTCAATGGAGATTTTTATGGCAGAGATTGGTCGATTATTGATTAGTACGGGTGTCGGGAGTTATGGGGAGAAGGCAGAGGAATGGGGTTAAATGAGAAAGATGGTTCAGCCATGAGCGACAGGTGGAGTAGATGATGGGCCGAATGGCTTAATTCTGCTCCTATCACATGAATCTTATCGTGACAGATTCTCTCTGCACCAGTATGAGTGATGGTGAATGTCTCACCCTGACTATTTGATTTTTTGGGTTAGGAGATCAATTTTTTTTTTAATTGATTCAAGATGAGCAATGTCGGGATTCACAGAAACGCATTAATAGATTTGCTAAAAATTCTACTTTAAGGAAATTAAGTTCAAAGCATTTCTCCGCAGTATTGCAGCTTCATTTTTCCCGTCATTTATTATCTTTGGTATAAAAAGCTTGGATATCAAATAGACTAAAGGACATCAGTATCAATGGTGGATAAGGCTGCGGATTCATTATATCTGCATCATTTGGGCATGTTATGCATATAAGAAGCTGAGTGGCGGTCCATATTGTCCACACAGTGAATCACAGCCAAAGGTAGACACAAAATGCTAACTCAGCGGGGCAGGCAGCATCTCTGGAGAGATGGAATGCGTGACGTTTCGGCTCGAGATCCTTCCATGCTGCCTGTCCACCCATTCTTTCTCTCCTGAGATGCTGCCTGCCCTGTTGAGTTCACCCAGAGAGTTGCAAATCTGTGGAATTCTCTGCCACAGAAGGCAGTGGAGGCCAGTTCACTGGGAATTTTCAAGAGAGAGTAGGATTTAGCTCTTAGGGCTAAAGGATATGATTTTGGATGGTAGACAAAAGTGCTGGAGAAACTCAGCGGGTGCAGCAGCATCTATGGAGCGAAGGAAATAGGCATTGTTTCGGGCCGAAACCCTTCTTCAGACTGATCCTTCGCTCCATAGATGCTGCTGCACCCGCTGAGTTTCTCCAGCACCTTTGTCTACCTTCGATTTTCCAGCATCTGCAGTTCCTTCTTAAATACTGATTTTACTTCGAGTCCACGTGAGTGACTACGTGAAGAACCCCGTACAGCCGTTGGTGCGTCATGACGCCAGACGCGTTGGTGCAGTCGGCCGGTTGGAGCAGCAGCGCTCCTCCAAGCGGTAAGTTTAAAAACGAGAGGTAAGTTTTTAAAATTTTCCCAGTGGTCATTTTCTGTGATGGTTGGGGGTCTGTTGGAGAAATGTTGCAGAAAATGAAGAAGGTGTCGGCGAGGCGCTCCGGAGGTAGGAAGGAAAGTGACCAGGAGAGTGTTGTTGATGGAGGCCCGTCTGGTACACCTGGTCCAGTGCTGGCTACACAGCCAGTGGTTGCGGACCCTCTGCCTGTGAGCAGTGGAGGCTTGCCAGTAGGGCGGAGGGCCACTGGCAAGTCTGATAGGCCTGTAGACCCTGAGTCGGGCCTGGACGTTATACCCTCCATAGGAGAGTCTGTTTGCTCACGGCTCTCCCAGATCGAGATTTTATTGCAAATATGCTCGACAGGGACCATCTCCGTGAGGAGGAGTGGTGCCCAAGCCAGGCTGTGGGAGAGCCTGTGCTAGCAGCAACTGTTACAGGGCTGCAGGACTATCCTGCCTGTGAGGAGGATGTTCCATCAGTGCAGTTCGCTGACACTGATTCTATGGTGGGGGAGAGCAGTAAAGGAGTTCAGTTGGAGGTAATTCCGAACATTGCTGAAAGGTTTGCTGAGCCTAGAGAGGCAGGAGAGGCGATTGACGTAGAATTGGCTGAAGCAATTTAGTATATGCTCTCCCACCAGTTACAGGAGCTAGCTATGGATGAAGCAGCAAAAAACTATGAAGCTCCTGTTAATTGTGATCTCCTGAAGGTACCGGTGGTTAATCACCAAATTTGGTCACAGATGGGTATGCCAGCTAGGGCCCCAGGAGATGAAATTTCAAAAAGTGCTTAAACTGTTGTCAGCAGGTGTCACAGCTGTGGTGAAAGTTATTGATACAGGGAATATGGTTGAAGCACACCAGGATGCACTTGGATTCCTTTGTAGTGCATTTTTTGAAATTAATAATATCAGGAGGGCCGCTATTAGGCCAGTGATTAATCCGAACTTGGCGAGTTTGTGCAAACCGACCAGTGTACCACCACGAAAACTGCTGTTTGGAGGTAACCTTGCAAAAAGGGTAAAACACTGTCATGACGATGTTAAAACCATGGCCCTCATTAAGCCGGCTGGCAAACAAGGCAAAAGGTTTTATCCGTATTGGAAAGGCACTAGTGTGAATGCAGGAGAAGGAACGAGCCGTTCAGTCCTTCAATTTCGGAACTGGCAGGCTGCCACCGGTATGAAGGGGAAGGTGCCTTTCTCTACAAGAGGTCGTGGACAACAAGGTCCGCAAGGACAGATGCAGGTAAGGAATATACCATTGACAGACAATGAATTAACTGATGTTGCTGTTGAAATTGGGGGAAGGTTAAAATTGTTTCTCAAACAATGGCAGGAGTTGACATCAGATTTGTTTATACTTAGCAGTATTGAAGGGGTGAAAATTGAATTTTACTCTAAGGACAGTCTACCTAATCAACATGTTCCTAGTCAGAAACTTATATTTTCAGATGAGGAAAATGTGCTTATTCACGCAGCGATTCAGTCATCATATAAAAAAGGGGTATTTGAGACTTCAGTCTATCAAAGTCGACAATTTGTGTCAAGTATATTTCCCAGATCTAAAAAGACTGGGGGATGTAGAATTATTCTGGATTTAACGAGTTTGAACAAATTCGTTTGTTATAGGCATTTCAAAATGGAAACCTTTACCACAGCCAAACATCTAGTGTCCAAAGGGTGTTATATGGCAAGCATTGATTTAAAGAATGTGTATTACTCAGTGTCTAATCATGGTGATGATAGAAGATATTTGAAATTTATTTGGATGACTCAGTTGTGGCAATTCAAGGCATTGCCTAATGGATTAACTTCAGCTCCTAGACTATTTACTAAATTGGTAAAACCTGTGTTAGCATTACTCAGAGCTCAGGGGCATGTGGTAATGGCCTATTTAGATGATATTCTGATTGTTGGAAAGACTCATGCTGAAGCTCAGTCGTCAGTTTCAGTTGTTAAATTCACTTTTGAACAATTGGGATTTGTCGTTCACCCAGATAAATCTAAATTATCACCAGTCCAAATGATTGATTATCTGGGATTTACCATTAATTCAAATCACATGTTGGTAACTTTGCCCAGGGATAAATTGGATCAGTTAATTGAGGACTGTGTTAATCTCGTTGGAGAACAACGGCCTTCAATTAGACAAGTAGCCAGGTTGATTGGGAAGTTTGTTGCAGCATTTCCAGCTGTGCAGTATGGGTCCTCTACATTATCAACAATTACAAAGGAACAGGCACTGAGAATACAAAGGGGCCATTTTGATAGGCCTATGCAGTTGTCAGCTGGGGCAATTTCTGACATACAATGGTGGATAGTACATGTTTCAAAAAGTTTTAGGAAGGTTTTGGTGGAACCACCTTCAATGATATTACAGACTGATGTAAGTGCACTGGGTTGGGGTGCAACAGATATGTCTTCTAGTTGTGGAGGCAGATGGAATGTTGATGAGACATCCCTTCTTCAATTAAGAGGGGTTAATTATTTAGAGTTGTTGGGAACCTGGTGTGGGTTTAAAGCTTATTGTTCTACCAGGAGGGACTTGCATTTGCAGGTTCAGATTGACAACACCACAGCAGTGGCATATGTAAACCACATGGGTGAAGTCACGGTCTTGTGATAGACTGGCTGACTGGTGTATTGACCTAAATATCTGGCTTTCAGCAATTTATTTGCCAGGAAGATTCAACACTGTAGCTGACACTAGGTCACGTCAGTTTAATGACAACATAGAATGGATGCTAAATCAGGATGTATTTAACCAAGTGATTGTTCAGTATGGATTGCCAGATATTGACTTGTTTGCATCTAGATTAAATCATCAGTTGCCCAGATATGTTTCGTGGGAACCAGATCCTGGTGCAGTAGCGGTGGATGCGTTCTCGCTGCATTGGGGAGGAATGTTTGTGTATGTATTTCCTCCATTCTGTCTCATCAGCAGATGTTTGCAAAAGATTAAGCAGGACTCCGCTTCAGGGGTATTGGTAGTGCCAGATTGGCCTACACAAGCATGGTTTCCTGTTGTATTACAAATGGCTAGGGAGCCTTACATGAGTATTCCCAAGAATAAAAATCTACTGGTGAATCCAGTAACTGGGGATCAACATCCTTTACATGATCGTATTGATCTGTTGATTTGCTGATTTTAAGGAGGCCATACCTGGGGAGAGGACTGTCTGATCGTACTGTGGATGTTCTCACGTCGGCCTGCAGTGATAGTACACAGAAGCAATATATCACCTCGATAAGGAAGTGGGAGCAATTTTGTCTACAGCAGAATATTTCATATCAAACTGCAGGGATCACAGACGTATTGGAGTTTTGTCAACTCTTTATTTCGACCAAAAATTAAGTTACAGTGCGATCAATTCAGCCATAAGTGCTCTGTCTTCTTATTTACCCATGAATTCAGAATTGCATACATCAGGGACACATCCGTTAGTTCATGATTCATGAAGGGAGTTTTCAATTCTAATCCTCCTAAACCCAGGTATGCCGGTATTTGGAATGTGAGTGAGGTTCTTATGCTTCTTCGCCAGTGGGCTCCGGTTACAAGCCTATCTATAGCCAAATTAACTATGAAGGTGATCATGCTTATGGCATTGGTTTCAACTTAACGTGTAGAAACATTGCAAAAGCTACGGCTAGATAAAATGCATGTGTCGGCAGATGCCATTATATTTTATGTCTATGATTTGCTTAAACATAGTAGAAGAGGCATGACAGGATGTAAGATTGTGTTTTCAGCATACCCCGCAGATGATCGCTTGTGTGTAGTCTCACATTTATCTTGTTACACTGAGATTACTAAAGCTCTAAGAGGAACAGAGTCTGCATTATTTATTAGTCACAAAAAACCACACAGTAAGGTGTCGGTGCAAACAATTTCAAGGTGGCTAAAGCAGGTCCTGGCAAGTGCTGGAATTGATACTGATAAATTCAAATCTCATTCCACCAGGGCGGCATCAACTTCCGCGGCAAGGGCGATGGACGTGCCAATAGACCATATCCTCGCGGCCGCAGGGTGGTCCAGTGAGCTGACCTTTCAGAGGTTTTATCACAAGCCAATTTCAAGGCTCGGGGTGTTTGCTGATTCTGTTTTGAGTACTGTTATAGTTTCCCCCTGAGTTAGAGGGGTTTGTTATGATTTTGTTTGTAAATAAACTGTTATTCATTTAACAAATGTTATTATTGATGCATTATTGATTGTTAACGACTTTTGAGTCAATCGATGCAGTGTGAACGCCGGATTTGGGTCTGGGGCGTGAAATCACAGAGCTTTGAAATCTTCACGTAGTCACTCACGTGACTCCGAAGTAAAATAGTAAGATTAAAAGAGAACTTATCAGTTTGAAGTTTGATCTTTATTTTATGAGGAGTCGAGTTGAGGGACTACGTTCCCTCCGCTCCCACCCTCATAGATCTCATCTGGTAGTTCTAGTCTTTGTTATCTTACCATTATGCTTCAGTCATTGTTAGCTGTGAATTCACTCCGCTGCTTTGAAGATTGACGCACCAACGGCTGTACGGGGTTTTTCACGTAGTCCCTCAACTCGACTCCTCATAAAATAAAGATCAAACTTCAAACTAGTAAGTTCTCATTTAATGTTACTATTTTGGATGATCAGCCATGATCTTATTGAATGGCAGTGCTGGCTTGAAGGGCCGAATGGCCTACTCCTGCACCTATTTTTCTATGTTTCTATGAGTTACTCCAGCTTTTTTTGTCTATCTCCCGTTTAAAGCAGCATCTGCAGTTCCTGAATCGTAGCGACCTGGATGCAGAGACAGGGTCATGTTGCAGGCCATGGATTTGTACCATGTGGGCTTCTCCACACCAGGATAAGGAATAAACCAGGACAATAGACACCTCTTTTAAAGAGATTCTTCCGTCATTCTGACATGCGTTACAAATAAATCTGTCTAAAAACCGGCATGTGATGAAAAATACGTGAGTACAGAATTATTAAAATTACATTCAATGAAACAAATTTTGAAATATATTCTATGTTTAATATCCCATGTAGAGTATAGATCAGCACAGCACAGGAACAGGCCCTTCGGCCCACAATCTTTGTGCCAAACATGAAGCCAAGTTGACGGACGGCACGGTAGCGCAGCGGTAGAGTTGCTGCCTCACAGCGCTAGGGAACCGGGTTTGATCCTGACTACGGGTGCGGTCTGTACGGAGTTTGTATGTTCTCCGCGTGACCGCATGCGTTTGCCCTGGGATTTTCAGTTTCCTCCCACACTCCAAGGACGTACAGTTTTGTAGGTTAATTGGTTCGGTATAAATGTAAAATCGTCCCTAGTGTGCGTAGGGTTGTGCTAATGTGCAGGAATCGTTGGTCGGTACAGACTCGGTGGGCCGAAGGGCCTGTTTCCACGCTGTATCTCTAAACTAAAAAAACGAAGTTGACATATGTTGGAAAAAATCTGTTTTAAAAACTGGTTTGTTATTGAAAAACATGAGAACAGAATGAACAAAATAACATTAATTGAAACAAACTTTGAAATATATTCCATTATTTATATCCCATGTATAATATGGATCAGTACAACACAGGAACCGGCCCTTTGACACACAATGTTTGAACCAAACATGATGCCAAGTTAAATTGATCTCATCTTCCTGCATGTTATCCATAGCCCTCTAATCCCTGCTCTTCCATGTGCCAATCTAAAAGCCTCTTAAATGCTACTATTGTATTTTCCTCCACCACCACCCCTGGTAACACGTACCACAGAGTTATACTGTGCTCTCTGTGGGAAAAACGTACCCTGTATATCTCCATTAAACTTCACCCCTCTCACTTTATAGCTGTGCCCTCTAGTGTTGGACACTTCCACCCTGGGAGAAAGGTTCAGACTGTCTACCATATCTAAGCCTCTTATAATGTTATATACTTCCATCAAATCTTCCCTCAACTTCAACCCCCGACGATGTACTCTACATATTATTTAAAAATAGCAGGTTCAGGAACAGCTTCTTCCCTGCGGCTGTTACCCTACTTAACTCTGCACCTTGGTGATTGCCAGTCACCACCCCCCCCCCCCCCCCCGGACTCTCCTTCCCCCAGTGACTGATCTCCACCCACCCCCTCCCCCCCCCCCCCCCCCCCCCCGGACTCTCCTTCCCCCAGTGACTGATCTCCCCCCCCCCCCCCCCCCCCAAAAATTGCACTACTGCTACTGTATATACATATATATATATATTACTGTTCCATTATTCTGTGTTCGCACGTCTGGGTGAGATGCTAACTGCATTCTGTTGTCTCTGTACTTGTACACTGCACAATGACAATAAAGTTTGAATCTGAATCTGATTTGATCTGTTAGCCGTAATGCCAAATGGTTTTTCCCAGTGCGCTGACTAACATTTATCCTTCGTGGGCAAAAGTGCCGGAGAAACTCAGCGGGTGAGGCAGCATCTAGGGAGCGAAGGAAATGGGTGACGTTTCGGGTCGAGACCCTTCTTCAGACTGATACAGCACAGAAACAAGCCCTTTGGCCCCTCGAGTCCGTACCGACCAGTGATCCCTGCACACAAACACTTATCCTACACACACTAAGGACGATTTTGACATTTACACCAAGCCAATTAACCTACGGACCTGTACGTCTTTGGAGAGTAGGAGAAAACCGAAGATCTCGGAGAAAGCCCGCGCAGGTCACGGGGAGAACGTACAAACTCTGTACAGACAGCGCCCGTGGTCAGGATCGAACCCGGGTCTCGGGCGCTGTAAGGCAGCAACTCTACCGCTGCGCCACTGTGCCGCAGCTACACCCCTACACATTTTTCCTGATGGTAGGTGTGAAAGGAACGTATGGACGGGGGTTGTGTGTGCATTTGATGATATTGGCTGTCTTTTTGACTCGGCCTACCTCTGTGCTTCAATATTTAAGCTCCTCCAAACTTTTAATGCTTTCAATAACCTCAACAAATAAAAAAAATATATAGATTCTAATTACAGAGCCAGCTATCTGCGTGATATAGACTTTCTTTGACAGCCCCATTTATAATACTGTCTAATTATTTTTTTTAAAGATTTTGCATTATATTGATGAGAATTAAAGAAAAAACCTTCAGGATCATAGAGGTTCTGAGTATTTCAATGGATTAGTTTGAGATTGCTAATTGTTCAATAGTGAATGCATCCATCACGCGTGTTGGTCCATTGATCTTCTGTCTCCAGGCCCACCGATCAAAGAGGGATCTGACCAGTTCCTTCAAACTCCCTGTTGTTGACAAACATGCGTTCTTGATGGTTTAATGTCCACTTACCAACCTGATAAATGGAGTCATAGAGTCATGCAGTGTGGAAACAGGCCCTTTGGCCCGACTTGCTCACACCGACCAACATGTCCCATCTACTTAGTACCACTTGCCTGCATTTGTCCCATATCCATCTAAACCTGTCCCAACCACCAATTGCTTCCGAAGCATTGCATACTTTAAAAACAAGTTTGTTGGAAGGAACTGCAGATGCTAGTTTAAGCGGAGAAAGACACAAAATGCTGGAGTAACTCAGCGGGACAGGCAGCATTTCTGGAGGGAAGGAATAGAGACTGTTCCTCAGACAAGAATCAGGGGATAGCGAAACTCGAGATATTGACCGGGTTGTAGAGAGATATGGAACAAATGAATGAAACATAGAAAATAGATGCAGGAGTAGGCCATTCGGCCCTTCGAGCCTGCACCGCCATTCAATATGATCATGGCCGATCATCCAACTCGATATCCCGTACCTGCCTTCTCTCCATACCCCCTGATCCCTTTAGCCACAAGGACCATATCTAACTCCTTCTTAAATATAGCCAACTGGCCTCAACTACCTTCTGTGGCAGAGAATTCCAGAGATTCACCACTCTGGAATTCTCCAGAGATGGGACAGAAAGATATGCAAAAAAAAGTAACTATGTAAAGAAAACACTCAGTCCGCCTAAACCTACCTGATCTCCCGGTTGCTAAACACTTTAATCCCCGTTCCCATTCCCACACTGACCTTTCTGTCCTAAGCCTCCTCCATTGTCAGAGTGAGGCTAAACACAAATTGGAAGAACAGCATCTCATATTTTGCCTGGGCAGGTTACAACCCAGTGGTATGAATTTGATTTCTCTAACTTCAATTAACCCCTGCATTCCTTTTCTCTCCATCCCTCCCCCACCCATCTTACCAGCTTCTCGTTCTCACCTAGCAAACAGCTAACAATGGCCTGTTTCCTTTATCATCGTTACTTCTATAGATATCTTTCATTCATGTGTTCAATATCTCTCTACTCCGTCTATATCCCTAGTTTCCCTTTCCCCCGACTAGCCTGAAGAAAGGTCTCGACCCAAAACGTCACTCTTCAGAGGTGTCCTGCTGAGTTACTCCAGCATTTTGTGCCTATCAATGATTATTCAGTCCATTTTTTTTGGAAGGTGAGAAAGAGCACAGAGAAAAATTGAAGATCATATGTGATCAGTGAAGGTTGTGTGTGTTGCTAAAGGGTCGAAGAGATATGTGCCCATGTGGACACTATGTGGTCTACTGTCTTATACTCTTACACTTAGTAAGATTCATAGAAACATAGAAAATAGGTGCAGGAGTAGGCCATTCAGCCTTTCAAGCCAGCACACCCATTCAATATGATCATGGCTCATCATCTAAAATCCGTACCCCGTTCCTGCTTTCTCCCCATATCCATTGATTCCATTAGCCCTAAGAACTATGGTTCTGCATGGTGGCGCAGCGGTAGAGTTGCTGCCTCACAGCGAATGCAGCGCCTGAGACCCGGGTTCGACTACGGGTGCTGTCTGTACGGAGTTTGTACGTTCTCCCCGTGACCTGCGTGGGTATTCTCAGAGATCTCCGGTTTCCTCCCACACTCCAAAGATGTACAGGTTTGTAGGTTAATTGGCTTGGTATAAATGTAAAAATTGTCCCTATTGTGTTGTGTGTGTAGGATAGTGTTAATGTGCGGGTATCGCGGGTCGGCGAGGACCCAGTGGGCCGAAGGGCCTGTTTCCGAGTTGTATCTCAAAACTAAACTAAACCAAACTCTCTGTTGAATACAACCATACATACAATGTAAGGAGGATTGTCACCGCAAAAAAAATAATTTCACTGCACTGACGTTCACGTGACAATCAAGTGCCATTGAGCCAATGTACCGGCCATGTTGTGATACCCACACTTCAGTGAAGCCACACAAGTCATAACTGGAGATAGACACAAAATGCTGGAGTAACTCCAACAGGTAGCATCTCTGGCGAGAAGGAATGGATGACACTTCGGGTCGAGACCATGGTTTGTGGCTGGACCGGTTTACCCAGCACTGGATGCTGGGTTTCATTAATCAAAGTCAGTGCTCAGATTTATTCAGGAAGATTGCTTCAATAAGCAGATTTTTTTTTTTTTTAACGCTCGATTTTCAGAGGATGAAGCCTGGCTCACATTTCCCAGGCTTCAGCTGTCTTGCTACATGAAGCTCTGCTGCCTTGTATCGATATAACTGTGCGCTCTCCTTTGAGCATGTTTGACTGTGTCAGCAACGCTGGGACGGAGTCTTGAGCTGCGAGCTGTCGGAAAATGATCCCATTTGTCGAGAATTTAGATTGAGTCAAGTCGGGTTTATTGTCCAATGTGCAGGCACGGCGAACTACAGGGGAAATAAAAGTCCGGCATGTTGCGGCACCACAGGAACATCGACTCGGATAACACACAAAATATAAACTATACATAAAACCCTGCAATAGAGTAAAGTGATACAGCATCTCCCTTGCCCAGAGTAGGGGAACCGAGGACCACAGGGTGAAGGGGATAAGATTTACTAGGAATCTGAGGGGAACCTTTTCACACAAATGGTGGTGGGCGCATGGAACGAGCTGCCAGAGGAGTTGGCTAAATGGCGGCTTGACATTGGAAACATTGTGAGCAGGAGAAATGTTAGCACAATTCTCCCATCGTATGAGACGGTATATTCATTTTGCATGTTACTAAGTAAAACAGACAGGCATTGAGTTAAAGGTTTTGATTAAATTCATGGATTCCTCGTATTTTGTGCTCGTTCCCAATCGATTGATTTGGACATGATCAATATACAGTAACAAAACAAGATGGAAGATAAATGTACTGTAAGCTCTTTCAGTTCTTCAATAGCCATGAAAAGGATGTACTCACCACAGACGGATTGCAGTGAGGATTTGCAGGACAGGATTGTTGTATGAGGAGAGATAGTTGATTGAGATGATGTTCTCCAGTGTTAAGATCAAGAGATCTCCTCAAAACAATGACACTTCCCCTAGCAGAGTCTAGGATCGGAGGACAGGTGTGCCATTTAGGACTGAGTATGGTCACCGAATACTCAAAAGAGTCATAGAGTCATACAGCGTGGAAACAGGCCCTTCAGCCCAATTTGCCCCTGCTGACCAAGAGGTCTCATCTACACCACTCTACCTGTCTTTGTTTGGCCCATGTCCCACTAAGCCTTTCCGATCACTGCACCTGTCCGAATGCCTTTTTAAACTACGTAAACCTATGTCCTCTGGTCATGATTCCCCAACTCTGGGTAAAAGATATTTACCCTTTTTATTTCTCACATTGTCCTGTGGACAGCTTCAGTTTCTAAGGAGAGGAATTTAGAGTGATGCAGTCATCCATGAACATGCCTCCTTCCAACATGATGATGGGGAGAAGTGTTCATAATCATGAGAGGAGTAGATCAGGTAGACACACAGAGTCTCTTGCCCAGAGTAGGGGAATCAAGAGCCAGGGACATTGGTTTAAGGTTAGGGGGGGTTGGGGGGTGGAGGGGGGGGGGAGGGGAATTTAATAGGAACCTGGGGGGTAACTTTGTCACAAAGGTGGTGGGTGTATGGAACGAGCTGCCGGAGGAGATAGTTGAGGCAGGTACTATCGCAACGTTTAAGAAACATTTGGACAGGTACATGGATAGGACAGGTTCGGAGGGATATGGGCCAAACGCAGGCAGGTGGGACGTGTAGATGGGACATGTCGGCTGGTGTGGGCGAGTCGGGCCGAAGGACCTGTTTCCACGCTGTATGACTTGATAACCAGTTGCTATGAGTCAACGCAAGCAAAACTAGCGAAGTTACTGACCTTGCATTTTGAGAGGCACAGACAGGGTAGACAGTCAGAACCTTTTTCCCCAGGCGGATAACTGACTCTAAGGCCAGAGATGAATCAGCTGAAGGTCGTAGAACCCAGGAAACTGCCCTGAGGAACTCAGTGTGTGGCACCGTGGCGCAGCGCTAACGTTCCTGCCTTACAGCGCTTGCAGCGCCACAGACCCGGGTTCGATCCTGACTACGGGCGCTGTCTGTACGGAGTTTGTACGTTCTTCCCGTGACCTGCATGTGTTTCCTCCGAGATCTTCGGTTTCCTCCCACACTCCAAAGACGTACAGGTTTGTAGGTTACTTGGCTTGGTGTAAATGTAAGCTGTCCCTAGTGTGTGTAGGGAGTGCTAGTGTACTGGGATCGCTGGTCGGCGCAGACTCGAAGGGGCCTGTTTTTGCACTATGTCTCTAAACTAAACTAAACTCCTGTAATCATCTCCTATAGGTTGGGCCGGTTGATCTCCAAAAAACATATCTGTCTCCTTTTGGGTGAAGTTGGATTTCAGCCCCTAAGCTTCTCCCCACAATGACCATCGATTTGAGTTTCACCCGAGCATCCAGGCAACATTCTTGATCGATACTGCTCCAATGTCAAGGCCTGTCTCTTTCACCTCGCTTGACGAAGTCAGCTTTTTTTAATCCACATTTGGACAAAACCTGAAGGACTCGGATCAGAGCAAAACCTCCTCCCACTCAGTTGAGATAATGGAGTAAGTGCAGCTTGATAGCGTTGCGAGCAGTGGCTTCCATTACTTTGCAGATGATTGAGAGTGGAGGGAAGGCCACGTTGGATGAGTCCTGCTATGTGTGTGGACTGATTATATACCTGGGCAATCTTTCACAGCTGTAACAGGAGTGGGATAATTTCCATTCTGTTTTTGAACAGTGATGGAGTTTTTCGATGCACGTTTCAGCCAAATCGCCGGTGAACAGCTTAAACAGCAACGTGGAATGGAGGAACTGCAGATGCTGGTTTATACCAAACAGACACTCAACAGGAAGGCAGTGAAACTAATACGACGACTATGGTGGGGGAGGGACGGAGAGAGAGGGGATGCAAGGGTTACTTGCAATTAGAAAAATCAAAAATTTCAACACTGGGTTGAAAGCTGGCCAAGCGAAATATGAGGTGCTGTTCCTCCATTTGCGTTTGGCCTCACTCTGACTATGGAGGAGACCCAGGGCAGAAAGGTCATAATGGGAATGGGTGGGGGAGTTAATGTGTTTGGCAACCGGGAGATCTCGTAGGGCAAGGCGGACTGAGTGAAGGTGTTCGACACGCACTGTTTCTGAAAATACCGCTGTTAGATTCACGTTTAAGAAGGAACTCCAGATGCTGGAAAATCAAAGGTAGACAAAAATGCTGGAGAAACTCAGCGGGTGAGATTCACTCTGTGCCGTGCATCAGGGACAAAGGCCAGACGAAATGTAGGATGGAAGGAACTGCAGACACTGGTTTACACCAAAGATAGACACAGAATGCTGGAGTAACTCAACGGGACAGGCAGCATCTCTGGAGGGAAGGAATGGGTGATGTTTCGAGTCGAGACCCTTCTTCAGACTGAGAGTCTGGGGGGAGGGAGACACGAAGATAAGGAAGAGTAAAGTGTGAAAACGAGACATCAAAAGAGATTGGGGTCAAGGAGCGTAGAAAAGATCCTACTGAGGTACTCCAGCATTTTGTGTCTATCAGGTTCAAAGGACAGGACAGACAGCAGTGATCAGTTCCATTAATGTTCTAACATATTTCCTTTGTTATTAATTATCTCATTGGTCATCAAATATTTGTCTCATTGCAATTTACAGAATGATCAGTGTGTTCCACTCTAAAGAGGATATTTGTTTTATATAACTTGTCATTTTTTGTTTTCTCCTCTGCAATGTTCCCTGTCCTCCACTGGGGATCCTTGTTTATGAAGACTAATTGCTTCCCCTTTGTAGACTTGTACCAATCCCTCCCAACCTGACGTTAATTATATTTCCTGGTTTGCTCTTAATTTATTTACTCTCTTATCGATTTTGTCACTCGAACCTCATGGATATTTACGGTACTCCCTCTCTCTGAGTTTGCTATTATTTTTGGCAATGTTGCACACTCATTTTTTGAATTGAATTCACTTTTTTTTATCATCTAGTTATTGCCAAAAACATTGTCAATGGTTCAATGATTCGTTATTATCGAGGTGCGGTGAAATTGTTTTGTTTTGCGTACGGTTCAGTAAGATTATTGGCGTACATAAGTACGGTGGTGCAGCGGTAGAGTTGCTGCCTCACAGCGCCAGAGACGCGGGTTCCATCCCGACTCCTGCCGCTTGGCTGTACGGAGTTTGTACGTTCTCCCCGTGACCTGCGTGGGTTTTCTCTGGGATCTTCAGTCCCCCCCCCCCCACACTCCAAAGACGTACAGGTTTGTAGGTTACATGACTTGGTAAAAATGTTTCTTTAGTCAGTTCTTTTATTTGTTTATTTATTTATTTTTAGCCATTGAGGCCTTTGCAATTGAAGCCCTGTTTTAATTGACTGCCTTCCCCACATTTAATGTGGGCCTTCTTGAAGACAGGACTCAAAGATCAAAACAAACAGCAGACAAGCATTACATGTTTTTTTTTAAATATTCTAGTTGGTAAAAATGTTAACCTTCCCTGCGCACACAATGTTAACCAATGTTGCACACACAAAAAATGAGTGTGCAACATTGCCAAAAATAATAGTAAACTCCGAGAGAGGGAGTCCCCTAAATATCCGCGAGGTTCGAGTGAAAAAATCCATAAGAGAGTAAATAAATAAGAGAAGTCAAGCTACGCTCATTGGCGTCAAGCCCACTGTCTCAGACTGTCCCCGAAATGTTTTAAACATTTCAAAATCCAGCGGCGACCTGAAAAACGCTACGATTCTTTGGGCGACTGAGGAGACGACTCACGACCATTCAGGCGACACCCCGGCGACCGTATGGCGACAGCCTAGTCGCCTGTAGTCGCCTAAAAAATCGCCTAAGTGGGACAGGGGCATTAAGCTTCTTGGCAGTGTTGGCGTGCACTCCACTAAGTAAGTGGAGAGTATCCCATGAGGCTCCTGACTTGTAGATAGAGGAAAAACATCGGTAGATAAATAAAAAATGCTGGAGTAACTCAGCGGGACAGGCAGTATCTCTGGAGAGAAGGAATGGGTGGCGTTTCGAGTCAACACCCTTCATCAAACTGGCATTATCACCACAGGAATCCCAGGCTCTGCCCTACTTTTGTATGTTATTTCCAATTTACATGTATTGGAATTTATGGAATTCCCTGCCACAGAGGGCAGTGGAGGCCAAGTCACTGGATGGATTTAAGAGAGTGTAATGCCCCTGTCCCACTTAGGAAACCTGAACGGAAACTTCTGGAGACTTTGCGCCCCACCCAAGGTTTCCGTGCGGTTCCCGGAGGTTTTTGTCCTCCGGCAACCACCTTCAACTAGCATCACAACCGGCTTTGACTAAACATTACCGATTTTTAAAACGGAAACCACTTTCGACCATTAGGGAGACTGACAAAAACCTCCGGGAACCACACGGAAACCTTGGGTGGGGCGCAAAGTCTCCAGAGGTTTCCGTTCAGGTTTCCTAAGTGGGACAGGGGCATTAGATAGAGCTCTAGGGGCTAGTCGAGTCAAGGGATATGGTGAGAAGGCAGGCACGGGTTATTGATAGGGGACGATCAGCCATGATCACAATGCATGGCGGTGCTGGGTCGAATGGCCTCCTCGTGCACCTATTTTCTATGTTTCTATGTATCCACGGTCCATCTGAGTTATTGGTCTGAGATTAGCACAAACATGCTAATAATCAGGTCTTAGCAATGGTACTGTATATGGAATGCAAAGGATAGACAGTCTCTCTCCTAATGGAGATGGTCTGATGTCCTGCACTTTTGTGGTACAACTTTTGAGTACAGAGTATCCTGTTCAGTTTTGGGTACCATGTAATTCTTTGCCACAGACGGCTGTGGAGGCCAAGTCAATGGATATTTTGAGGCAGAGATAGATAGATGCTTGATTAGTACAGGTGTCGGGGGTTATGGGGAGAAGACAGGAGAATGGGGTTGAGAGGGAAAGATAGATCAGCCATGATTGAATGGCGGAGTAGACTTGATGGGCCAAATGGCCTAATTCTGCTCCTAGAACTTATGAAGTTATGAATTGGGGAGATCAATAGATAATAGACAATAGGAGCAGGAGTAGGCCATTCGGCCCTTCGAGCCAGCACTGCCATTCAATGTGATCATGGCTGATCATCCCCAATCAGTACAGATCAAGGCATCATATTGGCCACAGTCTTGTTGATCGTTAAGGCAGGTAGGAGGAACTGAAGAAGGGTTTCGGCCCGAAGCGTTGCCTATTTCCTTCGCTCCACAGATGCTGCTGCACCCGCTGAGGTTCTCCAGCATTTTTGTGTAGCAAGGAGGAACAAAACCGCCTACACCTGTTTTTATTTTTTTTATTCTCTTTCTGTGCCTGCAGTCAATATTTGAATGATTTCACAGTAATCCACACAATAGCTCTTAGCAGAAGTCACTAAAAATAAGGAAGATAATTATCTATTACCAGAAGATATTAGCAGTTATAACCTGCCTAATCTAATTAAATTAGTCTCAATTTGAGTTGAGTGCACTACGCAATCTATCTGTCTAATATCCGTAATATTGCAATCCAAGTCTGGGTAACAGACTGAAAATAATTCACATATGCACCACACAAGTTAATTTTATTAATAGAAGTGCCAAAATTCACAAATTGCATTTTGCAAACACTGAAAGAAATCTCACTCTAGCTTGTATGACATATTCTTGAAGTCCTAATTTGCAGTTACAACCAACACATCTCTTAATTTGTTACTCTGAACGTAGAGACCTTGACGTGAAGCATTTTGTAAAAACATGAGTAGAAAACCAGGAGCAGGCAGTTCAGTCCGGAAGTGTCGGCGCTGCGTGGCGGCTGCGGCTCACCTGCAGTCCGTCTGTTTTTTCGTTTTTTTTGTCGTCTTGTGTATGTTTTAGTTGGAATTTTGGTTTGTTAGGTTGTGTTTCTGTGTGTAGGGAAACAAGGTTTTGGCCTCTCCCTTCGGGTGGATGCGACCTTTTCTTGTCATGTCCCCCGTCACCCTCTACGTCTGTGCTGAGGCCTAATAGCGGAGCTGGCGGCCTCGGAGCTGTGGTGAGCGTTCAGAGCTCCAGCGTTCCAGCGGCGGCAGCGGCATGGCTTCAGAGCTCCGGTGGCGTTCCAGTGGTGCTCCAGCAGCGGCCCAGCTTCAGAGCTCTGGTGCTCCAGCGGCGGCCCAGCTTCAGAGCTCTGGTGCTCCAGCGGCGTTCCAGCGGTGCTCCAGCAGCAGCCCAGCTTCAGAGCTTTGGTGCTCCAGCGGTTGCTCCAGCGGCGGCCGAGCTTCAGAGCTCTGGTGCTCCAGCGGCGTTCCAGCGGTGCTCCAGCGGCGGCAGCGGCCCAGCTTCAGAGCTCCGGTGCTCCAGCGTTCCAGCAGCAGACCCGGCTTCAGAGCTGTGGCGGGGTTCCAGCATTCAGGCGATGGCGGCGGTGGCAGCCCGGCTTCGGAGGCTCGGCCGCGGGCCTAGTGGACGACAACATCGGAGGCCTGGATCTCCTCAGCGCAGAGGGAGAACAAGGAGGGAAGAAGACAAAGACTTTAAGACTTTTGCCTTCCACCACAGTGAGGAGGTGCCTGGTGAACCCACTGTGGTGGATGTTAAATATGTGTTTACTATGTTTTTTTTTTAAATTTATTATATGTTATGACGGCAAGGTAACAAATTTCGTTCAGACCGAAAGGTCTGAATGGCAATAAAGGAATCTAAGTCTAAGTCCCTCGTGCCTTTCTCATATTCCATGATCTGGACGAGGGAATTAAATGCAACATCTCCAAGTTTGCGGATGACACGAAGCTGGGGGGCAGTGTTAGCTGTGAGGAGGAAGCTAAGAGGCTGCAAGATGATTTGGATAGGTTGGGTGAGTGGGTAAATGCATGGCAGATGCAGTATAATGTGGATAAATGTGAGGTTATCCACTTTGGTGGCAAAAACAGGAAAGTAGACTATCTTCTGAATGGTGACCGATTAGGAAAAGGGGAGATGCAGTGAGACCTGGGTGTCATGGTACACCAGTCATTGAAAGTAGGCATGCAGGTGCAGCAGGCAGTGAAGAAAGCGAATGGTATGTTGGCATTCATAGCAAAAGGATTTGAGTACAAAGAGCAGGGAGGTTCTACTGCAGTTGTACAGAGTCTTGGTGAGGCCACACCTGGAGTATTGCGTACAGTTTTGGTCTCCTAATCTGAGGAAAGACATTCTTGCCATAGAGGGAGTACAGAGAAGGTTCACCAGACTGATTCCTAGGATGGCAGGACTTCCATATGAAGAAAGACTGGATAGACTCGGCTTGTACTCGCTGGAATTTAGAAGATTGAGGGGGGATCTTATAGAGACTTCCAAAATTCTTAAGGGGTTGGACAGGCTAGATGCAGGAAGATTTTTCCCGATGTTGGGGAAGTCCTGAACAAGGGGTCACAGTTTAAGGATAAGAGGGAAGTCTTTTAGGACCGAGATGATAAAATCATTTTTCACACGGAGAGTGGTGAATCTGTGGAATTCTCTGCCACAGAAGGTAGTTGAGGCCAGTTCATTGGCTATATTTAAGAGGGAGTTCGATGTGGCCCTTGTGGCTGAAGGGATCAGGGGGTATGGAGAGAAGGCAGGTACAGGATACTGAGTTGGATGATCAGCCATGATCATATTGAATGGCGATGCAGGCTCGAAGGGCCGAATGGCCTACTCTTGCACTATGTTTCTATGTTTCTATACTGACACAGCGGTAGAGTTGCTGCCTTACAGCGCTTACAGCGCCGGAGACCCGGGTTCGATCCTGTCTACGGGCGCTGTCTGTACGGAGTTTGTACGTTCTCCCCATGACCTGCGTGGGTTTTCTCCGGGATCTACGGTTTCCTCCCACACTCCAAAGACGTGCAGGCTTGTAGGATAAGTGGCTTGGTAGAAATGTAAATTGTCCCTAATGTTTGTCAGGTAGTATTGGTGTGCAGGGATCGCTGGTCGGTGCGGACTCAGTGGGCCGAAGGGCCTGTTTCCTCGCTGTATCTCTAAACCAAACTAAACTGATCTAATCCCAAATAACATTGGATTAACTAAAAGTGCTGGCAAGAACAATGAACAGTGACAGATTGGATAGTAAGTTTTTTGAAGGGAAGCAAAGTGGTGCAGCAGTAGAGTTGCTACCCCTCAACGCCAGAGACCCAGCTTCGATCCTGACTATGGGTGCTATCTTTACGGAGTTTGTACGTTCACCTAATGATCGTGTGGGTGCTAAGGATACCTTCTACGTTCCAAAGTCATACAGATGTGTAGGTTTATAGGTCCTCTGTCAATTGCCCCAAGTGTGTAGGATGGCATAGCGTAGAACTAATTAATAGATCGATTGATCCGTTGATCAATTGATCGGTTGATTGATTGAAAGAAAGAAAGATATAAAATTATAGAAGGACTGGACAAGCTAGATGCAGGAAAACTGTTCCCAATGTTGGGCGAGTCCAGAACCAGGGGCCACAGTCTTAGAATAAAGGTGAGGCCATTTAAGACTGAGGTGAGAAAAAACGTTTTCACCCAGAGAGTTGTGAATTTGTGGAATTCCCTGCCACAGATTGCAATGGATGCCAAGTCACTGGATGGATTTACGAGAGAGTTAGATAGAACTCTAGGGGCTGAAATGAGATTCCTCTTACTAGGCAAAGTAGACCAATTCTTAAAGATTTGGTCTCCATTTATCAACTTTATACAAGCATATGGTGCAACATAACATAACCTTAGAAATTAAATGGTTTAGAACTGGGTGACGGATGGGCAAAAATGTGAGATAGGTAGATCTCTCCTAATCTCTCTTTTCTTTTTACTTTTTCCTTTTCTTTCAATCTTTTAACTTCTCACCTCTGTCCTTTATTTTTTTTTGTTTGTTTTCTGTTTCTACTCGCTTGTCTATCTATTCCGACACTCTTTATTTCTTTTTTCTCTCACTGTTCTTTTATTATTGAACCAAAAGTATGAAGTTGTACAAGAATGATAATATGTATTTATGTATTAGGTACTTAAGTACCAGACTACTGTACTTGCTTCTAACAAAAATAAACAAAAAAAAACAAAACAAAAAAAAAAAGAACTCTAGGGGCTCTAGTGGAATCAAGGGATATGGGGAGAAGGCAGGCACGGGTTATTGATAGGGGACGATCAGCCATGATCACAATGAATGGCAGTGCTGGCTCGAAGGGCCGAATGGCCTCCTCCTGCACCTATCTTCTATGTTTCTATGTAAAGAAAGACACAGCATGGAAACGGGCCCTTCGGCCCACTGAGTCCATGCTGACCACCTGTCCACACCGGTTCTATTATCCCACTTCCGCATCCACACCTTACATACTAGGAGTAATTTACAGTAACCAACCAACCTACAATGCTGCACGTCTGTGGGATATGGGAGGAGGCCGGCGCGCAGGGGAAAAGCGTGAAGACTCCACATAGATAACACCCGAAGTCAGGATCGAACCTGGGTCCCTGGCACTGCGAGCTGTGCACTGTGATGCCTGCTTGATGAATCTATTTACTCAGCCCGCCCGCACGGTTCCAATTCCATCAACGTCCTCTCACGATTTAATGACAGTCTGACACATATCCGCTGTCTAGGTTACTTTATTCTCAATAAACCACAAGGGTAAATTTTACCTCTTTCTGTTTTTACTGCTTCCTGACAAGTTAATAACATTGCCATCAATTAAGTGCAATGTTAATTTGTAACTTTACATCTGTAAAAAAGTCAAATTACACACTGATATGATGAAACCTGACAAAATTACATCCATTTGTTTGATTGTTATTAAAGAGTGTGGCACATAATTACCAATTTCCATATGTAAATGAATTATATCTTCGACATCAAGATTCGATCACCTTCTTCCTTCAAAGGCTGCGAACACTCAAACGTAACTTGCTTGCTGAAATACTGAAAGGTGTAGGCCGTCTTCACTGTTGGATGGAGATTGGTGAAATCTCTCATTTAGTGGTGAAATGCCCCCCCCCCCTCCCCACATCGACTGCATCTTGTGGACACAGCCCAGACCATCACACAAACCAACCTCCCTTCCATTGACTCCATTTATACCTCACGCTGCCTCGGCAAGGCCTGATCAACGTCCAATCGAGCAGCATATTCAAGGACAAGTTGCAGCCCGGCCACTCCCTCTTCTCCACTCTCCCATCATGCAAATGGGAGAGGAGTGTGAAAACGCACACCCCCAGATTCAGGGAGAGTTTCACAGATATGTAGGATAATGTCAGTGCGGGGGGATCGCTGGTCGGCGCGGGCTCGGTGGGCCGAGGAGCCTGTTTCCGTGCTGTATCTCTAAACTAAACCGAAGTAAACATCAGGTCATTCCTTGGGATCATGTCTGGTACTACACTACATTATTGCATACGGGGCCTAGTATTGTATGCTTGCATAGGCTCGTATTCACTGGAGTTTAGAAGGATGAGGGGGGATCTTATAGAAACATATACAATTATAAAAAGACTGGACAAGCTCGATGCAGGAAAAATGTTCCCAATGTTGGGCGAGTCCAGAACCAGGGGCCACCGTCTTAGAATAAAGGGGAGGCCATTTAAGACTGAGGTGAGAAAAGACTTTTTCACCCAGAGAGTTGTGAATTTGTGGAATTCCCTGCCACAGAGGGCAGTGGAGGCCAAATCACTGGATGGATTTAAGAGAGAGTTAGATAGAGCTCTAGGGGCTAGTGGAGTCAGGGTATATGGGGAGAAGGCAGGCACGGGTTATTGATAGGGGACGATGAGCCACGATCACAATGAATGGCGGTGCAGGCTCGAAGGACCGAATGGCCTCCTCCTGCACCTATTTTCTATGTTTCTATGTGGCAATTTCCATTTACTTTTCACTGAAAACTTGATTGCTAGTGTGTGGGATGCAGGAGTGGGATAACATGGAACTAGAGCACGGGTGATCATTGGTCAGCACGGACTCGGCGGGCCGAAGGGCCTCCCACCATGCTGTATCTCTGGAACAAACTAAAGCAAACTAAACTACATCCCAAAACTGCAGCGCAGTTTGTAAAGTAAAGTGGAATCCTTCTAAATAGGCAACACTGACAGGACTGAGGAAGAGGAATGGTGATGCAGCCCAAGTGACTACAAGCAAAATCTTTTCACAGGAACAAGAATTCTCAGTAAAATGCCTTGTGTTGCTGTGGTTAGAAAAATAATTGCTTCAACAGTGTCACTTTGAAGAAAACATTCTCTTTGAAGGAGATGCCATCATTCAGCATCTGTGGGCTTCATCATTCATTTCTACGTGCAGGAAGGAACTGCAGGTGCTGGTTTAAACCAAAGACAGGCACAAAAGGCTGGAGTGACTCAGCGAGACAGGCAGCATCTCTGGAGAGAAGGAACGGGCGACGTTTCGGGTTGAGACCCTCCTTCAGATACAATCAGTACCTCAATACAAGTGACAATAATAAACTAAACCTGAAGATGGCGCAGTGGGTAGAGTTGCTGCCTTACTGCGCCAGGAACCCGGGTTCAATCCTGACTAGAACCCCTCAATGCCCAATGGTCCAGAAAGTTGTTTATCTGGTTTCCTCCCATGTACAAACAGCGTTTGTACGTTCTCCCCATGACTTGCGTGGGTTTTTCTCCGGGATCTCCGGTTTCCTCCCACATTCCAAAGGCGTGCAGGCTGGTAGGTTGATTGGGCTTGGCATCATTGTAAATTGTCCATAATGTGTGCGGGATAGTGTTAACGTGCGGGGATCGCTGGTCGGCGCGGACTCTGTGGGCCAGAGGGCCTGTTTCCATGCTGTATCTCTAAAATTACACTGAACCTATGGCCCTGTCCCACGGTACGAGTTCATACCAAGAGCTCTCCCGAGTTTGAAAAAAATCAAACTCGTGGTAAGCACGGAGAATGTACGTGACGGGTACGTCGGAGCTCGGGGACGTCTCTTAGCGGCTCGTAACGCTAACGGCAGGTACTCGGGAAGACTCGCTAACGGCAGGTAAACTCGGGAAGACTCGTGAAGATTTTTCACTGGACATGTTGAAAAAATGTCCACGAGAGCCCCGAGTACCGACGAGCGGCCATTACCGTAAATCTCCGAGTTCGAATCAGGGCAAACTCGGGAGAACTCTTGGAATGAACTCATACCGTGGGACAGGGACATAAAGAAGAGGACTGATAACTTTCTGGACCATTGGGCATTAAGGGGTTCTAGGGGTGAGCAGGAACGGCGTACTGTGTTAGAAGATCAGCTGGATCATATTTACGGGCAGAGTGGCTCAATGGGCTAAATAGACTACCTCGGCTCGTATCTTTCTACCCTGAACAGGGCCTGGTGGAATGGCTTAGCACAAAAAGCTGATTTCATTGCTAGCTTTGAAATCGCATGAGAGATACCACAGAGAGATGGGAAACGCAGAGGTTTACAAGCTGAAGATGTGGCACAGACACCGATTGCTTTTTCAAAAGTCAGATCAGCAGCAGGTCCTAAATGCCTGCAGGCAGCATCGCGAGTTTAAATCAACTTTATTGCTGTGGCTACATAGAAATTAATTCTTTTTATGATGTGGAGATAAATTTATCTTCTGATCGGGAGCAGCAGCTGCATGATGAAGAACTAACTGGGCATGGCATTAGGCCCTGTTAAATTTGATGGAATCAATCTCTGGAAGTGAAACACAATGTACGGAGGTAATCATGTCACAAGATTGGGCAAAACGAACGGAGCTGGAGTAAAAACTCAGAAGGTCAGGCAGCACCCGTGAAGTGAATGTAACCAACACATTAGACAATAGACAATAGGTGCAGGAGTAGGCCATTCGGCCCTTCGAGCCAGCACCGCCATTCAATGTGATCATGGCTGACCATCCACAATCAGTACCCCGTTCCTGCCTTCTCCCCCTGACTCCGCTATTTTTAAGAGCCCTATCTAGCTCTCCCTTGAAAGCATGTTGGCCTGAGCTACAGGGTGAGGTTGAACAGGCTGGGACTCTACTCTTTGGAGTGCAGGAGATGAGAGCTGATCTTATAGAGGTGTACAAAATCATGAGAGGATTAGATCGGGTCGATCTCTTGCCCAGAGTAGGGGAAACGACAACCTGAGGGCATGGGTTTAAGGTGAAGGATTAAAGAGTTTATGGTAATCTGAAGGATACGTTTTTCACACAAAGGGCGGTGGGTGTACGTAACGAGCTGCCGGAGGAGGCACTTGTGCTAGGGACTATCGCAACATTTAAGAAGCAATTAGACAGGTAAATGGATTGGACAGGTTTAGAGGCATATGGGTCAGACGCAGGCAAGTGAGACTAGTGTAGATGGGGCATGTTGGTCGGTGTGGGCAAGTTGGGAGGGGACCCTGTTTTAACACTGTATGACTCTATGATTCTTTGAGTCTATGTAAGATCTCTGCACCCCAGTCATTCTTTCTTCTTTCTTGCAAAACATAGCTTTTCACGGCAATTCAGTACACGAGAATATAATAAATGTAATCCTAAACCTACGAACAATAGATGCTATTATCATTCCTTATCGTACCTGCAGTTCGGCAGGTACACGGATAGGAAAGGTTTTGATGGATATGGGCCAAAAGCAACCAGGAGGGGCTAGTATAGACGGAGGACCTTTGTCGGTGTGGGCAAGGTGGGCCGAAGAGCCTGTTTCCGTGCTGTATGTCTCTATGACACTGCAACATACATGTTATGTCTTTATTGATTCTTTTGTGTGCAGATCTTGTGGTTCCATGCCAGGTGCTCCGGTTTCCTCCCATGTCCAAAAGTTATGCAGGTTTGTAGATTAATTAATTGGCATCTGTAAATGGTGTAGGGAATGGATGAGAAAGTGAGGCAACACTCAGAACTATTGTGTGCAGTTTTGGTCCCCTAATTTGAAGAAGGACATTCTTACTATTGAGGGAGTGCAGCGTAGGTTTACAAGGTTAATTCCCGGGATGGCGGGACTGTCATATGCTGAGAGAACGGAGCGGCTGGGCTTGTACACTCTGGAGTTTAGAAGGATGAGAGGACACCTCATTGAAACATATAAGATTGTTAAGGGCTTGGACACGCTAGAGGCAGGAAACATGTTCCCGATGTTGGGGGAGTCCAGAACCAGGGGCCACAGTTTAAGAATAAGGAGTAAGCCATTTAGAACGGAGACGAGGAAACACTTTTTCTCACAGAGAGTGGTGAGTCTGTGGAATTCTCTGTCTCAGAGGGCGGTGGAGGCAGGTTCTCTGGATACTTTCAAGAGAGAGCTAGATAGGGCTCTTAAAAATAGCAGAGTCAGGGGATATGGGGAGAAGGCAGGAACGGGGTACTGATTGGGGATGATCAGCCATGATCACATTGAATGGTGGTGCTGGCTCGAAGGGCCGAATGGCCTACCCCTGCACCTATTGTCTATTGTCTATAACTAGTGCGAAGGGATGATCGATACTTGGTGTGGGCTCGGTGAACAGTGGGGCCTGTTTCCATTGTATCTTTCCGTCAATAACTTGGACCCCATCTGAAACAGAGTTGGCAATGCAGGTCAATGGCTTTCCCTAAAACATTTATTCTATTCTCTTTTTCCCAGTTGCTGAGTATTTTCTGCTTGTATTGCAGTTTTCCTGTAGTAGTTTTGTATGATATTTACTGCATTTTAATAGTTGGATGTTGCATGCAAGACCTTGACATCGATTGATACGTGTAAACAAATCACCAACCAAGGCCATATTTGGTTCAATATCTCGAGGGTTCTCTGTAGCAACGAGTACTATCTTCGCTGAGGCTGAGTCAGGAGTCCAAATGTTCCGATCCTCCTCTGCACCATAAGCAGAATTTCAAAGCAGGAATTAGGCTAAACCTTCTAAAGCAAACATTTTACTTTCCTAAAAATCTTCTTAAACATTAATCATAATAAGTGATAAGATCATAAGTGATATGAGCAGAATTTGGCTATTTGGCCCATCAAGTCTACTCCGCCTTTCATTCCTGGATGATCTACCTCTCACTTCTAACCCCATTCTCCTGCCTTCTCCCAGAACCTCTGGCACTCCTACTAATCAAGAATCTATTTATCTCTGTCTTGAATATATCCACTGACCTTGCCTCCACAGCTTTCTGTGGCGAAGAATTCCACAGATTCACCACCTCTGACTAAAGAAATTCCTCCTCGTCTCCTTCCCAAAAGACAGTCCTTTAATTCTGAAGCTGTGTCCTCTGGTCCTAGACTCTCCCACTAGTGGAAACATCCTCTCCACATCCACCCCACCCAACCCTTTTACTATTCAGTACGTTTCAATGATGTGTCCCCTCATTCTTTTAAACTGCAGCGAGCACAGGCCCAGTGCCGTCAAACGCTCATCATGGGTTAACCTACTAATTCCTGGGATCATTCTTGTAAATGTCCTCTAGACGCTCTCCAGAGCCAGCACATCCTTCCTCAGATATGGGGCCCAAAATGGCTCACAATATTCCAAAGGCGGCCTGACCTGCACCTTATAGAGCCTCGGCATAACATCTCCGTTTGTGTATATAAGCCCTCACGAAATAAATGGCAGCATTGTGTTTGCTCTCTTTACTACTGATTCAACTTGCAGATTAACCTTTTGGGAAACCTGCACCAGCACTCCTAAATCCCTTTGCACCTCCGATTTCTGGATTCTCCCCCCATTTAGAAAATAATCTACGCCCTTATTCCTAAATTCTTTTCTTCCACTGCTTCATTTTAGAGGACTAATTTTGGAATCACTTGAGGCTCATGCCTGGTCCTGATGTTGACTGTTCGATCCTGTCAGAGAGGGTCCAGAGGAGGTTTACGAGAATGATCCCAGGAATTATTGGGTTAACGTTCGATGATCGTTCCGCAGCATCTGTGGAGAAAAGGAACAGGTAACAGTTCGGGTCGAGACCCTTCTTCAGACTGAGAGTCAGTATAGATAATAGACAATAGGCGCAGGACTAGGCCATTTGGCCCTTCGGGCCAGCACCGCCATTCAATGTGATCATGGCTGATCATCCCCAATCAGTACCCCGTTCCTGCCTTCTCCCCATATCCCCTGACTCCGCTATTTTTAAGAGCCCTATCTAGCTCTCTCTTGAAAGCATCTAGAGAACCTTCCTCCACCGCCCACAGAGGCAGAGAATTCCACAGACTCACAACTTTCTGTGAGAAAAATTGTTTCCTCGTCTCCGTTCTAAATGGCTTACTCTTTATTCTTAAACTGTGGCCCCTGGTTCTGGACTCCCCCAACATCGGGAACATGTTTCCTGCCTCTAGCGTGTCCAAACCCTTAACAATCTTAAATGTTTCAATGAGGTCCCCTCTCATCCTTCTAAACTCCAGAGTGTACAAGCCCAGCCGCTCCATTCTCTCAGCATATGACAGTCCCGCCATCCCGGGAATTAACCTGGTGAACCTACGCTGCACTCCCTCAATGTCCTTCCTCAAATTAGGGGACCAAAACTGCACACAATACGCCAGGTGTGGTCTCACTAGGGCTCTGCACAACTGCAGAAGGACCTCTTTGCTCCTATGTTCGATTCCTCTTGTTACAAACTCTCGACCCAAAACGTCACCTATTTCTTTTCTCCTCAGTGATGCTGTCTGACCTGTCGAGTGACCCCAGCATTTTGTGCCTGCCTTTACACATACACGGATTACTCATTATTTGCTCTAATCACAGAACCAACATTCCTCTTGAGAATGGACCCTAATCCGGGAAGATGCTGGTTTCATTGTGAGTTTATTGTTCCTTTTGTAGCGGTGCAAGCAAGCATATTCATAACACCCAAAGTCAATGGATTTTAATCTTTCTGGTTACACTGCCGGATGTTTATCTTGTAACAGATGGAATTGTTGTGTCACATTTATTAGATGGCTGGTAATAGAAAGCGTTTCAGGAAATGCAGCGACTTCATTCCTTGTATTGGTCCTCCAGCTTCAGTTTCTCCGAGGGGTGGGACTACTTTGACATATTGCCATTCCAGATACCAACCAGGATCACTTTATGCTATTGATTTTTCTTTCGAGAATTATTGTACCCGGCCTTCTTCTGTAAATCCAATTTGAGTAAAAGGTTTGTGGCGAATCCATCATTACAGAAATGAATGAATTTGCTCCGGTGTTTGGATGGAAGCGTTGTTAGAATCAGTTTGCGGAAACACATACGTGAAATCGGGCTTTTCGCTCCGCACTTCGCCGCTCCCCACCTGAACCAGTTTAGTTCACTGCCACGTGTACCGAGCTTTTGTTGCGTGCTGCCCAGTGGCGTGCGCGCAGCCTAAAGTTGTTGGACAAGTTGTGTTGATTGCACTAGTCGAAACAGGGCGGACCACGCGAAGGTTGCAATCTTCCGCCCCACCCAGTCAGTGGAAAGACAATACACGATTGCAACCTAGCCGTTTGTAGTACATAGATACACGACAAGGGAATAACCTTTAGTGCAAGGTAATGAGATAGGAGCAGAATTAGGCCATCCAGTCTACTCCGCCATTCAATCGTGGCTGATCTATCTCTCCCTCCTAACCCCCATTCCCCTGCCTTCTCCCCATAACCCCCGGCACCCGTACTAATCAAGAATCTATCTATCGCTGCTTTAAAAATATCCACTGACTTGGCCTCCACAGCCGGCTGTTGCAAAGAATTCCACAGATTCACCACCCTCTGACTGAAGAAATTCTTTCTCATCTCTTTCCCAAAAATGCTGGAGAAACTCAAGGGGGTGAGCCAGCATCTATGGGGCGATGGAATAGGTGACGTGTCGGCCCGAAACATCACCTATTCCTTCGCTCCATAGATGCTGCCTCACCCGCTGAGTTCCTCCAGCATATTTGTCTACCTTCGATTTTTTTCCAGCATCTGCAGTTCTTTCTTAAACAATCCTTTCTAAAGGAAGTTCCTTTAATTCTGAGGCTGTGGCCTCTAGTCCTAGACTCTCCCACTGGTGGAAACATCCTCTCCACATCCACTCTATCCAAGCCTTTCACTACTCGGTACGTTTCAATGAAGTCCCCAATGAGGCCAGCAAAGACGGAACAAGGATAGTCCGACAGTCACCGCTGAGGTAGATAGTCGTTCAGGGCTGCTCTCTGGTTGTGGTAGAAAAAGAAAAACCTTTGTCCCAGTGAACAGCAAGAAATTCAGGAAAGATCATGCCTGAAGTATTCCAGTTTGAATTGTTCTGCGAATGTCCTCGCTTTTCCACTGTCACCAAGGCAACAGGGGCAAACCGAACAGTACACAATGCCTGTGCGCAGGAAGGAACTGCAGATGCTGGTTTACACCAAAGATAGTCACAAAATGCTGGAGTAACTCAGCGGGACAGGCAGCATCCCTGGAGAGAAGGAGTGGGTCGAGACCCTTCTTCAGACTGAGAGTCAGGGGAGAGGGAAACTGGAGGTGTGAAAAGGTAAAGAATTGGCCGGCACTGATTTGTTCTGGAGTGTTAAAGATGGAACTGCAGATGCTGGAGAATCGAGGGTTACACAAAAAGCTGGAGAAACTCAGCGGGTGCAGCAGCATCTAAGGAGCGAAGGAGATAGGCGATGTTTCGGGTCGAGACCCTTCCTCAAACTGGTCAGGGATCAGGGAAACGAGAGATATAGACGGTGATGTGGAGAGATAAAGAACAATGAATGAAAGATATGCAAAAAAGTATCGATGATAAAGGGAACAAGCCATTGTAAGCTGTTTGTGGTGTGAAAATGAGAAGCTAGTGCGACTAGGGTGGGGGAGGGAGATAGAGATAGAGGGAATGCCAGGGCCCGAGGGCTGAGGGAGAGGTGGGAAGGGGAGGAGACAGCAAGGGTTAACAGAATTTAGAAAATTCAATGTTCAAGCCCAAAGGATGCAGACTCCCCAAGCGGAATATGAGGTGCTGTTCCTCCAGCTTGCGGTGTTGCTCACTCTGGCCGTGGAGGAGGCCCAGGACCGAGAGGTCGGATACGGAATGGGAGGGGGAGTTGAAGTGCTGAGCCACCGGGAGGTCGGCTTGGTTTTTGTGGACCGAGCGGAGGTGTTCGGCGAAACGATCGCCAAGCCTCCGCTTGGTCTCACCGATATAGATCATCTGGCATCTGGAGCAGCGGATGCAGTAGATGAGGTTGGAGGAAGTGCAGGTGAACCTCTGTCGGACCTGGAAGTACTGCTTGGGTCCCTGAAAGGAGTGGAGGGGGGAGGTGAAGGGATAAGTGTTGCATTTCTTGCGGTTGCAAGGGAAAGTGCCCGGGGAAGGGGTAGAGCGGGAGGGGAGGGAAGAATTGACAAGGGAGTTGCGGAGGGAGCGGTCTTTGCGGAAGGCCGACGGGGGGGGGGAGATGGGAAGATATGGCGGGTGGAGGGGTCACGTTGGAGGTGGCGAAACTGGCGGAGAACTATGTGTTGTATTTGCCGGCTGGTGGGGTGAAAGGTGAGGACCAGGGGGACTCTGCCCTGTTTGCGAGTGGGGGAATGGGGAGAGAGGGCAGTGTTGCGGGGTATGGAGGAGACCCTGGTGCGAGCCTCATCAATAGTGGGGGAGGGGAATCCCCGTTCTCTGAAGAATGAGGCCATTTGTGATGACCTGGTGTGGAACACCTCATCCTGGGAGCAGATGCGGCGTAGACGGAGGAATTGGGAATAGGGGATGGAGTCCTTACAGGAAGCAGGGTGGGAGGAAGAGTAGTCCAGGTAGCTGTGGGAGTCAGTTGGTTTGTAGTGGATGTCGGTCAGGAGTGTATCACCTGCAATAGAGATGGTGAGGTCAAGGAATGGTAGGGAAGTGTCGGAAAATGGTCCAAGTGTATTTGAGTGCCGGATGGAAGTTGGTGGTGAAATGAATGAAGTCAGTCAGTTGTGTGTGGGTGCAGGAGGTGACACCAAAGCAGTCGTCGATGTAACGGAGGTAGAGGTCGGGGATGGGGCCCTGGTACGCCGAGAACAAGGATTGTTCGACGTACCCAACAAAGAGGCAAGCGTAGCTGGGGCCCATGCGTGTCCCCATAGCTACGCCTTGTGTTTGGAGGAAATGGGAGGAATCAAAAGAGAAGTTATTGAGGGTAAGGACCAACTCTGCTAGGCGGAGGAGGGTGTCAGTGGACGGGTATGGGTTGCTCCTCTGGTCGAGGAAGAACCGGAGGGCTTTGAGACCGTCCTGGTGGGGGATGGAGGTGTAGAGTGACTGGACGTCCATGGTAAAGATGAGAGGATGGGGGCCTGGAGAATGGAATGCACGGAGCCGAAGGAGAGTGTCTGAGGTGTCTTGAACATAGGTGGAGAGGGATTTAACAAAGGGGGATAGGATGGCGTCAAGGTATGTGGAAATGTGTTCGGTGGGGCACGAACAGGCAGAGACAATGGGTCTGCCAGGGCAGTCGGGTTTGTGGATTTTGGGGAGAAGGGGTTCTGGAGTATTGCGTACAGTTTTGGTCTCCTAATCTGAGGAAAGACATTCTTGCCATAGAGGGAGTACAGAGAAGGTTCACCAGACTGATTCCTGGGATGGAAGGACTTTCATATGAAGAAAGACTGGGTAGACTCGGCTTGTACTCACTGGAATTTAGAAGATTGAGAGGGGATCTTATAGAAAATTCTTAAGGGGTTGGACAGGCTAGATGCAGGAAGATTGTTCCCGATGTTGGGGAAGTGCAGGACAAGGGGGTCACAGTTTAAGGATAAGGGGGAAGTCTTTTAGGACCGAGATGAGAAAAACATTTTTCACACAGAGAATGGTGAATCTGTGGAATTCTCTGCCACAGAAGGTAGTTGAGGCCAGTTCATTGGTTATATTTAAGAGGGAGTTAGATGTGGCCCTTGTGGCTAAAGGGATCAGGGGGTATGGAGAGAAGGCAGGTACAGGATACTGAGTTGGATGATCAGCCATGATCACATTGAATGGCGGTGCAGGCTCGAAGGGCCGAATGGCCTACTCCTGCACCTATTTCTATGTTTCTATGTTGTCAGTGTCATCGTGAATGCTCTTTCTCCTTGTTGAAATTCCGAGGTGTTGGTGGGGACATTTTGTTTCTTAACCGTAGGCTTCGACATTTTTCTTTGACCTTTTCTTCTGTCGTCTGGCGATCTCTCCATGCGACACACGCTGAATACAGTGCCTGCTTTATTGGGAATGTGAGTTGCCCAATGCCAGCTGCAGTGTATCACCAGGCCCTCCGTTCTGGCTATTAAAGAACTGCAGATGCTGGAACCCTGAGCAAAAAAAAAATCAAAGTGCTGGAGGAACTCAGCGGGTTAGGCAGCATCTGTGGAGGGAATGGGCAGACAACGGTTTCAAAACCCTTCTTCAGACTGATGGAGTAAAGAGCATGAATCAGGCTATTGGACACTACAAATACCAACTCAATTTCAAACTTCCAACTATCTCGGGAGGTTGCGCGAGGGACTTTGGTCTTCGGTTTTGATTTACACTAATTTTTTTAATTATTTATTGAATTTTGTTTAGTTTGTGTATTATGTTATCTATTGAGTACTGTCTTTCCAGACCTTTCGACTTTCGACTTTAGACATACAACGCGGAAACAAGCCTTTCTGCCCACTGAATAAGTGCCGGCCAGCAATCCCCACGCATTACCACTGTCCTACACACACACACACACACTAGGGGACAATTGACTCATTTTACCAAAGCCAATTAACCCACAAACCTGCGCGTGGCACATAACCGTCTTTGGTGCGTGGGAGGAAAACCCACGCAGGCCACGGGGAGCACGTACAGACAGCATCTGCGGTCAGGATCGAACCCGGGACTCTGCTGCGTAAGGCTGTAACTCTACCGCTGCATCACTGTGCCGCCGCCTGTTGCGCATGTGCAAGGACAGGTTTAAGCGTCCCGTTTTAAACACTTAGTTAAACTTAACTTGACGTGATTTCATGTTTTAACTTTAAAGTCTTAACTTGACTTAATTTCATGTTACTACCCAGAGAGGTGTGAATTTATGGAATTCCCTGCCACAGAGGGCAGTGGAGGCCAAATCACTGGATGGATTTAAGAGAGAGTTGGATAGAGCTCTAGGGGCTAGTGGAGTCAAGGGATATGGGGAGAAGGTTGTTGATAGTGGACGATTAGCCATGATCATATTGAATGGCGATGCAGGCTCGAAGGGCCAAATGGCCTCCTCCTGCACCTATTTTCTATGTTTCATGTATTTTGTGTTTTTGTGACTGTTGGCTGATCAATTTCCCTCCTGGGATAAATATTCTATTGTGTTTATCGTATTGCATCGTATCATGTTGTATCACATTGGGTGTATCATACAGGATCGTATCATATCGTATCATAACATATCGTAACGTATCATATTGTTCAAAGCCAGAGGCCATGCTTGGCCAGTCTGCCTGTCTTAGAATGACCTGCACACTAGAGGGAGCTCCAGGGAACCTCTTGCTCTGCACCAACTCCCTTGAATGTATTGTCTTGCATGGGCCTTGCCCTTTGCATTTGCCGGGAAGGAACTGCAGAAGCTAATTTCACCGGCCGTTCCTTCTATCCAGAGATGCTGCCTGCCTGCCTGCCTGCCCCGCTGGGCTACTCCGGCATTTTGCGTCTACCTTTCACTTTGCCAACCTGCCCACCACAATAATCAGTCTCAGCAGCAGAAAGTGTTTTGCATGCGATGGCAGTGTAGTGTTGACACGCTGACTCCGTGCAGAAAGCCACTGATGCAGCAAGCCCTAAATCTGCTGACGAAAAACAGGTCAGCTTTTCCCACTCCTGTTTGCAAAATTGATTATTCGGCAAGCATAATTTTGTAACGTTGTACTTTCAACTCATTAGCCCTCCGCCAAAATATATGTTCACATCCATATTGCATTTCTATGAATGAGGCTGCTTGATATACTCGCCATCAATCAGCATAATGGGATTATACAGCTTTAACTGTAGATGGCTGAGTGAGTTAATTTAGCCTTCTGTGGAACTGCTGAATCATTTTCGGGGATAAGAACGTGGATGAACGGTGCGGGTGGATTGATACGTTGAGGGTTACGACAGCGACAAGCACTGCCGACATGAGACCAAGTGCAGGAAGAACTCAGTGGGTCGGCCTGCCTCTGCGAGAGAGAATGGACAGGCGATGTTTTGGGTCAGGACCCTTCAGAAGTTGATGTTCGTCTTTGGATTAGGTCATTCTGCCCATCAAGTCTACTCCGCCATTCAATCTTGGCTGATCTATCTCTCTCTCTGAACCCCGTTCTCCTCCCTTCTCCCCATAACCGCTGACACCCGTACTAATATCAATCTCTGCCTTATAAATATCCATTGACTTGGCCTTCCACAGACTGCAAAGTCCCTGCTCCCATGCTGAGGTCATGGACTCCTGGCGTCGTACAGCATGGAAACAGGAGCTTCAGCCCAACTTGCCCACATCGACCAACAAGTCCGATCTACACTAGTCCCACCTGCCCGCGTTTGACCCATATCCATCTAAACCCAAGAGAGGCACAAAATGCTGGACTAACTCAGCAGGTCAGGCCGCATCTCTGAAGAGAATGAATAGGTGCCGTTTAGTAGACAAAAGTGCTGGGGAAACTCAGCGGGTGCAGCAGCATCTATGGAGCGAAGGAAATAGGCAACGTTTCAGGCCAAAACCCTTCTTCAGACTGATGGAGGGGGGGGGGGGGGGGAGAAGAAAGGCTACCTTTGATTTTCCAGCATCTGCAGTTCCTTCTTAAACAGGTGAGTTTAGTGTCAGAACCTTTCAGTCTGACGAAGGGTTCCGACCTGAAACATCACCTATTCTTTTCCTCCAGTGAGGTCACCTGACCCAGTGATGTTGAGTTACTCCAGCATTTTGTGTCTATCTTCGACGTAAACCAGCATCTGCCGTTCCTTCCAACACATTCCATCTAAACCTATCCTACCCACCCACCTGTCCTAGTGTTTTTATAAACACTATGAATAGCACCTGCCTTAACCATGCCCTTCTGGCAGCTCGTTCCATACACCCACGACCCTTTGTGTAAAAAGAGGTGCATCAGCACCACAGATAAAGCTGTCTTAGCTGTGATTTCCATACACTTGGAAGGAGGCCAGAATGTTACTTTACAAATGTATGCTATCTTTAACGTTATGAAGGGAAATTGCCTCATTAATCTGAATAAATCACAGTATTCATAAACATATGGTAGCTTTGAAAATGTTTATCCTCCAAAGGGTGCTGGTTGGTGAATGCTCAAAGCTTTTAAAAACACGGTTTGTAATTACATGTTAATGAGAATATTTCCATGTTAGTTGTTTATCATGTTATGGGGATCGTTCAGGGCCTTCACCAACTGAGAAATACCGCGCAGAACCTCATGTATTTTTCATGCGTCAAACAGCTGAAGAAGACGGGGAGAAATAAAAGCACATTTTCGTTCTTTTACTGCTCGCTGTAATGACTTTTTAGTCGTGAATTGGCAAAAGAAAGAGCTGAAATTCAATTTATGGAGGGTGTTATCCTGCAACGGAGGAGAGGACCAGCGGAGTGCAAAAACTGTGTTGGAATCGATTGTGCGTGGAAGATTATTGATGGACGAGACATCAGACTTTCACCGGGTGTCAGTTCTACTCTTGTCGATAAAAAAAAAACATCGACAAAGTGCTGGAGAGACTCTGTGGGTCAGGCAGCAACTGTGGAGACACCTCGGTGACGTTTCGAAAGGGGGACAAGTTCAAAAAGTTCACAAGTTACACGAGTAGAATTAGGCCGTTCGGCCCATCGAGTCCGCTCCGCCATTCAATCATGGCTGGTTTCTGCCTCCTAATCCCATTTTCCTGCCTTCTCCCCATAACCCTAGGCACCCGTTCTAATCAAAAAAAAAATCTATCTCTGTCTTAAAAACATCCACTGACTTGGCCTCCGTAGCCCTCTGTGGCAATGAGTTCCATAGATTCACTGCCCTCTGACTAAAAGCCCTGTCCCACGGTACGAGTTCATTCCAAGAGCTCTCCCGAGTTTAAAAAAAATCTAACTCGTGGTAAGCACGGAGAATGAACGTAGCGGGTACGTCTGAGCTCGGGGACGTCTCTTAGCGGCTCTTAACGCACACGGCAGGTACTCGGGAAGACCCGCTAACGGCAGGTAAGCACGGGAAGACTCATGAAGATTTTTCAACATGTTGAAAAATGTCCACGAGAGCCCCGAGTACCGACGAGCGGCCATTACCGCAAATCTCCGAGTTTGAATCAGGGCAAACTCGGGGAGAACTCTTGGAATGAACTCGTACTGTGGGACAGGGTTTTAAAGAAGTTTCTCCTCACCTCCTTTCTAAAAGAGCACCCTTTAATTCTGAGGCTATGACCTCTGGTCCTCGAATCACCTGCCAGTGGAAACAGCTTTTCCACATCCACTCTATCTATGGCTTTCATTATTCTGTAAGTTTCATTGAGGTCCCCCCTTTGACGTTTGTAGTCTGTGGCCTTTTGAGTCGAGTCGGACTAGTCTGAAGAATGGTCTTGGTGTGATACGTCACCCATTCCTTCCCCCCAGAGATGCTGCCTGTCTCGCTGAATTACTCCAGCATTTTGTGTGTCTATCTGCACTGGGAGTATTGTCAACAGTTTTGGGTCCCATATCTGAGGAAGGATGTGCTGGCATTGGAGAGGGTCCAGAGGAGCTTTATGAAAACGATCCCAGGAATAATTGGGATAATAGATAATAGACAATAGACAATAGGTGCAGGAGAAGGCCATTCGGCCCTTCGAGCACCGCCATTCAATGTGATCATGGCTGATCATCCCCAACCAGTACCCCGTTCCTGCCTTCTCCCCATATCTCCTGACTCTGCTATCTTTAAGAGCCCTATCTAGCTCTGTCTTGAAAGTATCCAGAGAACTTTCTGAGAGAGTTCTGAGGCAGAGAATTCCATAGACTCACCACTCTGTGAGAAAAAGTGTTTCCTCGTCTCCACGTTCTAAATGGCTTACCCCTTATTCCTAAACTGTGGCCCCTGGTTCTGGACTCCCCCAACATCGGGAACATGTTTCCTGCCTCTAGCGTGTCCAACCCCTTAACAACGATCATCCAGTTACTTCAGCTTTGTGGGTCTGTCTTCGGTGTAAACCAGCATCCACAGTGGGGTGGAAGATTGCAACCTACACGTGGTCCGCCCTGTTTCGACGAATGCAATCGACCCAGCGTGCACAATCAAATAGAACAAGTCGTCCTACAACTTTGGGCTGTGCACGCCATATGCAAGAAGCAGAAGCATTCACAGTTGCTCCCTAGACTTCATCACACCCTGTTTTCAAACAAGCTGGTGCCAAGGCAAATGATAGATTTCTTGAACTTGTGCTCCGAGATTTATCTATCGCCTGTTTATGCCAGCAGTGCTCCCTGGACTGCAGTGATACTTGCAAGCCGACAGATCCTGAAGTAATTTTCTCCGAACAGCTTAACTTGACTTTCCAAACTGTTGGACGTGAAAGAGTGCTCCATTACACCCCTCTTGTTCCTTGCCAATATTTTATCTACATTGAAATAAGTTGATCAATTTATTGAGCAATCTGGAGAAGGCAATCAGCAATAATACAGTACGTGCAAGACAAAAGGTAATCTGACTCCAGCTGATCAATGCTAGCTCCTGAAATCCAGCAATCTGTGTTATCTAGTAAATCCAATCTAGACAAAAAGCTGGAGAAACTCAGCGGGTGAGGCAGCATCTATGGAGCGAAGGAGTGGGTGACGTTTCGGGTCGAGACGATCTGAAAAGTCACCCATTCCTTCGCTCCATCGAAATCCATTGAGATGCTGTTTCTTCCAGTCAGTTGAGGTAGCTTTATGGCAACCGCGTTCAAAACTAGAGAATTAACGGATTGGTTTTGGTGACTCCGGACTGTCAAAGCTGCCACAGCCAGACATAGAAATCCAAGAGTAGTTGCTCTACTCAACAGCCAAAAATCTGTAGCCCCCCTTTCATCTGGTATTTTGTTGGTTCACAAAGTGGTAAAAATAGTACAAAGTGAATTTACAGAAAACTCTGCTTTAAGTGTCGAAAAGGTCAGGAGGACACATTATTGGCAACAATGCTGAATACAAGATTCAACTGTCAGCTCCATATGCTTGATCAATGGTGTTTTATCATTAATGTTTTATTATTATTAATGTTTAGTGTTTTCTGAGTCATTCGTAACTGTCACTGTATGTCATGTTGTTACTTGTGGGCGGAGCACCAAGGCAAATTCCTTGTATGTGAATACTTGGCCAATAAACGTACTTACTTACTTAAATCAAGTGGGATTTTTCATTGTGTAGGAAGGAACCGCAGATGCTGGTTTACACCGAAGATAGGCACAAAGTGCTGGAGTAACTCAGTGGGTCAGGCAGCATCTCTGGAGAAAAGGAAATAGGTGACGTTTCGGGCCGAGATGCGACTTCAGACCTGGCAAGTTGGGCCGAAGGCCCTGTTTCCACACTGTATCGCCCTATGACTCTATAAAACAGTGCAAGTTGTTGCCAACAGCTTCTGGTTAATCCAGGTTAGAACCAGCTTTGGGAACTTGACCCGTTTCTCTGTGATTAGGTCAATCAGTCAGTCTGAAGAAGGGTCTCGACCTGAAACGCCACCTATTCCCATGCTCCATAGATGCTGCCTCGCCCGCTGAGTTTCTCCAGCATTTTTTGTCCACCTTTCATTTTTCTAGCACCTGCAGTTCTTTCTTAAACAGGCCATTCAATCAGCTCATTGTTCACCGGCGAAAGGTTTTTAAATGAGGGTGTTTGACTCCGATTCATATCCTGGAAGAATGGGGTTGGCCGGGAGGTGGGTTGAGTAAAATACATTTTTATTTTGAAAAACGCAGTTTCCAGCAGGAAGGGCGGTTAACGCAGAAGGAAACGCAGAACGGTTTTACTATTCAATGAAAGGAAAATAGTGTGGCTGAGAATGGCGCTGGCTGTAAATCCAGACAAGCTGTTTCAGTGTATTACTGCCTCACCACTTCATTACGTCCACATAAACACTCTCCTGCCCTCCAGCGAATCTGTTGCATGACCACCCAGGGGCTGAAATATCAGACATCTGCTGCGTTCAAAGAGATGAATACACTAAGGATGCATTGGGATCGCAATTCTGTTCCGTCAAATGTTCTATAAATATGAATTGTGCATATGGAATTATTTTTTTTTAGGATACACAGATGAGAAATGTCATCTGACGGTTACCATGGAAACGTTTTTTACGTTCCTGTTTGCTAATGATCTTTTTGCATCCAGATCTGCCCAGACCATTTTTTCTTTATTTCGTGTTATTCCCGAAGACGTAGTTTGGTTTAGTTTGGAGAAGCAGCGTGAAAGTAGGCCCTGCCGTCGACCGAGTCCGCGTCGACCAGCGATCGTCCGTTCGCTAGTTCTACCCGGCACATTAGGGGCAACTTGGAGGAACCAATTCATTTACAAGCTTGTACACCTTTGGAGTGTGGGTGGAAACAGGAGCACCCGGAGAAAACGCACGCCGTCACGGGGGGAACGTGCAAACTCCGTGCGGACAGCACCCGAGGTCAGGATTGAACCCGGGTCTCTGGCGCTGTAAGTGAGCGAAAAAGAAGGCTACAGACATAGAAGGTCATTGGGCCCATCGCGTCCATGCTGGCTCTCAGTGCGGTCCCCACCTGTCCCATTCCCCCACTTACTCCGTTAATTGCCTATCAACTCCACCGATTTTCCTGCCGCAACCAACTTATCTTTTATCCTTGTTCATCATTTTACAGCAGCGCTAATTTTTCATTATTATAACCGATTTCCATTATTATATACATAGAAATACGACAATAACGTTGGAACAGGGAACCTCCTGTCAGTAGAAACAAGGAACTGTCGATGTGGTTTACAAAAAGAGACACAAAGTGCCGGAGTAACTCGGTAGGTCAGGCAGCATCTCTGGAGAACATGGGTTTAAATAGTTAGCCTACAAACATGTAGGTGTGTTTGGAGTGTGGGAGGAAACCGGAACACCCGGAAAAAGCCCACGCGGGTTACAGAGAGCATGTACAAAGTCCGTGTAAACAGCACCCGTAGTCAGGATACAACCCAGGTGTCTGGCGCTGTCAGGCAGCAACTCTACCGCTGCGCCAACGTGCCACCTTTATGATGCGGTGGGTAAACTTGGCAGGGACTGGAATCAAGGACATACTCCCCCATTTACTTACGCCATGTCCTTCTCGTTCTTGGCACTTTGGTCAAGGGTGAAGGGACAATCAAGGGTGTGTAATTGTCACATGTACTGGCAAAGTAAGTAAGTACGTTTATTGGCCAATTATTCACATACAAGGAATTTGCCTTGGTGCTCCGCCCACAAGTAACAACATGACATACAGTGACAGTTAAGAAGACTCAGAAAACACCAAACATTAATAATAATAAAACATTAATGATAAAACACCATTGATCAAGCATGTGAACCAACAAAATACCAGATCAAAGGGAGGCTACAGATTTTTGGCTGTTGAGTAGAGCAACTACTCGTGGATAAAAACAGTTTTTATGTCTGGCTGTGGCAGCTTTGACAGTCCGGAGTCGCCTTCCAGAGGGAAGTGATTCCAAGAGTTTGTGGCCAGGGTGAGAGGGGTCAGAGATGATCTTGCCCGCTCGCTTCCTGGCCCTTGCAGTGTACAGTTCATCAATGGAGGGAAGGTTGCAGCCAATAACCTTCTCTGCTGATCGGACGATTCGCTGCAGCCCCCGGGTGTCGTGCTTGGTGGCTGAGCCGAACCAGACCATGATGGAGAAGGTGAGGACAGACTCTACGATGGCCGTGTAGAATTGGACCATCGTTCTAACGTTGACAATCTTACTCGCTGCAGCCTATCAGGCCCATTGGGCCAATAACGTACAGATCAACAGATAATCATCAAAAAATGCAACAAATTAACAATTGTGACCATAATAGTGCAGAACCGTAGATGGTAGTGTAACCGATGGCACAGTCCACAGAGGATCACATGTTTATGTTTTGGTGAATTATTGTCACATGTACCGAGGAACCTTGTTGGTGATGCATGCGATCCAATCAGATCAGATAGTACTATAGATAAATAAAATCAAAGCCAAACTCAAGTGAAATAGCTCCAGCAAAAAGGAAGATACAGAGTGTGGAATATAGTTCTCATCTTTGTAGCGTATCAGTGTTCCATGTTCCACGTTCCTCACCCCCTCCATGACACACTGGTCCACCAGAGGAGCACCTTCAGCCACCAAGATGCAGCACAGAACGCCACAGGAGATCCTTCTTCCCTCTGGCTATCAAGCTGTACAACTCCTCCCCCTTCTGTCGTGGGGTCGACTGGCTCCCCTCTCCCCCCCCTCCACCCCCCTCAATCTTTGCACATTGCCAATCCTTTCCACTCATCTCTAATTTCATATCTTGTTGTGTTTTAATATCTTGTGTTTTATGACTGTTGGTAGACCAATTTCCCTCCTGGGATAAATGATGCTCTATCGTATCGTATTTTTAAGTCCAAGTGTCAACATTGTTGCAGAGGTGAATCCAATGGAAAGCCTAAGCTAAAGGAAGGACTCTTCAGAAGGCTTACAATGGAAGGGAAGAAGCTGTTCCTGAGACTGACTGATGAGACTTTTACATTAAGCTTCTGTACCTTCTGTCGGATGGGAGCAGGGAGAAGAAGAATTGACTGGGATGGGGAAAGCCTTTGATTATATTGGCCGTGAAAAGCTTTTGTTGTGTACCAACCCCCATACAATTAAAGTCGTTCTTCCCCCGCACAATTAAAGCATGGAATAATCTTCACCCTACCATAGTTACCCAACCAGATACAACTCAATGTAAGGTAGCTCTTTCTTCTCAAAAACACTTTCTGGCTTAAGTCTTCCCTCCACCACCTCCAGTTTAAATTCCATTTGGAATATTTTGGAGGACCAAGAAACCAAGAACCAAGAACCAAAAACCAGTCAGCAAAACACAAGGTACAGAAGCTTGAAAGCGCGCACCACCAGAGTCAGGAACAGCTTCATCCATCAGGCTTCTGAATGGTCCTTCCATAAGCTAAGGTACTGTCCGATTCACCTCTACCCCTCAATGAGGCCATTGGACTCATGTTTAAGGAAGTGGTGTGATCTCACCTCCTGACTTTAATAAAGAAAGTCAGATGGTGGCAGCAAGGCAGAAGCCACAGCCAACTGCAACCCAAGTCTGAACCATGGAGGCATTCCTAGTTTGGGAAATGTATCTCCTGGTCACTCTGCTGGTTTATTTTGCAATAAAATGATGATTTTTCTTTTCTCTTTAATTTCACTCACTGCCCACGACTGCACGGAATTATACAGTTTCTTGATGTAGCTCAGTCCATCACACAGACCAGACTCCCCCACCATTGACTCCATCCATACTTCACGCTGCCTCGGAAAAGCAGGCAATATTATCCGACTTGTCCCACCTCGGTCATTCCTTCCTCTCCTTGCTCCCGCCCGGCAGAAGGTACAGAAGCTTGAAAGCACGTACCATCAGACTCAGCAGCACCTTCATCCCCTCCGTTGTTAAGGGGCTGTCCCACTGTACGAGGTAATTCAAGAGCTCTCCCGAGTTAAAAAAAAAAATCAAACTCGTGGAAGCACGTAGAATGTACGTAGCGGGTACGTCGGAGCTCGGGGACGTCTCTTAGCGGCTCGTAACGCTAACGGCAGGTACTCGGGAAACGCGGCAAGCTCGTGAAGACTCGTAAAGATTTTTCAACATGTTGAAAAATGTCGACGGGAGTCCCGAGTACCTACGAGCGGCTATTACCGTAATTCTCTGAGTTCGAATCAGGGGAAACTCTGGAGAACTCTTGAATTAGCTCGTGGGACAGGCCCGTTAGGTTTCTGAATGGTCTTTCCATAAGCTGGGGTACTGCCCAATTCACCGCTACCCCATTGCGGACATTGGACTTTGTGTATGAAGCCAATGCGTTGCAGTGCTGAGGACTATATCTTCCCCTTTGCTCCATCTGTACTTTTGTTTGACCTGATCATATCTTCGTATGGTATGTCTGATCTGTTTGGAGAGCATGCAAAACAAAGCTCTCCATTGCATCTTGGTACATTTGGACAATATTAAAGCCAAACCACTTGCAGCAGCTAGGTCTTGCCCTGTGCACGCACGCACACACACATTCCCCACCCTCTGTTCTTGAATTCCTATTAGCTCAGGAATGCAATTTTGTGGTCTTCTAAAAAGGTCTTGTTATTCTTTATCTATTGATGCCGTGAATCATCGCAACCCGCTGGGATTTCTTAAAACCAGATGAACCAAAGGAAAAATAAACCCACCCTCTTGCCCAACAGTGGGGGCTTTGACCTAGAATTCCCACCTGGTGGTGTTGGTTTCCTTCCATGTGTCCCACCTCTGGGTGGACAAGCCAAAGAGCAAAGAATTTCGAGCTCACAAAGGTCAACATGAACCATGTTTCTCTAAACTTTTGCACTGATATTAAAAAACACTGCAATGGGAGCAACGATGAGTTCCCTCGGATTCCAGAGGAAATGTGTGCAGCGGTAGAGTTGCTGCCTCGCAGCGCCAGAGGCCCGGGGGCGATCCTGACTACGGGGTGATCGCTGGTTAGCGTGGAGTCGTTGGGCCGAAGGGCCTGTTTCCACGCTGTATCGCCAAAGTCTAAAGTCTAATCACCACAGACAGTTTACATTATTTTTACCCAATTGGTCTCTATTGAAGAGATTCTTAATGTAAAGAAACCTTTGGTACTGGAATATTGTGTGGATATTAAAAAAAATGTTTTAGGTTTACAGCACGGAAACAGGCCCTTTGGCCCACCTAGTCCGTGCCGACCAGCGATCGCCCGTGCACTAGCACTATCCCACACACCAGGGACAATTTACAGAAGCCAATTAACCTACAAACCTGCACGTCTTTGGCATGCGGGAGGAAACCGGAGCTCGAGGTGAAAACCCACGCGGTCACGGGGAGAACGTACAAAGTCAGTACAGACAGCACCCGTAGTCAGGATCGAACCCGCGTCCTTGGCGCTGTCAGGCAGCAACGTTACCACCTGCGCCACAGTGCCATCCTAACAATTTAAATGTCATAACATTTTCTTGATGCAGACATTCCTTATAGCAAAGTATTTAGTGAATTCTTCGAGTTAGAGTGTTCATACTTCAAGTTATTCGCAGGTTGACTGGACCAAATTGATCAGAAATGCTTAGTTTAAACTCCGTTTAAAATATACTTATAAAATTGGTTCCCAGCCTTAAATAGGACTGCTCTTCAAAGCAGGGGGAAAAAATAAAAAATAAACCATTGCCTTCTGGAACAAAAGATATTTGGCAATATTCAAGGGTTTGAGCAGAAATCAAAACAACAGGATTAGTGGTGCCACAATAGAAATTCAATTCCGATATTTAGAATTGTTAAATTAATCGCTATTCTCTTCTGGTTAATAGAATCATGGTAAGGTAATTATTCAGTCTAACCTTTGCCTGATTACATGCTGCGGAAATTTACCAAACTAAACATAATCAGTGGTTATGCCTTATATTAATTAATTTGGCAGCCTCCACTTTGCAGATGAGTTTTTCAGATTAATCAGCTTTAATCAGGAATTATGATTGTTCCAATTGCCGGAGGCAATGGTTAGTTGCTTGACTAACAGTTCCCCAGACCTCAGATTATTGGAGGAATTGGAAAAGGCCCTCGCCAAATAAGCACGAGCGACAAAAGCTGAGCATAGTGGGGCGGTGGTACAGCTGCTGCCTTACAGCGCCAGAGACCCGGGGTCGATGCTGACTATGGGTGCTGTGTGTGTGGAGTTTGTACGTTCTCCCTGTGACCTGCGTGGGTTTCCTCTGGGTGTTCCACACACGCTCCAAAGACATGCAACTTTGTAGGCCAGTTGGCTTCGGTAAAATTGCATAGAGTCCCTGGTGTGCGTAGGACAGAGTAATAGCCCTGTCCCACGGTACGAGTTAATTCCAAGATCTCTCACGAGTTTAAAAAAAATCAAACTCGTGGTAAGCACGGAGAATGAACGTAGCGGGTACGTCGGAGCTCGGGGACGTCTCTTAGCGGCTCGTAACGCTAACGGCAGCTACTCGGGAAGACTCGCTAACGGCAGGTAAGCACAGGAAGACTCGTGAAGATTTTTCAACATGATGAAAAATGTCCACGAGAGCCCCGAGTGCCGACGAGCGGCCATCACCGGAAATCTCCGAGTTAGAATCAGGGAAAACTCGGGAGAGAGAGCTCTTGGAATGAACTCGTACCGTGGGACAGGGGTTTTAGTGTGTGGGGATCGCTGGTCGGTGCGGACTCGGTGGGCCGAAGAGCCTGTTTCTGCGTTGCGTCTCCAAACTAAACTGAGAGACGTTGCAAAACCCTAGTGGGGGGGACGCAAGGAAAACAAAAATAAAGACTCGGATAATTAATAAATTGATAGGGAAAACATTCTGGAGTCATTGCGTGAGTTTCACTGTGTTGTCCATAATGAGTGGACTGTTGTGTCAAATATGTTTGCAGGCGGACCACCCATAACATAGGATCATCCTGGATGTCAAAGATAGCCCTCGGTGATATTTAATCACAGCAAGCTGCCTTCTTAAATCTCTCTCACCACAGCCTTGCCCCCAGATCTGACCTCAAGCATAAGGAGCTTGTGACTTGTTTATTACTGAGATAAGGATCGAGAAATTAAATCATGTTGCTGCATGTTTTCAACGCGACGGGGAGAAATTGATTACTTGCCGACACATGGGAGATGCTGGAATTCAGTCGACCTCTGACACACAGCTGATATCAATACTGCAATGATAGACTGTCATATGCTCAAGAAACATTGTCAGCCTTGAAAGCTAAAAGAAGAGCTCTGCCTTTGGAATCAAGAACCGAGGACATAGGTTTAAGGTGAAGGTGGGGGGGGGGGGGGGGGGGGGAGATTTAATAGGGAGGATGTGTAGGAAGCAACTGCAGGTGTTGGTTTACACCGGAGATGGACACAACATGCTGGAGTAACTCAACGGGTCAGTCAGCCCTTCAAAGTGGCCCTGGGTGAATTAGACAAGATTCCCTACTGTGTTTCTCTGAGATTAAAGGGGATCAGACATTTTCAAACTAATGTAGGCACTACTTCTGCTACTACTTATGTGATCTTGTATCACATGGTCTGCTCCCCTGAGGAGATGGTGACCAAAGAGACAATAATGAGTTGTCTTCACTGAGCTCTCACTGATAGTGGCTCCTAATACTTTCAGCAGCCACTTTCATTCCATGGCCACTGATACTGATGGCGAGCTTATTGCTGTGTTATGCACCGTATCAAATGTCTCCAAAGTCAACATCATCATCGTTGTAAACATCAACGGGCACGGTGCTTAATAGCCCTGTCCCACGGTACGACTTCATTCCAAGAGCTCTCCCGAATTTAAAAAAAAATCAAACTCGTGGTAAGCACGGAGAATGAAGGTAGCGGGTACGTCGGAGCTCGGGGACGTCTCTTAGCGGCTCGTCACGTTAACGGCAGGTACTTGGGAAGACTCGCTAACGGAAGGTAAGTTCGGGAAGACTCGTGAAGATTTTTCAACACGTTGAAAAATGTCCACGAGAGCCCCGAGTACCGACGAGCGGCCATTACCGTAAATCTCCGAGTTCGAATCGGGGCAAACGCGGGGAGAACTCTTGGAATGAACTCGTACCGTGGGACAGGGCCATAACAATGCTGCTGAAGTGTGGATGGCCGTGGGGTCGCTAGAAGCTCATCCGCCCTTTGACAGGTCTTGTTTTTGGTCCTGCTGGGGGTCCACAGCCCCCTCCTCACCCGGCAAACCAGGTGGGGGAGACGGTTTAGTCGCCGACTATCCGACCATGGAGCAGATCGCACGGGATTACACGGTACCCGTGGCGGGGGGGAACTCCCCCCGACCTGACCAAAGTCCAGGCAAACATATCTCCTTCATTGAACCTCTGTTACTTTATCAGAAAATATCTCATCCACGTTAATGAGACATGATTTGCTGTTTAACAAATCCTCACTGGATTTTGCTTATCAATCTAGATTTGGCCAAGTGACGGGCTTAGATGGAGCATCTTGGTCAGCATGGGTCGAGTGGGGCTGAAGGGCCTGTTTCCCTGCTATAGGTCTCTGTACTCCATTGTGTACCAGATGATTGTTTCTGGAGATGAGGAAATTCTTTCGTGAGAGGGTGGTGAATCTGTGGAATCCATCGCCACAGACGGCCATGGAGGGCAAGTCAATGGATATTTTTAAGGTGGAGATTGACGGATTCTTGGTTAGTAAGGGTGCCAGGGGTTATCAAGATAGACACAAAAAGCTGGAGTAACTCAGTGGGTCTGACAGCATCTCTGGAGAAAAGGAATAGGTGACGTTTCAGGTCAAGACCCTTCTTCAGGTTTAAACCAGCATCTGCAGTTCCTTCCTACACTCCAGAGATGCTGCCTAACCCGCTGAGTTACTCCAGCTTTTTGTGACTATCTTTGGTTTAAACCAGCATCTGCAGTCCCTCTCTACTCACGCAGGGGTTATAACGTCTACTACTGTTTCAGAAAGAACTGCAGATGCTGGAAAAATCGAAGGTAGACAAAAAATGCTGGAGAAACCCAGCGGGTGAGGCAGCATCTCTGGAGAGAAGGAATAGGTGACGTTTCGGGTCGAGACCCTTCTTCAGACTGATGTGGAGGTGGGGTGGGGGGGGGGGGGTGGGGGGGGGGGGGAGAAGAAAGGAAGAGGCGGAGACAGTAGGCTGTAGGCACAGAGGGGGGGGGGGGGGGGCAGTGAGAGAGGAGGTTGCTAAACTGTCTTCGGAGAGAGGAGGAGAACTTCTTCAACTGTCGTACTAATCGTGATGCGCGCGGATGAAGCGCAGAAATTCCCCGTCACGGCGGATCTGCTGTGACATCTAAAGGAATCACAGGAGAGCGTTTCACGCCGAGCGAGGTGAAGGAAGTGCATGGAGTGGAGGCCAGAGGGATTCGAGCCTTATTGTTCCAGCAATGAACCAGCACACATTCAATGAGCTGAGAACCTCCTTCTGCTCTCCCTGGCTCCAAAGCTTTCAACTGAGAAGGAATGGGAATAAATCTTTAAATTAAGTTCGGGCTGACAAAATATCAAAAATCAATGCTGCAAGTCAAATATGATGATGTTAGCTCCATTTCTCATCTCGGTAAACCTTCATCTAGAGTGGCATTGTTTTCAAAGGAAAACTGAAGACATGGAAATATTGCTGAGAGTAATGGGATCAAGCACAGGCGAGGAGTGGAGGGGGGTCATAGATCAGCCATGGTCACGATACATCGTCGGCAGGCTGGAGGGGCTGAGTGGCCTATTTCTGCTCTTATTTTAATTTAGTTTAGTTTAGTTTAGAGATACAGCACGGGAACAGGCCCTTCGAGTCCGCACCAACCAGCGATCCCCGCACACTAACACTGTCCTGCACACACTAGGGACAATTTACACCTCTACCAAGCCAAATAACCTACAAACCTGTAGTAGGTCTTTGGAGTGCGGGAGGAAACCGAAGATTTCGGAGAAAACCCTACGCAAGTCACAGGGAGAACGTGCAAACTCCGTGCAGGCAGCACCCGTAGTCAGGATCGAACCCGAGTGTCCGGCGCTGCAAGTGCTGTAAGGCAGCAACTCTACCGCTGCGCCACCGTGCCACTACTCGAAGATAGACAAAAAATGCTGGTGTACCTCAGCGGGTCAGGCAGGATCTCTGGAGAAAAGGAATCGGTAAAGGTTCGGGTCGAGACCCTTCATCAGGCTGAGGGTCCTATTTTCTTGCATTCTTGTGTGGAGACTTTAGAATTTTGACTTTAGAGATACAGCACGGAAACAGACCCTTCAGCCACCAGTGGTCCCCATACACTAACACTATCCTACACACTAAAGTTAATTTACAATTTTACTGAAGCCAATTAACTGACAAACCTGCACGTCTTTGGAGTGTGGGAGGAGACCGGAACACCCGGGGAAAACCTACGCCGTCACGGGGAGAACAGATATCAGGGAAGCACGTGGCGCAGTGGTCGAGTTAGACAATAGACAGTAGACAATAGGTGCAGGAGTAGGCCATTCGGCCCTTCGAGCCAGCACCGCCATTCAATGTGATCATGGCTGATCATCCCCAATCAGTACCCCGTTCCTGCCTTCTCCCCATATCCCCTGACTCCAGTATTTTTAAGAGCCCTATCTAGCTCTCTCTTGAAAGCATCCAGAGAACCCGCCTCCACCGCCCTTTGAGGCAGAAAATTCCACAGAGTTGCTGCCTCAAGGGGCTGTCCCACTGGGGCGACCCAATTGGCGAGTTTAGAAGAGTTTAGGAGAGTTTGAAAAAGTGTCATGTTGAAGACCTCCGTCGAGCTCCTTCGACTACGTTGAAGACCAGCTTCAACTAGCTACGACTAACTTCAGGAAAATTGGGCACTGAACAGTGGAGAGTGAAGACGATCTCCTTCGACCTCCCTTCGACTATGATGAAGACTATCTACGACTACCTTCCACTACTATGACTCCCTCGATTACCTACGACTAACATGCCGACCTAACTATCACCCGTGGACAGCACCCGTGGTCAGGATCGAACCCGGGTCTCTGGCGCTGTAAAGCAGTAGCTCTACCGCAGGGCTAGTGTGCTGCCACTATTTCTATGTTTCTATATTTTACCGTCTGATGCAAGTGAACTCTGGACAAGGAGGCCGCTCCTCATAAAGTTACCCGTTTCCCCAACAACCAACTCCATTCCAGAATTATTTTTATTCGAAGGTCGACACAAAAAACCTGGAGTAACTCAACGGGACAGGCAGCATCTCTGGAGAGGAGGAATGGGTAACGTTTCGGGTCGAGACCCTTCTTCAGCCTTTTGTTAGTCGATATTCTTTCAAGTTTCAAAGCTTGTAATGTGAACTGCACCAATGGGAAGAAGGCCTAATCTAAGTATTAGCCTTAATGTTGGACAACTGCAGATTTATTTCAGAATAACGGACTGACTTGGTCTTTGGGCCGCTCAGAGTAAAGGCAGCCACTAAACCAAACTCTTATCAGGAAATGCATTGCAGCATTGAAAATCACCTGAAGCGGTTTTAGCGCTGGTGTATGCTGTTGGGTATAAATCCAACCGGGGGATTTCTGATAAAGCTTTTGATTCTTTGATTTTCTTCACGTGTGGATCCTGGCTCAGTTTAATTGCGCCTCCAAGCATGTTGTGGTTGAAAACCGATGTGAGAGCTCGCTTCACCTCTCTCATTTCCTGAAACATCTTTAGATATTCAAGGCAAGGTTTTTACAGCTGTTGGCTCTGGTTGGGGGGGCAGGAGCTTGGTGGAGGGAAGGGACAGATGAAACATAAGGTAAACCCATGACAACCTGGCACCATTTCAGAGGTGTATCGCGGAAGGCAAATTCATCAATGTTGGACTCCTGCCCAACTGAGGATAAGTGGGTCAGACAAGGAATCAGTAACACCTTCTCTCCAGCCTGTGATCAGGTTTTCTCAGGCATACTGTGAGCTTGTGAGCAAGGACTGGGGCATGTAGGCGTACTACATCAGAGCAGGTGAAATCTATTTCTTAATACTCTTCGACATGCAACTTCACAAGAAGTGCCGTCGCTTGCAGTTTCCGGATTTGTTGCATTCATCTCGATACTCCCGCAATTTGGAAGGTATACTGATATCATTTCAAAATAAATCCTGGCAATTGGCAAATCTTTCAGAGAAATGCATTAACTAAACAATGCCGAGCACAAGAGAGAAACTCCTGGAGGAACCGAGTGGGTCAGGCAGCATCCATGGAGCCAATGGGCAAGCGACCCTTCTTCAAACTGATGTGTCCGTTCCCTCCACAGGTGCTGCCTGACCCACTGAGTTCCTCCAGCACGTTGTGTTTGGCTCTGGATTCCAGCGTCTGCAGTTCCTTCTGTCTCCACCGTAAATGCAATGCCTGGTTTTTGTTTTGTTTAAAGTGATGCCCAGATCAGTAACGGGGGGGGGAGATTGCAACCTTCACGTGGTCCGCCCTGTTTCGACGAATGCAATCAACCTGGCGTGCACAAACGGAGGATCAAACAGAACAAGTTGTCTTGGAACATTAGGCTGTGCACGCCGTACGCAAGAGGAAGAAACTCACAGACATGTGGTAGGTTATAGAGTCATGGTCATAGTCACACAGCATGGAAACAGGCCCTTCAGCCCAACTCGCCCAAGCTGACCAACTTGCCCCATCTATACTAGCCCCACCACCTGCGTTTGGCCCATATCCCTGTAAACCTGCCCAATCCATGTATCCGTCTAAATGTTCCTTAAACGTGCTTATAATGACGATCCTGTTAAAAGGAATCATTCAGGAGTGGATTTGCTGTCCAGGGCGTGGAGGCAGCACGATGGCTCAGCGGTCAAGTTGCTGCCTTACAGTGCCAGAGACCTGGGTTCGATCCTGACTACAGGATCAATCAGCCCCTTGAGCTTTCTCTTCATTCAATAAGATCATGGCTTTAGATTTTAGACTTTTGAGATACAATGCAGAAACGGGCCCTTTAGCCCAAAGAATCCACGCCATCCAGTGATCACCCCGTGCACTAGTTCTATTCTGGACACTGGGGACAAATTACAATTTCACCATTACCAATTAACCTAGAGTCATAGAGCCATAGAGCCATACAGCGTGGAAACAGGCACTCTGGCCCGGGGTTCAATCCTGACCACGGGTGCTGTCTGTACGGAGTTAGTACGTTCTCCCCGTGACCGGCGTGGGTTTTCTCCGGGTGCTCCGGTTTCCTCCCGCACTCCAAAGACGCGCAGGTTTGTCGGTTAATTTGCTTCGGTTGAAATTGTAAATTGCCCCTAGTGTGTGTAGGATAAAGCTAGTGTGTGTGTGGGGGGGAGGGGGGGGGGGTCGCTGGTCGGCATAGACTCGGTGGGCCGAAGGGTCTGTTTCCGTGCTGCATCTCGAAAACAAAAACACAACTAAATTGGATTTGCTCTTCCATGGGTTGGAGCCTCTGGGAAGGAAGGAATGGATTGGGACACTGGATATTTATTCCAAAAAGTAGAGAGAAGTACAAATACTTCCAGGCTATTAAACCTCCCCCCTGCTGTTGGGAAGTGCTGGAATTCATTATTAAAACAGGTAGGAAGAGCACATCTCTGTTTAGCTGTGTCTTTCTCCCCTTGAAACTATGCCCTCTGGTTTTCTGGGGAAAAGTTTTGAACTGTCGACCATGTCTATGATTCTCATCATTGTATGTAACGGGTCTCCTCTCAACTTCCAGTGTATGATAGAAAATCATACTTTGTCCAACCTCTCCTAGTAGCTAATTCCCCACTATTATAGACAGCAGCAGAGTGACACTGCGGTAGAGTTGCTGCCTTCCCGCGCCAGAGACCCGGGTTCGATCCTGACCACGGGTGCTGTCAGTACGGAGTTTGTACGTTCAACCTCGTGACCGCACGGATTCTCTCCGGGTGCTCTGGTTTCCTCCACATGCCAAAGGCGCGCAGGTTTGTGGGTTAATTGGCTCGTGCAAACTGTCCCCCGTGTGTAGGATCGAACTGGACAAGCTAGATGCAGATAAAATGTTCCCAATGTTGGGCGAGTCCAGAACCAAGGGCCACAGTCTTAGAATAAAGGGGAGGTCATTTAAGACTGAGGTGAGAAAAATACTTTTTCACCCAGAGAGTTGTGAATTTATGGAATTCCCTGCCACAGAGGGCAGTGGAGGTCAAGTCACTGGATGGATTTAAGAGAGAGTTAGATAGAGCTCTAGTGGAGTCAAGGGATATGGGGAGAAGGCAGGCACGGGTTATTGATAGGGGACAATCAGCCATGATCACAATGAATGGCGGTGCTGCCTCGAAGGGCCGAATGGCCTCCTCCTGTGCCTATTTTCTATGTTTCTATGTTTCTATGTAACTGGTGTACAGGTGATCGTTGGTGTCAAGTTGCGAAGGGCCTTTTTCCACAGCATATCTCCAAGAGAATAGTTGAGATGTTATGTTACAGTTGTGAGAGACATTGGAGTATTGCATCCAGTGTTGTTCACCTATAGTGCTCGAGGAAAGATGTTGTTCAGCTGGAAAGAGTGCGGAGGTGTTTTATGAAGATGTTGGTAGCGCTTGAGGTTCTAAGCTGCAGGGAGAGGTCGGGGTCGGGCAGGCAAGGACTTTATTCCTTGAAGTGCAGGAGGATGAGGGGTGAACTTATAGAGGTGTATAAGATCAGGAGGAAAATAGATAGTGCGGATGCACAGAGTCTTTTACCCAGAGTAGCAAAAACAGGAAGGCAGATTACTATCTAAATGGCGTCAAGTTGGGAAAAGGGGAAGTACAACGGGATCGGAGGGTCCTTGTACATCAGTCTATGAAAGTAAGCATGCAGGTACAGCAGGCAGTGAAGAAAGCGAATGGCATGTTGGCCTTTATAACAAGAGGAGTCGAATATAGGAGCAAAGAGGTCCTTCTGCAGTTTTACAGAGCCCTAGTGAGACCACACCTGGAGTATTGTGTACAGTTTTGGTCCCCTAATTTGAGGAAGGACATTCTTGCTATTGAGGGAGTGCAGCGTAGGTTTACAAGGTTAATTCCCGGGATGGCGGGACTGTCATATGCTGAGAGAATGGGGCAGCTGGGCTTGTACACTGGAGTTTAGAAGGATGAGAGGGAATCTCATTGAAACATATAAGATTGTTAAGGGTTTGGACATGCTAGAGGCAGGAAACATGTTCCCGATGTTGGGGGAGTCCAGAACCAGGGGCCACAGTTTAAGAATAAGGAGTAAGCCATTTAGAACGGAGACGAGGAAACACTTTTTCTCACAGAGAGTGGTGAGTCTGTGGAATTCTCTGCCTCAGAGGGCGGTGGAGGCGGGTTCTCTGGATGCTTTCAAGAGAGAGCTAGATAGGGCTCTTAAAAATAGCGGAGTCAGGGGATATGGGGAGAAGGCAGGAACGGGGTACTGATTGGGGATGATCAGCCATGGTCACATTGAATGGCGGTGCTGGCTCGAAGGGCCGAATGGCCTACTCCTGCACCTATTGTCTATTATCTCTTGTCCATTGTCAGAGTAGGGGATTCAAGCATGAGAGGACGTAGATTTAAGGCGAGAGGGAAAAGGTTTAATAGGAATCTGAGGGTCAACTTTATCACACAGAGGGTGGTCGGTCTATGGAAGAGCTGCCTGGGAAGGGTGTTGAGGTCGGTATTATAATGACCTTTAGAAGACACCTGGACAGGTACATGCACGGGAAAGGTTTGGAGGGACATTAGCCAAACAAAGGCAGGTGGAGGACCAGTGTAGATGGGGCATCTTGGTCAGCATGGCAAGATGGGCTGGAGGGCCTGTTTCCGTGCTGTGTGACTTCATGTCTAATGCAGGCAGCATTCTGGTGAACCTCTTCTGCAATGTTATCTCCAAGGAGGATCAGAGATAACCAATTGACAAAATACAATATCTTCACTGACTCTTGAGGATGTCCTGACCTGAGAGGCCAGGATCGACCCCCAGTCACTGGAGGTGTGAGGGCACAGTTCTACGGGCCGTACCGCCAAGCATTCAAGATGCAAGCCTCCCAGCGCAATCTTGGTGCCTTTTGTTTCGATGGTGTCTTACCCAACAGGTTTACACGGGGGGACTAGTAGCTGAACAAATTCAGTCAAAACCGTGAGAGGGCGAGACGTGGGGAAAGGAGTAACACGGTGGCGCAGCGGTAGAGTTGCTGCTTCACAGCGGCAGAGCCCCATGTTCGATCCTGACTATGGGCGCTGTCTATAGGGAGCTCGCACGTACTCCCCCGTGACTGCGTGGGTTTTCTCCGGGAGCTCAGGTTTCATCCCACACTCCAAAGACGTGCAGGTTTGCAGGTTAATTGTCTTTGGTAGAGTTGTAAAATTGTCCCTAGCGTGTAGGGTAGTGCGAGTGTACGGAGCGAGCGATGGTCGGCACGGACCCGGCGGGCCGAAGGGCCTGATCTGCATTGTATCTCTAACGTCTGTGGAGTCCGTGGAATTCACCGCCACAGACGGCTGCGGAGGCCAAGTCAATGGATATTTTTAAGACGGAGATTAACGGATTCTTGATTAGTACGGGTGTCCGGGATTGTGGGGAGAAGGCGGGAGAATGGGGTTGAGAGGGAGAGATAGATTAGCCACGGTTGAAATCCGGAGAAGACTTGATGGGCCGAATGGCCTAATTCTGCTCCTGGAACTTATGAGCTTTTGAAGTCTAAAGTAAAGACCTGACATTCAGATTTGCAGTAAGGTGGATGCATCTGTGGAAGGGGTTCGCTCGAACTCCGGAAAATGACATGACTGCAACGGCCTGTCAGGGAGTTGGCACGAACTCCGGGATGAGGAGACTGAGTTCAGCCAGCAGCAGCGTAATAACACAGCAAAGTCCGTTTAGAACAGGCCAGCGATTCAGGCCACACACCGACAGCCCCAAGGCAAGAGCAGCAGCAGAAGCAACATCAGCGCTATTTGAAAGGGTAACAGAACGGAGGACTTCACAGTGCGAGGGTTCATTCAAACGATGAGCAAATGCGGTTGCGTGGTACAGATAACGGCGACGGCAGTCAACAAACGGATCATCTGAAGAAGAAGCAGGCGGGCGGCACGGTGGCGCAGCAGTAGAGTTACTACAGTAGCTCACAGCGCCAGAGACCCGGGTTCAATCCTGACCACGGGTGCTGTCTGTGCGGAGTTTGTACGTTCTCCCCGTGACCCGCGTGGATTTTCTCTGAGATCTTCCGTCTCCTCCCACACTCCAAAGTCGTACAGGTTTGTAGGTTGATTGGCTTGGTATAAATGTAAAATTGTCCCTAGTGTGTGCAGGGTAGTGTTGACGAGCGGGGACACTACCAACCTGAAACATCACCTGTCCATTCCCTCCGCAGATGCTGCCTGGCCCGCTGAGTTCCTCCAGCACTTTGAGATTTAGCCCAAGATTCCAGTGTCGACAGTTTCTCGCGCCTTCATGCAGTGGTATTGATGACAGCCAGCGCATTGAAATGCAAATCGTTACTGCCACAGGCTGCTCGATACTGGGTCAACATACTGACTCCAGCAGGCTCAGCTGAAAACTATCGACAGAAAGCACTGTCACACGGCAAATCTAGTCACGGTGAGGTCCTACAGTATTAAGAACATAAGAAGCAGGAGCAGGAGTCGGCCTACCAGCCCCTTGAGCTTTCTGTGCATTCAATAAGATCATGACTTTAAACTAGAGACATGCTGCAGGAACAGGCCCTTTAGCCCAAGGAGTCCTCGCCAGCCAGCGTTCACTTTGTGCGCTAGTTCTATCCCAGACACTGAGGACAATTTACAAGTTTGGCAATTAATCTACAAAGCTAGAGCCATGGAGGCATAAAGCCATACAGCGTGGGATCCTGACCTCGGGCGCTGTCTGTACGGTTTGTATGTTCTCCCTGTGACGGCGTGGGTTTTCTCCGGGAGCTCCGGTTTCCTCCCACACTCCAAAGACGTGCTGGTTTGTAGGTTAATTAGCTTGTGTTTGTGTACTTGTTAAAAATTGTGAATTGTCCCGAGTGTGTAGGATAGTGTTGGTGTATGGGGCTGATCGCTGGTTCGTTGTAGACCCCAAAGAGCCTGGTTCCACACGATATCTCTCTCTCCAACGGCTGGCTGCGGCTTAACAGGCCCATAAACGTAACCACACAACAGATATGTTACCCAATAATCAATAATACAACACATTGATAATCAGTGATTCTCAGTAACCACGGAAACAGGCCCCTCTCGGCCCTTCCAGTCCGTGGCCGAACATTTATTTTCCCCTAGTCCCATCTACCTGCACTCTGACCATACCCCTCCATTCCTTCCTGCCCATATACCTATCACTTTACTTTTAAATGTTAAAATCGATCCTGCCTCCTCCATTTCTGCTGGAAGTTCATTCCCCACAGCCATCACTCTCTGAGTAAAGAAGTTCCCCCTCATGTTACCCCTAAACCTCTGTATGTCCCTTAATTCTCAGTCATGCCCTCTTGTTTGAATCTTCCCTACCCTCAATGGGTGGAAAAGCTTATCCACGTCAACTCTGTCTATCCCTTTCATCATTTTAAAGACCTCAATCAAGTCCCCCCTTAACCTTCTGCGCTCCAAAGAATAAAGACCTAACTTGTTCAACCTTTCTCTGTAACATAGTTGCTGGAACCCTGGCAACATTCTAGTAATCTCCTCTTTGTACTCTCTCTATTTTGTTGAATCACTTCCTATAACTAGGCGACCAAAATTGTACACCCATACTCCAGATTGGTCTTACCAATGCCTTGTACAATTTTAACATTACTTCCCTACTCCTATATTCAATGCTCTGATTTATAAAGGCCAAGCACACCAAAGGCTTTCTTACCACCCTATCTACATGCGATTCCAACCTTCAGGGAACTATGCACAGTTTTATTCCTAGATCCCTCTGTTCCACAGCATTCCTCAATTCCCTACCATTTACCATGTACGTCCTATTTTGATTTGTCCTGCCAAGATGTAGCACTTCACACTTATCAGCATTAAAATCCATCTGCCATCTTTCAGCCCACTTTTCCCAAATGGCCAAATCTCTCTGTAGACTTTGAAAATCTACTTCATATTCCACAACACTACCTATCTTAGTATCATCTGATACTTACTTATCCACTTTTCCACCCCATCATCCAGATCATTGATGTACATGACAAAACAACAGTGGACCCAACACAGATCCCTGAGGCACCCCACTGGTCACCGGCTTCCAACCTGACAAAACAGCCATCCACCATTACTCTCTGACATCTCCCATTCAGCCACTGTTGAATCCATCCTTGCTACTCAGCCATTAACACCCAAAAAAGATTGAACCTTCTTAACCAACCTTCCATGGGGAACCTTGTCAAAGCCTTACTGAAATCCATATAGACAACATCCACTGCTTGTACCCTCATCAATTTCCCTAGTTACCGCTTCAAAAAAATTCAAGAAGGTTTGTCAAACATGACCTTCCAGGCACAAATCCATGTTGACTGTTCCTGATCAGACCTGTTTATCAGATGCTTATATATATTATCTCTAAGTATCCTTTCCATTAATTTTGCCCACCACTGAACGGTCAAACTAATAGGTCTATAATTGCTAGGTTTATTCTTTGAACCCTTTTTAAACAATGGAACAACAACTGCGCAGTACGCCAATCCTCCGGCACTATTTCCGTTTCTAATGACATTTGAAATATTTCTGTCATAGCTCCTGCTATTTCTACACTAACTTCCCTCAATGTCCTAGGGAATATCCTGTCAGGGACCTGGAGACTTATCCACTTTTATATTTTTCAAAAGTGTCAGTACTTCCTCCTCTTTGAATCTCATAGTTTCCATAGCTACTCTACTCTTTCCCCTTAACTCACCGAGTTCAATATCCTTCTCCTTGGTGAATACCGAAGAAAATAAATTGTTCAATATCTCCCCCATCTCTTTTGGCTCTGCAGATAGCTGTCCATTCTGGTTCTCTAATGGTCCAATTTTTATCCCCTCGTTATCCTTTTGCTATTAATATTAGCGGTAGAAACCCTTTGGGTTTACTTTCACCATTCTTGCCAAAGCAACCTCATATCTTCTTTTAGCCTTCCTAATTTCTTTCTTAAGATTCTTTTTTACATTCTTTATACTTCCCTCTAGCACCTCATTTACTCCATGCCTATATATTATTGTAGATATCTCTCTTTTTTCGAAACAAGTGTCCAATTTCCCTTGGAAAACCATGGCTCTTTCCAATTTTTACTTATTTCCTTTCAACTAACAGGGACATAAAGATTCTGCACTCTTACAATTTCCCCTTTAAATGTCCTCCATTTCTCTTCTACATCCTTCCCATGAAACAAAGTGTCCCAATTCACTCCTTTAAAATCCTTACGCATTCCCTCAAAGTTAGCCTTTCTCCAATCAAAAATCTCTACCCTAGGTCCAGTTTCTGACTCTCTCCATAATTATATTGAAACTAATGGTATTGTGATCACTGGTCCCGAAGTGCTCACCAACGCATACCTCCGTCACCTGACCTGCCTCATTTCCTAACAGGAGGTCCAGCACTGCCCCTTCTCTGGTCGATACCTCTATGTACTGCTGCAAAAAAACTATCCTGCACACATTTTTACAAACTCCAAACCATTCCAGCCCATTTACAGAATGTGTTTCCCAGTCTATTTTTGGGAAAATTGAAATCTCCCACAATCACTATCTTGTGCTTACTACTAATATCTGCTATCTCCTTACATATTTGCTCTTCCAATTCACGCTCCCCATTTGGCGGTCTATAATACACACCCTAAAAAGTGTTGCTACACCGTTCCCACTTCTCAGTTCCACCCAAATAAGCCTCCCTAAGACGAGCCCTCTAATCTATCCTGCCAAAGCACTGCTGTAATATCTTCTCTGACAAGCAATGCACACCTCCCCCTCTGGTCCCTCCAATTCTATCACACCTGAAGCAACGAAATCCTGGAATATTTAGTTTCCAATCACAGCCCTCCTGCAACCATGTTTCACTGATTGCCACAACATCATATTTCCAGGTGTCAATCCAGGCTCTAAGTTCGTCCACCTTACTTACAATGCTCCTAGCATTAAAATATACACATTTTAGAAACCCACCATCCCTTATTCTCGGTCTATTATCTTTTTCATCTTTCTCGCCTACATTTGGATCCGAGTTGCTTCCCTTCTCTGCCTCTTGCCCCACACCCTGACCCCTAGCCCCCTCTACCCGATCCCTCCCCCCAGCCTTTCTAGTTTAAAGTCTCCCCAGTAGCCTTTGCAAATCTCCCTGCCAGGATATTGGTCCCCCTCGGGCTCAAGTGCAACCCGTCCTTTGTGTACAGATCATGCCTTCCCCAAAAGAGGTCCCCAGTGATCAAGAAACTTGAAATCGCTGCCCACTGCACCAGTCCCTCAGCCACGCATTTATCCTCCACCTCATTTCATTCCTACTATCACTGTCACGCGGGCACAGGCAGTAATCCTGAAATCGGTACCCTTTTGGTCCTTCTCCTTAACTTTCCCCCCCAACTCCCTAAATTCTCCCTTCAGGACCTCATCACTTTTTCTGCCTATGTCATTGGTACCTATGTGTAACCACAACATCAGGCTCCTCTCCCTCCCTTATCAGAATCTTTTGTACACGTTCTGACACATGCGAGACCCAGGCACCAGGGAGGCAAACTACCATCCGGGTCTCCCGACTGCATCTACAGAATCGCCTATCCGACCCCCTAAACTATAGAGTCCCCTATTACAATTGCCCTCCTCTTTTTGCTACCCTTCTGAGCATCAGGGCCGGTCTCTGTGCCGGAGGCCCGGCCGCTGTTGCTGCCCCCAGCTAGGCTGTCCCCTCCAATCGTATTCAAACCCGAGTACCTATTTTCCTGGTGTACGGTCACAGGGGTACTCTCTAGCCCCTGCCTCTGCCCCTTGCCCTTCCTAACCGTGACCCACTTGTCTGCCTCCTGTGGTCTGGGAGTGACTACCTCCCTGTAGCTCCTCTCTATTACCTCCTCACTCTCCCTGACCAGACGGAGGTCATCGAGCTGCTGCTCCAGGTTCGTAACACGATCCTTTAGGAGCCCCATCTCAACACACCTGGCGCAGATGTGGCTGTCTGGAGGGCTATCAGATTCCCTGACCTCCCACATCTGACATCCAGAACAGTACACTGCCCTGGCCTTCATACTGCCCCCTTACACAGGATACACAAACTGCTGGGATCTGACTGCCAATCAGCTGCTTACCCTAGTCCACTTCCCACCAATCAGCGGCTTCCTAAAAAAAAAACCCACTTCTCCAAATGGAATGTTATGGATTTGGGTAAAAACAAGCCCCACGCTAGATTTTGAAGCTTACCGGTCGGGTGTCGCTCCTCCCCCTCCTCCTCTTCCAACGGCTCCTGTGGGCCTCATAATCAATAATCAATAATACAACACATTGATAATCAGTGATTCTCAGTAACCACACCGTAATAGTGCAACAGGAAAGTCCTCAGTGCAATCAAAACAGTCCGTAGAAGATCAAGGTTGCTGAGGTCATGGTTAAAGCCCTGTCCCACGGTACGACTTCATTCCAAGAGCTCTCCCCGAGTTTGCCCTGATTCGAACTCGGAGATTTACGGTAATGGCCGCTCGTCGGTACTCGGGGCTCTCGTGGACATTTTTCAACATGTTGAAAAATCTTCACGAGTCTTCCCGTGCTTACCTGACCTGCCTTTAGCGAGTCTTCCCGAGTACCTGCCGTTAGCGTGACGAGCCGCTAAGAGACGTCCCCGAGCTCCGACGTACCCGCTATGTTCATTCTCCGTGCTTACCCCGAGTTTGATTTTTTTTTTAAACTCGGGAGAGCTCTTGGAATGAACTCGTACCGTGGGACAGGGCCATTAGTGTTGTGCAGTGGTCAAGAGCTTGATGGCAGGTCTGAAGGAGCTGTTCTGGAAGCTAGAAGCTACAAATCTCAGGCTCCTCGAACTTCTTCCCGATGAGAGCAGGATGGCAGTGTGGCCACAGTGTCCTGGACCTTTGGTGATATCAGCTGCCTTTTTGAGACAGTGCTTCCTGTAGATCCCTGTGATGGTGGGGAGTTCAGTTCCCGTGATGTACCCTGTCCCACGGTACGAGTTCATTCCAAGAGCTCTCCCGAGTTTAAAAAAAAATCAAACTCGGGATAAGCACGGATGTTTACTGCACTCTGCAGCCTCCTTCATTCCTGAACATTCGAGTTACCAAACCAGGCAATGACGTTACAGGTCAGGAAGACTGTGAAAATTGGTTTATCACCGTTACTTTTTTGCATATCTTTCATTCATTTGTTCTATCTCGATATCTCCGTCTATATCTCCCTCGTTTCCCTTTCCCCCTGACTCTCAGTCTGACCAAGGGTCTCGACCCGAAACGCCACCTCCTCCGTTCCCCCAGAGAAACTGTCTGACCTGCTGAGCTGCTCCAGCATTTTGTGTCTCTCTTCTGTGAAAATTGGTTATTGCACCAGATTTATCATGGATGTGGAGATTATTAACCTTTGGAAAAAAATATCTTTCTCTATGGAAAAAAAGCAATGCTGGGACATATTTAAGCATGAATATGCAATTCTCTGTGTATCAAGATGATTGTTCATATTAAGATCCTGAACAAGAGAATATGTCTAGTATAGTTTCAGTACAAGGGTTGGAATGTCACATTACATCAGTGCAAGGCATTGGTAAGACAGCACTTAGAATAATGAGTGCAGTTCTGGTTGCCAAGCTATAAAAAGGATGTGAATTTGTATCCTGCTGAAATAGGATGTGTATTCGAGAACTCGTGGGCAGAGGTTTCAGGTGAAGGGGGAGAGATTTTTTTTAGGAATCTGAGGGGTAACATTTTCACACAAAGGGTGGTGGGTGTATGGAACGAGCTGCCGGAGGAGGTAGATGAGGTAGGGACTATCACAATGTTTACTGGTACATGAATAGGACAGGTTTAGAGGGATATGGGCCAAAGGCAGGCAGGCGGGACTAGTGTAGATGGGACATATTGGCCAGTGTGGACAAGTTGGGCCGAAGGGCCTGTTTCCACGCTGTATGACTCCACGACTCTAAGCTAGAATGGGTGCAGAACGATAATGCCCCTGTCCCACTTAGGAAACCTGAACGGAATCCTCTGGAGACTTTGCGCCCCACCCAAGGTTTCCGTGTGGTTCCCGGAGGTTCCCGGAGGTTCCCGGAGGTTTTTGTCAGGTTCCCGGAGGTTTTTTAAATTTTTTGAAATAATTGCCGGAACATAGAAGAAGCGGAAACCACTTTCGACCATTAGGGAGACTGACAAAAACCTCCGGGAACCTCCGGGACCCTCCGGGAACCGCACGGAAACTCTGGGTGGGGCACAAGGTCTCCAGAGGTTTCCGTTCAGGTTTCCTAAGTGGGACAGGGGCATTACTCTCTTACATAATTCACAGGCACATTAATGTAATAAAACAATAAATATATAATAATCAATAAATTATCAGCAATACTGGGTAACCAGACCATGATAGTGCATCATGCAGTTAGAGTCTGGAGCAAACTGCCTGCTGATGCACTTAATTCCATCTGGCCTTCAGGAAGGCAATGGATAAACATATGGTGGAGGAAAAATCTACCGGGAACCGCTGACACGGAGAACTAGAGTGTTGCTCAGTTGGAGAGCCGGCATTAACACGATGGGCCAAATGGCCTGCTTCTGTGCAGTAACCATTCTCTATCTGTGTGATGACATGTTTAGTTTTGTTTAGAGATACAGCGTGGAAACAGGCCCTTCGGCCTACCGAAGAAAGACACAAAATGTTAGAGTAACTAAAGGCCCTGTCCCACTTTCCCAAGTTACTCACGAATTCTCCCGAGTTTTTCCCCTTAATTCAAACTCGGAGAATTACGGTGATAGCCAGCCGTAGGTACTCGGGGCTATTTTTTTAACTCGTGGATTTTTTCAACGTGCTGAAAAAACGTCCCGACTTACCTGATGCCCCGGGTTCCTACGGCTGGCATTACGAGCCGCTACGAAATATCTACGGACTCCTACGGACTTGCACGGACATTCTCCAAGTTTGAATGAAGGGGAAAACTCGGGAGAATTTGTGAGTAGCTCAGGAAAGTGGGACAGGCCCTTAAGTGGGACAGGCCGGTTTAAAGCAGCATGTGCAGTTCCTTCCTATACCATCGGCCCACTGAGTCCGTGCCGACCAGCGATCACGCCTTCACACTCGTTCTATGCTACGCACTAGGGACAATTCAGTAAACGGCAATTAACTTACAAACCCGCACGACTTTGGGACGTGGGAGGAAACCAGAGCCCCCGGAGAAACACACGTGGCCACAGGGAAAACGTAAAGACACTATCCAGACAGCACCCGTGGTCAGGATCGAACCCGGGTCTCCGGCGCTGTGGGCAGCAACACTGTTACCGTGTCTACATGATTTTCCTAAATGTCGCAGTCTGATCTTAAATTAACGCAGTTGCATTCCGTTCGTAGATGAAATGATTTTCATGCACTCGCCACCAGTTAAACTGAAGCAATAAACGCAACGTTCTGGAGTAACTGAGCAGATCGGGCAGCGTCTGCAGAGAACAGGGCGGGAGGGTGGCGCAGCGGTAGCGTTGCTGTCCTACAGCGTCAGGGACCCGGGATCGGTCCCGACTGCGGGGGCTGCCCGTCTGCGTCGTTTGTACGTTCTCCCCGTGACCCGCGTGGGTTTTCTCCGGGATCTCCGCTTTCCTCCCACACTCCAAAGACGTGCAGGTTCGTAGGTTAATTGGCTCGGTAAAATTGTAAATTGTCCCCAGTGTGTGTAGGGTAGTGTTAGTGTGCGAGGGTCGCTGGTGGAGCGAAGGGCCTGTGTCCACGCTGTATCTCGAAACTATAAAACTAAACATGGATAGGCGACGTTCCGGGTCGGTACCCATCTATAGAATAAAACCTACGCTACTTGCCCAAATCTTTGCACCATAATACTTAATCTGTAGCACATTGCTTGACATATTTGAGAGCACACAGGAGACTTCAGACTTTATCGTTAATGTTTTATTATTATTAACGTTTAGTGTTTTCTGAGGCACTGTCACTGTATGTCATGTTGTTACTTGTGGGCGGAGCACCAAGGCAAATTCCTTGTATGCCAATAAACGTACTTACTTACTTAACTCTTGCATTCCTCTCTGCGGTGAAGAAGTCTGAAGGAGGGTCTCGGCCTGAAGCAACGTCACCCATTCCTTCTCTCCAGAGGTGCTGCCTGTCCCACTGAGTTACTCCAGCTTTTCGTGTCTACGGTGTAAACCAGCATCTGCAGTTCCTTCTTACAAATTTGATTGAGGACTCACTTAATGGGCAGCTCTGGACGTGAATCTGAATTCTGTGTTCCGCTGAAATGATTTATATTTTGCTCTGAATTACACTAAATGAAAACCTCATTTTCCTCCCCTGTAAATCAGCTTAGAGATATTTCAGCTATTCTCCACAGATTAAATGTGGCTTCGTCAGAGGACGAAGAATGCATAAATTATTAAACAAGGACTGGTCACACCTTGTGTTTTTCTTGGGCAGCTTACAGCCCAGTGGTGTGAATATTGATGTCCCTCACTTCAGGCAGCCCCGGCATTCCCTCTCTCTCCATCCTCCCCCACCCAAGTCGCACTAGCTTCTCGTTTTCACCCTAAAACAACTAACAATGGCCAGTTTCATTTTTGCATCGTTACTTTTTCTGCGTATCTTTCATTCATTGTTCTTTATCTCTCCACATCACCGTCTCTACCGGTCATATGCTGAGAGAATGGAGCAGCTGAGCTTGTACACTCTGGTGTTTAGAAGGATGAGAGGGAATCTCATTGAAACATATAATATTGTTAAGGGCTTCGACACGCTAGAGGCAGGAAACATGTTCCCGATGTTGGGGGAGTCCAGAACCAGCGGCCACAGTTTAAGAATAAGGAGTAAGCCATTTGGAACGGAGACGAGGAAACACTTTTTCTCACAGAGAGTGGTGAGTCTGTGGAATTCTCTGCATCAGAGGGTGGTGGAGGCCAGTTCTCTGGATGCTTTCAAGAGAGAGCTAGATAGGGCTCTTAAAGATAGCGGAGTCAGGGGATATGGGGAGAAGGCAGGAACGGGGTACTGATTGGGGATGATCAACCATGATCACATTGAATGGCGGTGCTGGCTCGAAGGGCCGAATGCCCTACTCCTGCACCTATTGTCTGTTGTCTATTGTCTATTGTCTCGTTTCTCTTATGCCTAACCAGTCTGAAGAAGGGTCTCGACCCGAAATGCCACCCATTTCATTCTCTCCAGAGATGCTGCCTGACCCGCTGAGTTACTCCAGCTTTTTGCGTCTATCACTAGTTACACCAAGATCTTTCAAACAGATCTTCCCCTGTTCACCAAGAGGGAGACTTAGCTTGCATCGACACAGATGAAATTATGTGAAACCTTTGTGATGCTCTCTGGAAAATATTTTTAAATATTTACGGCCGTTCCTGTTATTTTCAGTTTTCAGTTGGATGGAAACATTTATCACAAAATGCCAGTAAGTGTGAGGTTAGAGATTCCCATGGTTTTCATTAGAGTAGATTTATCAATGCATTCTGAATAGGTTTTATTGTAAAGTGCACCTGATGGAAATTTTCAACATGTTTACTTGTTCTTATGCCTTGGTTAGAAATAGGAATGATTGGAATGTTTCATTTTAGAGATACAGCGCGGAAACAGGCCCTTCGGCCCACGGAGTCCGCACCGACCAGCGATCCCCGCACACTAGCACTATTCTAACACACCCATAAGGGACAATTTTTACACATGCCAAACTAATTAACCTGCAAACCAGTACGTCTTTGGAGTGTGGGAGATAACCGAATATCTCGGAGAAAGTCCGCGGGGAGAACGTACAAACTCCGTACAGGCAGCACCCGTTGTCGGGATAGAACCCGGGTCTCTGAAGCTGCAAGCGCTGTGAGGCAGCGAGTCTACCGCTGTGCCACCGTGTTCTACCAAGGACCACCTCCAGCACGCAGGCCTAGCCCCAAAAGAACTGGAAGCCCGTGCCAGTGACAGGACTGGCTGGCGTCCGGGGTTGGGGTTGAGACAGATCAGCCATGATTGAATGGCGGAGTAGACCCGATGGGCCGAATGGCCTAATTCTGCTCCTGGAACTTACGAGCACGATGATCTCCTCATCGGCTTTGAGACCCTTAGAACAATCCATTTCTCTTTGAACAGATCTGTGGAGTCTACCTACCACCCAACAATGTGTCCGCCCATAGATAGACACAAAATGCTGGAGTATCTAACCCAGCGGGCCAGGCAGCATCTCTGGAGAAAAGGAAAAGGTGACGTTTCGGGTCGAGACCCTTCTTCCAACTCAACGCATCCACCCTAACAGTGGGCAGGTTCACCCGAGCTGAAATGGAACGGTGAATTCCATGATGAGCTCAAGACTCAGAATCCATTAACTTCCAAGGGAATTTACAGGATGGTTTCCCAGTAATTATCTCAACACTAAATCAAAAGGTTTACTCTATCTAACTTGAAAGTGGCTGTCGAGCAGAGGTATTCCAGTCTTGTCGGACAGGAGATTAATCTATGTAACGCACGGTCTCCAACTTGTAAAAACAGAATAACAGGGTTATCATTGATCCCAGCTATAGTGTCTCAGGGTTGTGCAACATCATTTAACTCTTCCTCTGCAGATGGATGTGCGGCAAACTTACACAAATATATATCACCGCTCGACAGTGTGCAGGTGGACTGACATTTCATTGACTTGAGTACAGGATGGTGATAAGTTAGCTCATGGCAATTCACTAAATCCCGTTGGACAAACCAGGACAGCCATGATCACCTTGAATGGCGGTGCTGGCTGGAAGGGCCAAATGGCCTACTCCTGCACCTGTTGTCTATTGCCTATTGATTGTGTTCTCAGCAATGCCAGATGCTGAGGGGGGGTCTTGGGCGGCACGGCGGGGGAGTTGATTCCTCACAGCAGCAGGGATCCGGGTTCCATCCCGACCGCGGGCGCTTGTCTGTACTTTCTCCCCGTGACCTGCGTAGGCTTTGTCCGAGGTTTTCTCCTTGGGTTTCCTCCCACACTCCAAAGCCATACAGGTTTGTAGGTTAACTGGCTTGTACAAATGTAAATTGCCCCAAGTTGGTGTTAGTGTGCGGGGATCGCTGGTGGGCGCGGAGCACGCGGTGGGCCGTTGCCTGTTTCCACACTGTATCTCTAAACCGAGAGAAGTGTATACAACGATGAGAGGTATGTGCAGGGGGGGGGGGGGGGGACATGTTAAAGACTAGAGGCATGGCTACAATGTGAGAGAGGCATAATCTGTGGGGCAAACTATTTACACAGAGTGGTGGGTGCCTGGAACATGCTGCCAGGGGAATGGTGGAGGAAGATACGATAGTGACGTCTAAGAGGATTTTGGACAGGCACCTAGATACTCCGGGTATGGAGGGATATACTGGAAGATGGCATTAGTTTAAAATGGCCTCATGTTCAGCCCAGACATTGAGGGCCGAAGGGCCTGTTCCTGTGGTAGTGCAGAGTAACATCTCGTCCCATCGAGCGGTGTGCAGCCTCTGCTTGGGAGGGGAACGTTTTCATATCAGGTTGACTTTGGAAACTTGGGCTTGTGATGTTCGTGACCACGATTTCAGTGACCGTGACTGGCATCATCTACGTGGCGGTGAATCTGTCGAACTATATTCAAATCCGTGGACGAGTAAACAACAGCATTTGGTCCATTTCTGAAATAGCAGATATTCAGGCTGGATCAGGAACTCCAGCTTCTGTGGGGAAAGGTCACAGCTCGATAAGGCTGGGAGCTCGGAGCAGTCAAGAGGAAGGTTGCATTCCTATTGTACAGAGAGGGTCTTGTTGTCAATGTTTCACGAGTCCACAAGTTATAAGAGTAGTATTAGACCATTCGGCCCATCGAGTCCACTCCGCCATTCAATCACGGCTGATCTCTGCGTCCTAATCCCATTTTCCTGCCTTCTTCCCAGAACCCTTGACAAACGTTCTAATTAAGAAATCTGTCTATCTCTGCCTTAAAAATATCCACTGGCTTGGCCTCCACAGCCCTCTGTGGCAATGAGTTCCACAGATTAACTACCCTCTGACTAAAGAGGTTCCTCCTCACCTCCTTTCTAAAAAGAGCGCCCTTTTATTCTGAGGATGTGCCCTCTGGTCCCAGACTCTCCCACCAGGGGACACATCCTTGTAGAATGGAGATGAGGAGAATCTTTTTCACCCAGAGAGTTGTGAGTCTGTGGAATTCTCTCCCTCAGAAGGCAGTGAAGGCCAATTCTCAGGATGCTTTCAACAGAGAGCTAGATAGAGCTCTTAAAGGTAGCAGAGTCAAGGGATATGGGGAGAAGGCAGGAACGGGGTACTGATTGTGGATGATCAGCCATGATCACATTGAATGGCGGTGCTGGCTTGAAGGGCTGAAGGACCTAATCCTGCACCTTTTGTCTATTGTCTATTGTCACTCTATCCAGGCCTTTAGTTATTCTGTAGGTTTCAACGAGGTGCCCCCTCAACCTACTGAACTCCAGGTCTGTTCCCCGGCAGACAGTCGAGCCTCCACGCAACGCTGCCACCCTGGACCCGACCGGCCAGCCATAGGATGGTGGTATATTGTGGGATGTTGCTGGGCTCAGAAAGGCAACAACGTGGCTCGCACTTCAAAAGCAGTGCGCCGACTGCGCAGCACTTTGAGGCGCCCCGTTGTTGTGAAAAGCAGCATGTAAATGGAAATTATTTATTATTTAAGATTGAATTCAGGCTTGCCAGCGGGGGGGGGAGGGGGGGCGGTGAGGGGGAATTACGACTCCTTGCTCATCGCAGCACAGCCAGTCACCTTTGCATCTTGCCTTCCATCTTAGCCAGCCTTTTCCTCCACCTCTCCCCCCCCCCCCCACCCCACCACACTGAACAGAATGTAAATAGAATGACTGATGACAGTGTTTGCTGAAAGGCAAGACTCCCACATAATTCCCCGCGTAGTCAGTGTCGGATCTTATTTTACCCGAGCAATTTCCACTCAATATTTAAGGCCGTGTCACTGGCTTTGCAAATTGTGAGCAATTGTTTGGGCGCCATATCTGAGGAAGGATGCAGCTGGCTCTGGAGAGGGTCCAGAGGAGGTTTGCAAGAGTGATCCCAGGAATGAGAGGGGTTAACCTATCACGAGCGTTTGACGGCACTGGGCCTGAACTCGCTGGAGTTTAGAAGAATGGGGGGGGGGGGGGGGGGGGGGAGGGGGGGGGGGGGGGGTGGGGAGGGGGGGGGAACTCATTGAACGGTACAGAATAGTGAAAGGCCTGGATAGAATGGATGTGGAGAGGATGTTTCCTCTAGTGGGAGAGTCTAGGACTAGAGGTCATCGCCTCAGACTTAAAGGATGTTCCTTTAGGAAGGAGATGAGGAGGAATTTCTTAAGTCAGAGGGTGGTGAATCTGTGGAATTCTTTGCCACAGACGGCGGTGGAGGCCAAGTCAGTGGATATTTTTAAGGCAGCGATAGATAGATTATTGATTAGTACGGGTTTCAGAGGTTATGAGGAGAAGGCAGGAGAATCGTGTCAGGAGGGAGTGATGGATCGGCCATTATTAAATGGTGGAGTAGACTTGATGGGCCGAATGGCTTAATTCTGCTCCTATCACATGACCTTTTGACAAATGTGTTCATAAATTCTGTGGGCAGAATTAGGCCATTCGGCCCATCGAGTCTACTCTGCCATTCAATCAATCTTTCCTCCTCAACCCCATTCTCCCCATAACCCCTGACTCCCCGGACTAATCACTGTTAAACCAAGCGTAAAGCCAGCTCCCGTTTCTATAGTGTGGCGAATAACAGAGATTAATTTGCACAGTAAATCTAATTGAGAGCGCTTGAGAATCTAACAAGGGGCACGACAGTGTTAACTGTATTGCCCATGAATTTTTTAGCAACTAAGTGCACCAATACTTCAGAGCATCTCTTGAACTAAGTTAAAATTAGCCCTGTTAATACCAGAGTGAGAAATGTCTGACTCAAGCGTAGATTCATCATATAAATAAATATCCAGTAACAGTATGAAGGATCACAAGAAAAGATCAAATAAAATTTACAGGCTATTAGTGATAAATTATCCAGGCACTAACCAAAGGCAAATAGTCTCACTATTAACCCTTTGCATCACCCCTCAGATTCCTATTAAATCTTTCCCCCCTCACATTAAACCTATGTCCTATGGTTCTCAATTCACCGACTCTGGGCAAGAGGCTCTGTGTGTTTTCCTGATCTATTCCTCTCACCTCTTTATACGCCTCGATAAGATCAACCCTCATCCTCCTGCGCTCCAGGGAATGGAGTCTTACTAGCTTGCTCGATCTCTCCCTCTAGCAAAGGCCCTCGAGTCCTGGCAACATTGTTCTCTGCACCCTTTCCAGCTTGACAACATCTTTGCTGGAACTGAACACAATACTCTATATTCAAAATTGTATGACTCAGGGAACCGCGTCTGCCCTCTTTATATCTCCACAACAGCACACTGGGAGACAAGGGGCTGGGCAGAGATGCCAAGGAACTTACAGCAGCAAAGGAGCCTCACCAACATTTTATATAACTGCAACATGACCTCCCAACTTCTGTACCAGGACTGAGATTGAATTGGAGTTTAAGTCTTGTTGACACAAAGTGCTGGAGTGACTCAGTGGGACAGGCAGCATCTCTGGCGAGAAGGAATGGTTGACGTTTCGGGTCGAGACCCTTCTTCAGAGTTGCTCCAGCATTATGTGCCTATCTTCAGTGTAGGCCGGCATCTGCAGTTCTGTAGAAGGGTCTCCACCCGAAACGTCACCCATTCCTTTTTCCCAGAGATGCTGCCTTTTCCACTGGAGTTACTCCAGCTTTCTGTGCCTATCTTTGGTTTAGACCAGCATCTGCAGTTCCTTCTTACACATCGAGTGCTGTTGAGATTGTTGAGAAGGAGGGAAGGCGAGGAGCAGACTAATTAAAACCTGGTGAGAGTGGAGCCGCTGAGCAAGAGGAATATTCACTGGTCCCACAACTCCAGTGTTGGGTTTTGATTCAAGCCAACGGGAGGCTCGTGTCCAATTACTGCTGACTGTGCGAGAGCCTCAATACATTGCAGTGAATCATCATCATCAGTCAGACAGTGAGGGTACTGCACAGTCTGAGAGTCGATGGTACAGAACAGGATTCACCCCCTAGCAAGCACCCCAATGTTAAAAGAGTAAAATTGGAACGTTTCCTGAAAAGAAAGTCTTCAAGTAAAGGGCCTGTCCCACGAGCATGCGACTGCATGCGGTGAGCGCGACCTAATGTGGTCGCTTGAGCCGTACGGTCTCACGGGGCCGGTCCCACTTCGATCGCCGGAGTCGAATGGAGTTGTGCGGGGCTGGTCCCGACATCGCGCGGGGCTCCGAAAAAACTGACACTGTTCAAAAGTTCCGCGCGGCCTGTCAGCCCGCAGCCGCCTTGACGCCGTACGCAACGTGTCGATGGCGTGCGTACCGCCTCGACGGCGTACGTCACGTGCGAACCTCCCATGGACTTCCTGCGGACTTCGCTCGAACTTCACGTCACTCACTCGACCTCCGCACGGCCACCGCTTCCGTTTTGGTCGCGCTCGCTGCATGCAGGCGCGTGCTGGTGGGACCGGCCCTGTACGGGGATCACGCGACCCCGCGCGGCCGTCGCTTCCAGTTTGGTCGCGCTTGTCGCATGCTCGTGGGACAGGCCCTTAAAGGAACAGCTCCTCATATTTCGCTTGGGCAGCTTGCACACCAGCGGTATGAATATTAACTTCTCTAACTTCAAGTAACCCTTGCTCTCCCTCTCTCTCCATCCTTCCCCCTTCCTAGTTCCCTGACCAGTCTGACTGTCCCGCTGATTACATTTTATCTGTGTGTTTCGCTGTCACCTTCTCCAAGCTCACAATGATCTGTTCTATAGTTTCTTTGATGTTTTGTTTTCACACCTTACCCTTCCTTATCTCCGTGCCTCCCTCTCCCCTGACTCTCAATGTGAAGACGGGTCTCTACGTGAAACATCACCTATTCCTTTACACCAGAGATGCTGCCTGTGGTTCAAGGTTCGCTGGTTGAAAAGAAGCTTTCTCCAACCCGGAGCTCACGCTTCTCAGGCACCCACACCTTCTTCCCGTTCATAAGTTCATCTGTTATAGGAGCAGAATTAGGCCATTCGGCCCATCGAGTCGACTCCCCATTCAATCCTGGCTGATCCATCTCTCCCTCCCAGCCCCATTCTCCTGCCTTCTCCCCATAACCGCTGACACCCGGACTAATCAAGTATTCGTCAAAATCCACTTTAGAAATAGCCATTGACGTGGCCTCCACAGCCTTCTGTGATCAATCGCTGTGAGATAATAGACAATAGACAATAGGTGCAGGAGTAGGCCATTCGGCCCTTCGAGCCAGCACCGCCATTCAATGTGATCACGGCTGATCATCCCCAATCAGTACCCCGTTCCTGCCTTCTCCCCATATCCCGACTCCACTATTTTTAAGAGCCCTATCTAGCTCTCTCTCAGAGAACCTGCCTCCACCGCCCTCTGAGGCAGAGAATTCCACAGACTTTTTTTTTATATTTATTTTTTAAAGGAATTTAAATTTTAGTTTAGAGGTACAGCGCGGAAACAGGCCCTTCGCCCACCGAGTCTGCACTGACCAGTGACCCCCGCACATTAACACTATCCTACACACACTAGGGACAATTTTACAATTCTAACGAAGCCAATTAACCTACAAACCTTTGGAGTTTGGGAGGAAACCGCAGGCCACGGGGAGAAGGTACAAACTCCGTACAAACAGCACCCGTAGTCAGGATCGAACCCGGGTCTCTGGCGCTGTGAGGCAGTAACTCTGCCACCGTGCCCGCTATGAGAGAGCGTGGTCAATGCAAAATATGACTGCAGGCAGGCAATGAAATTTAGCAGTCAAAGATGCGTATACAGTTTAGGTAAGGGCTGCCTTGAGGAGTTCACAGATGGTTACAGCAAGCACTGCAGTAACATAAACCAGCAATGACTCCAACAGCTAGCAACATCTCTGAATTGCTTCAGGTTTAATGGAATCCGAAGGCAATGTAAGGCATATACTCTGAGCAGTGGATAGGCCAATCATTCTGATGGAATGCTTAATGATAAACTGTGCAGATGGCATCAAATCATTGAGAAGTGACAAGATTACAGATTTATTAGCAACTGAGATTCATTAAAGTGGCTCATTGATGAATTAATTGTCACCGTTGAAAAGCTTTTTCAAAAAACACATGCGTAGGATAATATCCTTCTTGTTGATATCTGGCATTAATTCCCATGCAGTGAGTTGCAGTTTGGTGCCTGATTATTACACATTTCTACTTGTCATAAACTTCACTAAAACAGTCAAGTGGTTTTGTTTTTCTTTCTTTTCCCCCCTTCAGGATCAAATTAAAACCGCTTATTCCACTGTGAAAGAGATCACAATATCTCACATTAGCATGTAGCGCAAGACAATGACCAGGTAGGAGATTGTACAAACTGGCGCAACTGAAGATAATTACCACAGCGCTTGTTTAGTTTAATTTATTTTAGAGATACAGCGGGGAAACAGACTCTTCAGCAGAAACTTGTCCGCGCCGACAAACGGTCCCCGCACACTAACACTATCCTACGCACACTACCATTTTAACGAAGCCAATTAGCCTATAAATCTGAGATCGACACAAAAAGTTGGAGTATCTCTAATGGGACAGGCGGCATCCATGGAGAGAAGGAATGGGGGATGTTTCGGGTCGCCCCAGTCTGAAGAAGGGTCCCGACTCGAAACGTCACCCGTTCCTTCTCTCCCGAGATGCTGCCTGTCCCGCTGAGTTCTTTGTGTCTGTCTCAGGTTTATAGGTTAATTGGCTTTGGTAAAAATAGTAGTGTGTGTTGGATAGTGTTAGTGTGCGGGGATGGGGGAGGGAAGATCAGGTTTGGTGAAGAAGGGTTGTAATCATCCTCAATGATCAAAGAGGAGGTGAAATGAGTGTAGAAGATGGGAGGCCATGTTCCAGTTACGTAGGGTGTTGGTGAGGCCACGTTTAGAGTATTGTCTTCAGTTTTGGACATCATGTAGTAGGAAAGATGTTGTCAATCTGGAAAGGGTTCAGAGAAGATTTATGAGGATGTTGCCATGGTTGGCAGGTAAAATGGTAAACTGTCCCCAGTGTGTAGGACAGTGCCAGTGTAAGGAGTGATCGCTGGTTGACGTGGACTAGGTGGGCTGAAGCGCCTGTTCCCGCGCTGTATCTCTAAAGCCTAAAGCTCCAAGCATGCAGGTACAGCAGGCAGTGAAGAAAGCAAATGGCATGTTGGCCTTTATAACAAGAGGAGTCGAGTATAGGAACAAAGAGGTGTATACGGTCAGGAGGAAAATAGATAGTGCAGATGCACAGAGTCTTTTACCCAGAGTAGCAAAAACTGGAAGGCAGATTACTATCTAAATAGCGTCAAGTTGGGAAAAGGGGAAGTACAACGGGATCGGGGGGTCCTTGTTCATCAGTCTATGAAAGTAAGCATGCAGGTACAGCAGGCAGTGAAGAAAGCGAATGGCATGTTGGCCTTTATAACAAGAGGAATCGAATATAGGAGCAAAGAGGTCCTTCTGCAGTTGTACAGAGCCCTAGTGAGACCACACCTGGAGTATTGTGTGCAGTTCTGGTCCCCTAATTTGAGGATTGAGGGAGTGCAGCGTAGGTTTACAAGGTTAATTCCCAGGATGGTGGGACTGTCATATGCTGAGAGAATGGAGCAGCTGGGCTTGTACACTCTGGAGTTTAAAGGATGAGAGGATATCTTATTGAAAGATTGTTAAGTGTTCGGACACGCTAGAGGCAGTAAACATGTCCCCGATGTTGGGGGAGTCCAGAACCAGGGGCCACAGTTTAAGAATAAGGGGTAAGCCATTTAGATCTGAGCCCAAGGAAACACTTTTTCTCACAGAGAGTTGTGAGTCTGTGGAATTCTCTGCCTCAGAGGGCAGTGAAGGCCGATACTTTAAAGAGAGAGCTGGAGATAGGGGATATGGGGAAAAGGCAGGAACGGGTACTGATTGGGGATGATCAGCCATGATCACATTGAATGGCGGTGCTGGCTCGAAGGGATGAATGGCCTACTCCTGCACCTATCGTCTATTGTCTATTGTCTATTGTCGATTGATGAGGACTAGGTTGCGTTCAACCCCTTGCTTCCTCAGCTCATCAATCTGAGGAAGAATCCCAATCTGAAAAGCTACCTATCCATGGACTCCAGAGATGTTGCCTGGCCCGCTCAGTTACTCCAGCACTTTGTGTGTTTTCTTTTGCATCTGCAGTTCCTTAGTCGTCCCTCTTTAACCAATTCTTCCATCTTGTTGGAGTTAAGGATTAGTTGTGTTGGAAGGAACTACAGACGCTGGTTGACACAAACGAAGATAGCCACAAACTGATGGAGTGACTCAGCAGGACAGGCAGCATCTCTGGCGAGAAGGAATGGGTGACGTTTTAAAGGTCGATACCTTTCTTCCGTCTCAGTTTCAGCCTGAAATGTCACCCATTCCTATCCATGTTAAGGATTAGTTGTTGTTTTGACACCAGGAGACAAGGTTCCTGATCTCTTTCAATGGACAATAGACAATAGACAGGACCAGGAATGGGTGTGAATGTCATCCCTGGAGGCAACGAGACTTTGGAGCGAGCGGGTCACACACCCAACCTACACCTCGGGCATTGGCCCCGGTTGAATTAGATAGCACTACCATCAAAATGGAACAAAGTAATCTACAATATACTTGTAGAGTCCGAAGAAAGAAAGGATATTTAGTTTACTTTCATTTAGTTTAGTTTAGAGATGCAACGCAGAAACAGGCCCTTTGTCCCACCGAATCCACGCTGTCCAGCGATCACCCCGCACACTAACGATATCCTACAATTTACAATTTTACCAAGTCAATTAGCTTACAAACCTGTGCATCTTTGGGGCGTGGGAGGAAACTAGGGAGATGTAGATCTAGATCCTGGAGGAAACCCACGCAGGACACGGGGAGAACGTACAAACTCCGTACAGACAGCGCCCGGGTCTCTGGCGCTGTGCGGCAGCAACTCTACCTCCGCGGATGGTTCCAATGTTGCTACCGCTACCAGGAATTCGTGCCATTTACAGCCTCGGACAACCACAATGTTACTTCTCTCAGAGTTGGGAAGTACGAGTGAGCGGCGACAGGCACCGCGGTCTGGCCATTGATCCGTGATGTCCGCCCTGTGAAGGATTAATGATGGCCTGGGTCCGCTTGACTCATGATCAATAGATAATTACTGAGAATCACATCTGTGCAGATGGGAAAATTGCAATCAGACCCAACAGTGCCACTCAGTCAGGGAAGACCATTATTTTTGAAAGCTTGTCTGAGGTCCACATTGTTTGCAACACGGACTCTTGGCTCCCTGCCTTCCTTGCATGAGAGGTGCTCAATGTACGAGCTGATGTCCGAACCCTGAGGCAGTGCAAAGACGTGAACTCCACAGGACTGGAAACAAAAGTGCCGGGACTCTCTATTAGCCTAGTTTAGTTAGTTTAGTGTAGAGATAGGGCGGGGAAACAGACCCTTCGGCCGGCCAGTGATCACCTCGTACACCAGCACTATCTTACACGCTAGGGACAAGTTACAACTTTTACCGAAGCCAAATCAACCTACAAACCTACACGTCTTTGGGAGTGCGGGCGGAGACCGGAGCACCTGGGGAAAACCCACGCAGGTCTCGGGTGAACGTACAAACTCCGTACAGACAACATCCGTAGTCAGGATCGAACCCGGGTCTCCGGCGCTGCAAGGCAGCAACTCTACCACTGCGCCACCGTGCCGAAAGCCTTCTTGCCGACCCTGTCAACACGTGACGCCACTTTCAAGTCCGCCAGGTCGTTAAATGCTTACATTGGGAGGTTGGCGTAACACCTTGTGCGCAGAGAAAGGAGCTTGAAGTGGCTGGGTGAAGGAATCACTGTGGACGAGGCAGGGCAGACAACATGTGTGTATATATTTATATAACGGTATATGGACACACCGATCTGTTCTGTATTCCTGCCTACTATGATCTGTTGTGCTGAAGCAAAGCAGGAATTCCATTGTCCTATCAGGGACACGTGACAATAAACTCGCTTGAATCATGAATCTTGACTCATCTCAGCCCAGTGAACCAACCGCACAGATTGCCAATTATGCCTTTCCCTCCAAAACACACACTTCTCCCTTGTTCAAAGGACAACAGTTTAACACAGTAAACCCGCCACACACACTCAGTTCTCCAGTAACCGCCTAAACAAAGGTTTAACGCAGTTCAACAGATGGTTCCGATATTGCTCTCAGTCTCCTGTTACTCATAGTTCATGTCTGAAGTTGAGTAACTTTAACCTGGGCACCTACTTGTCATTTTTATTATTGGAGTATTAAATACCAGAATGGAAAAATATCTGCTGCAATAAGTTAGGATCCTGGTTGTATTTTCTATTTTTCATGATCAAATTTAACACAGTAAATCCAGTAGAATTTAACACAGTTACTAGTAGATTAATGTAATTGACAGATCCACTTATTTTCCTCTTCTCCTCATAAATTACTGACATACCAACTGTTTGGATGACCGCAGTGTACATGCATTCCACGCCTGCCGCTCGTACTGAGAGTATTCAGCACTGGAGTCTATATAGACCGTATTTACATTGAAAGACACTAGTTCAAATCTGGTTCACAGATGGGTCACTGCTTAAGGTAACGAGTGAAATAAATTACTTGCAATCTCCCTGGAATTCCAACTGAGTTCAGGCCCCACCACAGATTAGCCCTTAAACACGAAAAACAAATGAGACGCCAGGCTAGAATCGCTGAATGTAAAGTTTGGAGTGAATGTCAGCACATTTTTTTTGCCAGATAAAGTTTTTTTAGAGATACAGCACGGAAACAGGCCCTCCAGCCCACCGAGTCACGCTGACCATCGATCACCCGCTAAACGCTAGTTTCATGTTATCCATGTTATCTCCCGCCGGGGGCTCCAACTTTGAGACCCGGAGCGGAGCCTTGCATCGCCCGGCGTGGCCTTAACTGCCGCAGGACTTGCCATCGCCCGCCGGGGGCTTTAACATCAGGAGAAGAATGGAACACAAGGGAGGGACAAGGCTTTGCCTTCCATCACAGTGAGGAGGAGATTCACTGTGTTTAAGAAGGAACTGCAGATGCCGGAAAATCGAAGGTGGACAAAAGTGCTGGAGAAACTCAGCGGGTGCAGCAGCATCTATGGAGACAAAAGTGCTGGAGAAATTCAGAGAAACTGCTGCACCCGCTGAGTTTCTCCAGCACATTTGTCTACCTTCGATTTTCCAGCATCTGCAGTTCCTTCGTAAACACTTTGTCTACTCCACTGCGAAATCTCCACAAGGTATGCCTACTTTGAAGAAGTTCTCCTCCTCCCTCCTTTCACAACCTCTTCTCTTCTCCCCGCCCCCCACCCTACATCAGTCTGAAGAAGGGTTTCGGCCCGAAACGATGCCCATTTCCTTCGCTCCATAGATGCTGCCACACCCGCTGAGTTTCACCAGCATTCGTGTCTCCCCAAGAGATTCACCGTGATGGATGTTTGTGTAAATTGTGTTGGTTGTGTGTCGTGGTTCTTTTCTTGTTGTACGACTGCAGAAACCAAATTTAGTTTGAACTTTTGAGGTTCAAATGACAATAAATTTGTATTGTATTGTATCCCACTCCAACTTTTACAGAGGCCAATTACCTTACAAGCATGCACACCTTTGGGACATGGGATGAAACTTAGTAAATGTTTAGTTTAGTTTAGTTTAGTTGAGAGATACAAGGCAGAAACAGGCCCTTCGGCCCACCGAGTCCATGCCGACCAGCGATCTCCAACACACTAGGGACAATTTACAATCTTTACCGAAGCCAATTAACCTACAAACCTGCACATCTTTGGAGTGGGGGAGGAAACTGGAGCACCGGAAAGCGCAAGTGGTTTCAGGGGGAACGTACAAACTCCGTATAAAGATACCGCCCTTAGTCAGAATCGAACCCGGGTCTCTGGCGCTGTGAGGCAGCAGCTCTACCTGCTGCTCCACTGACCCACTCAAAATGTGCTGAGAAGTGTCTTTCATCCACGAGATCTGCCTCCTTCATATCTAGCTGCTTCAAAGATTCCTGCGGCAAAGAAGACAACATCTTGCCTGAATGCAGTCCCTTTGTGATCGCTTATCATCTGATTGTGTGCTTCAGAGGTTGAGATATCCTCTGATTCTTCAGAGGAGAGTCATGCTAATGCAATTCAGTGCTCACATCCCTGCACTCTATGTTGAACGAGCCTGGCTTATTAAGCAGCCATTTATCTCCTTGCGTCTCCTTGCTTCACACAACAAGGCTGCTGTGTTTGCCGAACTTCACTACCATTCAAACTAATTAAGTATGTACATGGGAAGCACCCCTGAGAGAAAATTATATGGAAATGCAAGTCTTGAAATGAAAAGGTTCCTTAAGTAAACAAAATTAAAACAGAGAAGTTAATTTTCAAAGCCCACACAGTGAACAGAGAGCGAGAGTTAGATTTAGTTCTTTGGGTTAACGGAATCAAGGGATATGGGGAGAAAGCAGGAACGGGGTACTGATTTAGGATGATCAGCCATGATCATATTAAACGGCAGTACTGGCTCGAAGGGCCGAATGGCCTACTCTTGCACCTATTTTCTATGTTTCTATGTTTCTGACCTGATGATATCACCTCCATGTGGTATCTGGTTTCTGCTCTTAGCACCTGCAGATTGTTCAAGGAGTTGTGTTAACAATGAGAGTTTCGAATGTGCAGTTGGGACCTCATTATTGAAACGCTATCCACCAAATCATGACCTTTTGGTCGACTGAGTTTTCACATGATCGAGAAACTCTCTTAAACAAATGTAAGTGGATGTAAAGGTCTTTATAATGATGCAAATCTGTGCACATTACCTTCTATCACCAAGGTTTGTTTGTATTCCACAAAATCAGGAATAGATTGCAACAACCCTTTCTCTCTTGTAGGATTATTGCGGAAATCTTTCTCTGTTTAACAAACTTTTTTTTTGGTTTACGAACTTTACATAGTCGTGGACCTTTATAACATTCTATGCTTAATACTAAATGCACTCTGTAAAACCAATAAAGGCTCTGAGATTACAAGAGCTCGTCTCTGCGGTATTACCATTCAAATATCTGCTTCACACTTCCTCCGTACAATTGCCATTCTCAGTAGGAACCAAAATCCCAATCACATTCCCTAATCAAGACGTGAGATTAATCATGGTCCATTAGCAGCCACCCACTGTGTAGTGATCCTTTGGACCAGCTACAACTCTGCTAACCTAATCCCTGCAGACTCTGGTTTACTGCGATACAATGCAAATTGGAGGGGGTGAAAATTTGAAACCGATCAAATTGTTCAGAGTTCTCCAGTGTCGACATTAAGCTGCATTATTGGTTGTGGATTCCCATTGTGAGTCTCGAGAGGTGGACATCTTTAATTGCTGAGCTAAATCTCCAAACTGAGAGGTCTCTATTTCCGTGTGTAGGAAGGAACTGCAGATGTTCAAGAAGGAACTTGCAGATGCTGGAAAATCGAAGGTAGACAAAAGTGCTGGAGAAACTCAGCGGGCGCGGCAGCATCTATGGAGCGAAGGAAATAGGCAACGTTTCGTGCCGAAACGTTGCCTATTTCCTTCGCTCCATAGATGCTGCCGCACCCGCTGAGTTTCTCCAGCACTTTTGTCTACCAAGGAACTGCAGATGCTCGTTTAAACTGAAGACAGACACAAAAGGCTGGAGTAACTCAGCGGGTCAGGCAGCATCTCTGGAGAGAAGGAATAGGTAGCGTTTCAGGTCCAAAGACGTACAGGTATGTAGGTTAATTGGCTTGGTGTATGTGTAAACTGTCCCTAGTCTGTGCAGGATAGTGTTAATGTGCGGGGCTCGCTGGTCGGTGCGGACTCGTTGGGCCAAAGGGCCGGTTTCTGCGGTGGAGCTCTAAAACTAAAAAAACCAAGGTCGAGACTCTTCTTTGGACACATCTGCTGCCTGACCCGCTGAGTTACTCCAGATTTTTGTGACTGTCCTATTAGTCTCTAGTTCGACCTGTCCATAGTCAACATGTGAGCGACCATTAGTTTGGAGAAACAGCATGGAAACAGGCCCTTCAACCCATCGAGTCCATACCGAGCGTCTATTCACGCATCAATTCACCTGTTCACACTAGTTCTATGTTATCCCACTTTCTCTTCCACCCCCTGCACACAGGCCAATAAACCGACACTGGGGTGTGGGATGAATCCAGATCGCCCGGAGCAAACCCACGCGGTCACAGGGAGAACGTGAAAACTCCACACCGACAGCACCCAAGGTCAGGATCAAGGTCAGGTCTCCTACACTGTGAGACAGCAGCTCTACCAGCTGCACCATTGTGTGCAGCCACTCATTTTTTAATGCACTTCAAGAACTCCGACACCTCCTCCCTCTTAATCTCAGCCGCCTCTTGCGTTTTGGTAGTGATCATTGATGGAATATCATACCTTATTTGTTTCTTTGGTTTAGTTTTAGTTGAGAGAGGAAACGGGCCCTTCAGCCCAACGGGTCCGCTCCAACCAGCGATCCCCGCACACCAGCACTATCCTGCACGCAATAGGGATCATTTATAATTTTACTAAGCCAATTAGCCTGCAAACCTGTACGTCTTTTGTCAGTGTTTTTACAAAACCGGACATCCTGGAAGCCCACGCGGTCACAGGGAGAACGTACAAACTCCGTACAGACAGCACCCGTGGTCAGGATCGAACCCGGGTCACTCACGCTGTAAGGAAGCGACTCTAACACTACGCCACCATGCCCTCTCTCTTTAATACTTCTATATTAGTATTGCCTTCCAATTAAAATTAGTGTTTGAAATAAAGGACTTAGAGGCAAATCAGTGAATTAGATAAGGCTTAAAAAAACAAAGTGCTGGAGTAACTCAGTAACTCGGGAACTTTGTGTAAACCAGCATCTGCAGTTCCTTGCGTGAACTGCTAGAGTAACACAGCAGGTTAGGGATCATTCATTTCTGGAGGCTAAAAATACCTATCAATTTCCTCCGCAGATGCTGCTTAGTCCGCCCAGTTTATCCAGCATTTGTTTTTTTTTTGTAATTCAGGGTGGTGAATCTGTGGAATTCTTTGCCACAGAGGGCTGTGGAGGCCAAATCAGTGGGTATATTTAAGGCAGAGATAGATAGATTCTTGATTAGTGCGACTGTCATAGGCTATGGGGAGAAGGCAGGAGAATGGGGTTAGGAGGGCGAGATAGATCAGCCATGATTGAATGGCGGAGTGGACTTGATGGGCCGAATGGCCTAATTCTGATCCTATCACATCATCTATCCTATGATCTGTACAGAGAGTTGTACAGAGCCCTAGTGAGACCACAGCTGGAGTATTGTGTGCAGTTTTGGTCCCCTAATTTGAGGAAGGACATTCTTGCTATTGAGGGAGTGCAGCGTAGGTTTACAAGGTTAATTCCCGGGATGGCGGGACTGTCATATGCTGAGAGAATGGAGCGGCTGGGCTTGTACACTCTGGAGTTTAGAAGGATGAGAGGGGATCTTATTGAAACATATAAGATTGTTAAGGGCTTGGACACACTAGAGGCAGGAAACATGTTCCCAATGTTGGGGGAGTCCAGAACCAGGGGCCACAGTTTAAGAATAAGGAGTCAGCCATTTAGAACGGAGACAAGGAAACACTTTTTCCCACAGAGAGTGGTGAGTCTCTGGAATTCTCTGCCTCAGAGGGCAGTGGAGGCCGGTTCTCTAGATGCTTTCAAGAGAGAGCTAGATAGGGCTCTTAAAGATAGCGGAGTCAGGGGATATGGGGAGAAGGCAGGAGCGGGGTACTGATTGGGGATGATCAGCCATGATCACATTGAATGGCGGTGCTGGCTCGAAGGGCCAAATGGCCTCCTCCTGCACCTATTGTCTACTGTCTATTGTCTATTATCTGCAGTTCCCTGCATGTCCAATTAGCTAAGATAAACATTCTACCACTGGTCGTGTTAATATTGCCACCTTGGAGTTTAGCGATATAAAAGCACAGGATTAGAAAATTCAAATTGCTGTATAAATAACTATACCTTAATATGCTGGCTTAACTGACAAATGTAGATGAGTTATTTGAAAAAGTAAGTTAATTACATCATTTAAATTAAATGGGGACTCGATGAGAGAAGGACTTTGTTCAGATAAAAGATCTTGACCATGCACTTGGTTTTTTTTCTGATCACAATGAAGAAAGAATTTTCAGAAGAATGAAAATGATTAAATTAAATCTAATTACATGAAACGTGGAGCCGTGAGCTGAAAAAGAAAAAACTCAAAAAGATGTAAATGTCACCTGAATATCATTATGAATGTACAAAGATACAGCTGCCTTTCAAATGGCACATTGTTCGTCTTGAAGAGATAAGTTTCCCTCATTTTTCTACGGACATTTAGTTTATGTGTAAGAATTTATTTTATTTAGATTATTTTATTTTATTTCGTTTATGTGCCTGAAGAAGGGTCTCGACCCGAAACGTCGCCCAGTCTTTTTCTCCAGAGATGCTGCCTCACCCGCTGAGTTACTCCAGCATTTTGTGTCGACAATCATTTAGTTTAGTTTAGCGATACTGCAGCGGAAATAGGCAATTTTGCCCACCGAGTCCGCGCCGACTAGCGATTACCGCACACTAACACTATCCTACACACGCTCGGGACAGTTTACATTTATACCAAGCCAATTAACCTACAAACCTGTACGTCTTTGGAGTGTGGGAGGAAACCGAAGATCCCGGAAAAAACCCACACGGGTCACGGGGAGGACGTACAAACTCCGGACAGACAGCGCCCGTAATCAGGATCGAACCCGGGTCTCTGGCGCTGTGAGGCAGCGACTCTACCGCTGCGCCACCGTGCGAGGTAAAAAGCGTGGAATAAACAGAGCAAGTCTGTAATCTTGACAGGAATTTTCAGGGAGCGAGTTGGGTTCCTGGAGGGAATATGGAAGGAATGACCAAAGGTGGACAGTTTGGAGAAGGACGGAGAATTAAAAGAGATAGGCAACCAGAATGTGGGAAAGGACACAAAGTGCTGGAGTTACTCAGCAGGTCAGGCAGCATCTGCGGAGAACATAGATAGGTATTGTAGACAAAGTGTACTGACGAACACTCCTACTTACCCCTGGACCATGACCCCACTGACGAACACTCCTACTTACCCCTGGACCATGACCCCACTGACGAACACCAGGCCACCATCTCGAGCACCATAACCAACTTCATCAGCTCGGGCTCCCTACCCCACCGAGCCTCCGACCTCATCGTTTCCCAGCCCCGCACGGCCCGATTTTACCTTCTCCCCAAAATTCACAAACCCGACTGCCCTGGCAGACCCATTGTCTCTGCCTGTTCGTGCCCCACCGAACACATTTCTACATACCTTGACGCCATCCTATCCCCCTTTGTTAAATCCCTCCCCACCTATGTTCAAGAACCTCAGACACTCTCCGTCGGCTCCGTGCATTCCATTCTCCAGGCCCCCATCCTCTCATCTTTACCATGGACGTCCAGTCACTCTACACCTCCATCCCCCACCAGGACGGTCTCAAAGCCCTCCGGTTCTTCCTCGACCAGAGGAGCAACCCATACCCGTCCACTGACACCCTCCTCCGCCTAGCAGAGTTGGTCCTCACCCTCAATAACTTCTCTTTTGATTCCTCCCATTTCCTCCAAACACAAGGCGTAGCTATGGGCACACGCATGGGCCCCAGCTACGCTTGCCTCTTTGTTGGGTACGTCAAACAATCCTTGTTCTCGGCGTACCAGGGCCCCATCCCCGACCTCTACCTCCGTTACATCGACGACTGCTTTGGTGTCACCTCCTGCACCCACACACAACTGACTGACTTCATTCATTTCACCACCAACTTCCATCCGGCACTCAAATACACTTGGACCATTTCCGACACTTCCCTACCATTCCTTGACCTCACCATCTCTATTGCAGGTGATACGCTCCTGACCGACATCCACTACAAACCTACTGACTCCCACAGCTACCTGGACTACTCTTCCTCCCACCCTGCTTCCTGTAAGGACTCCATCCCCTATTCCCAATTCCTCCGTCTACGCCGCATCTGCTCCCAGGATGCGGTGTTCCACACCAGGTCATCACAAATGGCCTCATTCTTCAGAGAACGGGGATTCCCCTCCCCCACTATTGATGAGGCTCGCACCAGGGTCTCCTCCATACCCCGCAACACTGCCCTCGCTCCCCATTCCCCCACTCGCAAACAGGGCAGAGTCCCCCTGGTCCTCACCTTTCACCCCACCAGCCAGCAAATACAACATATAGTCCTCCGCCAGTTTCGCCACCTCCAACGTGACCCCTCCACCCGCCACATCTTCCCATCTCCCCCCCTGTCTGCCTTCCGCAAAGACCGCTCCCTCTGCAACTCCCTTGTCAATTCTTCCCTCCCCTCCCGCTCTACCCCTTCCCCGGGCACTTCCCCTTGCAACCGCAAGAAATGCAACACTTGTCCCTTCACCTCCCCCCTCCACTCCTTTCAGGGACCCAAGCAGTCCTTCCAGGTCCGACAGAGGTTCACCTGCACCTCCTCCAACCTCATCTACTGCATCCGCTGCTCCAGATGCCAGATGATCTATATCGGTGAGACCAAGCGGAGGCTTGGCGATCGCTTCGCCGAACACCTCCGCTCGGTCCGCAATAACCAACCCGACCTCCCGGTGGCTCAGCACTTCAACTCCCCCTCCCATTCCACATCCGACCTCTCGGTCCTGGGCCTCCTCCACGGCCAGAGTGAGCAACACCGCAAGCTGGAGGAACAGCACCTCATATTCCGCTTGGGGAGTCTGCATCCTTTGGGCTTGAATATTGAATTTTCTCAATTCTGTTAACCCTTGCTGTCTCCTCCCCTTCCCACCTCTCCCTCAGCCCTGGGGCCCTGGCATTCCCTCTATCTCTATCTCTCCCCCACCCTAGTCGCACCAGCTTCTCATTTTCACACCACAAACAGCTTACAATGGCTTGTTCCCTTTATCACCGATACTTTTTTGCATATCTTTCACTCATTGTTCCTTATCTCTCCACATCACCGTCTATATCTCTCGTTTCCCTGATCCCTGACCAGTCTGAAGAAGGGTCTCGACCCGAAACGTCGCCTATCTCCTTCGCTCCTTAGATGCTGCTGCACCCGCTGAGTTTCTCCAGCTTTTTGTGTACCCATAGATAGGTATTGTTTCGGGTTGAGATCCTATTTTCAGGGGGAGGAGGCCCGGCAGCAGCCTGGAGCTCGCCTGGATCGGGAGCTGCTCCAGTACATCGAGCGCATGGACTGGACTCTGGACGTTTGCAAGCCGAGAAGAAGGGTCTCCACCCGAAACATCACCCATCCATATTCTCACGACATGCTGCCTGACCCGTTGAGTTACTCCAGCACTCTGTGTCCTTTTGTGTATTAACCAGTGTCTGCAGTTGCTTTTTTCCATAACCAGAAGCTAGGAGCTGGCTCCCTCACTTACACCACTTCCAAGGTAGGGTCTTGTTCTCACCGTGTGTAGGAAGGAACTGCAGATGCTGGTTTAAACCGAAGATAGACACAAAAGGTCCCTGGCACTGAAAGGCAGTAGGTTTTCCATTTGGCTAAAGAGCATCAGGAAATCAGAGGTAGGCAAAATGCTGGAGTAACTCAGAGGGTGAGGCAGCATCCATGCAGAGAAGAAAGAGGCGATGTTTCGGGTCGAGACCCTTCTTCAGACTGATGTCGGGGGGTGGGGGGGTGGGATAAAGATAGGAAGAGGAGGAGACAGTAGGCTTGTGGGAGAGCTGGGAAGGGGAGGGGAAGGAGGGAGCAAGCAAGGACTACCTGAAATTAGAGAAGTCAATGTTCATACCACTGCGGGGGTATGGGGGCTTGTGCCTTCCCGAGCCCCCATTCGCTGTGATGGTATTTCGGTCACAGTCACAGAGACCGACGTCAGGAAATCCTTCAGAGGGGTGAACCCTCGGAAAGCGCCTGGACCTGATGGTATACCCGGTCGTGTTCTTAAAACCTGTGCGGACCAACTGGCTGGAGTTTTTACGGACATTTTCATCCTCTCACTTCTGAGGTCTGAGGTTCCCACCCGCTTCAAAAGGGCATCAATAATACCGGTGCCCAAGAAGAGCAAGGTGACGTGCCTCAATGACTATCGACCTGTGGCACTAATGCCTGTGGTGATGAAGTGCTTCGAGAGGTTGATAATGGCGCAAATCAACTCCTACCTCGACAAAAACCTGGACCCACTGCAGTTCGCTTACCGCCACAACAGATCAACAGTGGATGCGATCTCGCTGGCCCGCCACACCGCTCTGGACCACTTGGACAACAAAAACTCAAATGTCAGGCTGTTATTCATTGACTACAGCTCGGCATTTAATACAATCATCCCCTCCAAGCTGGTTACCAAACTCGCAGAACTGGATCTCTGCGCATCCCTCTGCAATTGGATCCTCGACTTCCTCATTCACAGACCACAGACTGTTCGTATTGGTGGAAATGTGTCAGCCTCGATAACAATCAGCATGGGAGCACCTCAAGGCTGTGTGCTCAGCCCCCTGCTGTACCCACTCTATACTCATGACTGTGTAGCCCGTCATAGTGTGAACTCCATCATCAAGTTCGCTAACGACACCACTGTTGTGGGACGTATCACTGATGGGGATGAGTCGGAGTACAGAAGAGAGATCGAGCGACTGTTCATATGGTGCCAGCACAATAGCCTGGCCCTCAACACCAGCAAAACCAAGGAACTGATTGTGGACTTTGGAAGGAGTAGGATGGGGACCCACAGTCCCGTTTATATCAATGGGTCGATGGTTGAAAGTGTCAAGAGTTTCAAATTCCTGGGCGTGCACATCTCTGAAGATCTTTCCTGGTCCGAGAACACTGATGCAATTATCAAGAAAGCTCATCTGCGCCTCTACTTCCTGAGAGGATTACGGAGAGTCGGTTTGTCAAGGAGGACTCTCTCTAACTTCTACAGGTGCACAGTAGAGAGCTTGCTGACCAGTTGCATCGTGGCTTGGTTCGGCAACTTGAGCACCCAGAAACAGAAAAGACTACAAAAAGTAGTAAACACTGCCCAGTCCATCATCGGCTCTGACCTCCCTTCCATCGAGGGGATCTACCGCAGTCGCTGCCTCAAAAAGGCTGGCAGTATCATCAAGGACCAACACCACCCTGGCCACACACTCATCTCCCCACTACTTTCAGGTAGAAGGTACAGGAGCCTGAAGACTGCAACGACCAGGTTCAGGAATAGCTACTTCCCCTCAGCCATCAGGCTATTAAACTCGGCTCGGACAAAACGCTGAACATTAATAGCCCATTAACTGTTTGTTTGCACTTTATCAGTTTATTTATTCATGTGTGTATATATTTATATAATGGTACTAGACTAAGTGAGACCCGTTGGGTCCCAGCATCACACAGGAGGGCTGGTCACCAGCGCAATATTCCACCTCTCCACCAATTCCAATATTGCTCGCCAGTGCGGGGGGGGGGGAGTTTCTGTTGTGCTAGTATGGGTGATGCGGGCCGAAGGTACTGGTTTCCAGAGGGCTAGTATAGACATTGTGGGGCGAATGGACTCTTGGGCTGGCAGCCAACTGTTGCAATGATTTTAAAAGCCAAACCATGGAAAAACTATTTGGCTGCAGCCACCTGACAACCAAAATCCATTTTGTGAACACAAACTCTTTAAAAAGGCGAGGCAAACAATTGGGCTGCAGCCACCCGACAACCAAAATCCATTTTGTGAACACAAACTGTTTAAAAAGGCGAGGCAAACAATTGGGCTGCAGCCACCCAACACAACCAAAATTCATTTTGTGAACAAAAACTCTTTAAAAAGGCGAGGCAAAAAATTGGGCTGCAGCCACCCAACAACCAAAATTCATTTTGTGAACACAAACTTTTTAAAAAGAAGGTAACAATTTGGCAGCTGCCACATCAAGGGGACTCGCCATGGAGTAGACATACGTTCCGTGTTATTCACAGCTCAGAGAGCCGTGACCCTCTCACTTCCTGGGTCTGACAGAGACGGAGTGGGGGCAGCAGAGAGAACAGAGAAAATGGGAAATTTTAAAAAAACATTCATATCTGTTTAATTTTTCATCAATGAGAAAAATCCTCTGGTCCCGGAAGGTGGAGGGGGGTTCTGAGCGAGGTGGCCAAAAATGACGGCCGTAGGTGGCGGCGTTCTCTCGGAAAACGCAGCACAGTGGGCCAAAAGCGGTCAAGATCAGACTTTTAGTAATATAGAAGATATGGACACACTGATCTGTTCTGTATTCATGCCACTATGTTCTGCTGTCCTGAAGCAATGCAAGAATTTCATTGTCCTATCTGGGACACATGACAATAAACTCTCTCGAATCTCTTGAATCTTGAATCTTGAGTGTAAACTACCCAAGCGAAATATGAGGTGCTGCTCCTACAATTTACAGTGGGACACACTTTGGCCATGGAGGAGGTCCAGGACAGTTAGGTCAGATTGGAAATTGAAGTGCTGAGCCACCAGGAGACCAGGTTGGTGTTGGGCGAAGCGATCGCCGAGACTGCGCTTGGAAATCAGATCTGCTTTTGGAACAATTCGAAAATGTCATGTCTCCCACACTGGCGTTAGGTTTTTATTGCAGAGTTATTTAATTAACTGACTTTTTCAAATTCCAAATTGCTTTAGTGACATGTGATCTTATCCTGGCAACATTAATCCTGGCACTGAGACAGTGGTCTATTAAATCAGCCACCTGTCACTGTACCAATTGGTGCTTTAATCTTTCCTAAACCTGTCAAAAGACTTGTATATATATTATGCCTTCTATCACTTTCAAATAATCTTTAGCAATTCACACCCAAGAAAGTACTTTCAAAGTGCGATCAGGACTCTAGTGTAGACGTTTATACATATTGCCAGTTAGCCCAAGGAGCATTGTAATTAATGATCACTCAACAAGACGAATTTGAATATTGATTTCTCTAAAGGGCTTCTCCCACTTGGGCGTCATTTGCGCGTCATTTACGCGACATCTTTTACGCGTCACGCATGCCGTGCATTACGCGTGCATGGTGCATGGTGATGTAGGCAGTGACGCGCGGTCGCGCGCGGCGTCCCAGGATTTTGGGATTCACAAATTCTTCGTGACGCGCAAATGACGCCCAAAGTGGCCCTTAACGTCAAGTAACCCTTGCATCCCCCCTCTCTCCATCCCTCCCCCACCCAAGTCGTACCAGCTTCCAAGACTTGTTGAGTCTCATTGTCTGATCTCGTTTTCACCTAAGCCACAGCTAGCAATGGCCTGTTTCCTTCATCATCATTACTTTTTTGCATATCTTTCATTCATTTGTTCTATGTCTCTCTACATCGCCGTCTACATCTCTCGTTTCCCTATCCCCTGACTCAGTCTGAAGAAGGATCGCGATCCGAAACATCACCTATTCGTTTTTCCAGAGATGCTGTCTGTCCCGCTGAGTTACTCCAGCGTTTTGTGTCTATCTTCAGTTTAAACCGGCATCTGCAGTTCCTTCCTACACATAGTAATTAATGACCCAGGGAATCTATTTTTTTACGGACTGGTAATCATTTAGTTTATAAGAATTTATTTTATTTAGATTCTTTTATTTTATTTCGTTTATGTGTCTGAAGAAGGGTCTCGACCCGAAACGTCGCCCAGTCCTTTTCTCCAGAGATGCTGCCTCACCCACTGAGTTACTCCAGCATTTTGTGTCTACAATCATTTAGTTTAGACAATAAACAATAGACAATAGACAATAGACAATAGGTGCAGGAGTCGGCCATTCAGCCCTTCGAGCCAGCTCCGCCATTCAATGTGATCATGGCTGATCATCCCCAATCAGTACCCCGTTCCTGCCTTCTCCCCATATCCCCTGACTCCGCTATCTTTAAGAGCCCTCTCTTGCCCTCTCTTGAAAGCATCCCGAGAAGTCTATCTTCAGTTTAAACCAGCATCTGCAGTTCCTTCCTACACACAGTAATTAATGACCCAGGGAATCTATTTTTCTGATGGTTGTTTCTCTAACCCAATAGCAAAAGGGAATAACCGAACAGAGTCCATTCACTGGGGGCGAAACATAACTTTTCAAAGTACATAATAATTATTTGTCCTTGTATTCTTTACTTTTCTGCTATAAAAATCAATCAACTGTGGGCTTGCTTGTGGCAGTGTCAGGCTGTCCTTGCCTTCATAAGGAATCGAATGTCAGGTCGTGAGATACAACACTGAAACGAGCCCTTCAGCCCGCTGAAGCAACGCCAGCCATCCATCACCAAACACCCGTTCACACACTAGTTTTTAGATTGTTTAGTTTTAGAGACACAGTACGGAAGCAGGCCCTTCGGCCCACCGAGTCCGCGCCGACCAGCGATCCCCTCGCACTAACATTATCCTAGGGACAATTTGTAATTAAACCGAGCCAATTAGCCTACACACCTGTACGTCTTTGGAGTGTAGAAGGAAAGTGGAGAAAACCCACGCAGGTCACGGGGAGAACGTACAAACTCCGTACAGACAGCGCCCGTAGTCAGGATCGAAGCTGGGTCTCTGGCGCTGTGAGGCCGCAACTCTGCCAGCTGCGCCGCTGGGCCGTCCGATCTGAACCCAATTCTTCCATTCACTTAAACAGAACTTCAGAGGATTACAAATGACATGTCGTTGCCAGATTCTCATATGGGCAGTTTACTTTAGACTTTAGAGATACAGCGCGGAAACAGGCCAAACAGCGATCACCCCGTATACTAACCCCAACCTACACGCCAGAGGCAACTTACAATTTTACTGAAGCCATTTAACCAACAGACCTGTACGGCGCAGAAACAGGCCCTTAAGCCCACCGGGTCCGCCCCGACCAGCGATCTCCGCACACTAGCAATATCCTACTCACACCAGGGACAATCTACCGGTTTACCAAAGCCACTCAACCTACAAACCTGCACGTCCTTGGAGTGAGGGTGGAATCCGGAGCACCCGGAGAAAACCCACGCAGGTCACGGGGAGAACGTGCAAACTCCGTACAGACAGCGCCCGTAGTCAGGATCGAACCCGGGTCTCCGGAGCTGCAAGGCAGCGGCTCTACCGCTATCCCACTGTGCCACCGGACAAAGGTGGCATCAAGGACGAGATCCTGCCATTTGGTCGTGAGATAACCACGGCGATGGCGTCATGGGGATTTATTTTCATATTGAGCTGAAATTCAAATTTGCACGAAGGTTTTTGAACAAAGAGCCAGGGGCAGCACAGTTTGCAAACTGCAGCCAAGAGATGTCAATAACAAATTCAGTTGGGAAAGAATAAAAATAAGTAATGACTGATGACGGCGGCAAGGTGGAGTAACAGGTAGAGCCAGAGGCACCGGTTCAATACTGACCCTGGGTGCTGTCTGTGTGGAGTTTGTACGCTCCCCTCTGTGGCCGCCTGGGCTTGCTGTGGGTGCCCCGGTTTCCCCCCCACATCCCAAATAAGTGTGGGTTTGTAGGTTAATTGGCCCTCTGTAAATTGCCCCTAGCCTGTAGGGAGTGGGTGAGAAAGCGGGATAACGTTGAATTAGTGCGGAATGGTCGGCATGGACCTGATGGGCTGAAGGGCCTGTTTCCACGTAGTATCTCTGAGCTAAACCCGCTTCAGATGGGAACCAACACAAAACATCGGATGCTGCAGCTGGAAATGGGGTGGCGGGACTGTCATATGAGGAAAGATTGAAAAGACTAGGCTTGTATTCACTGTAGTTTAGAAGGATGAGGGGGATCTTATAGAAACATATAAAATTATAAAAGGACTGGACAAGCTAGATGCAGGAAAAATGTTCCCAATGTTGGGTGAGTCCAGAACCAGGGGCCACAGTCTTAGAATAAAGGGGATGTCATTTAAGACTGAGTTAAGAAAAAACTTTTTTACCCAGAGAGTTGTGAATTTATGGAATTCCCTGCCACAGAGGGCAGTGGAGGCCAAATTACTGGATGGATTTAAGAGAGAGTTGGATAGAGCTCTAGGGGCTAATGGAGTCAGGGGATATGGGGAGAAGGCAGGCACGGGTTATTGATAGCGGACGATCAGCCATGATCACAATGAATGGCGGTGCTGGCTCAAAGGGCCGAATGGCCTCCTCCTGCACCTATTTTCTATGTTTCTATGTTCCTAGGAAAGGTCAATGACCTGAAACGTCAACTCTGCCTCTTCCTCCAGAGATGCTGCCTGACCTGACGAGAAGTTTATGTTTCGTGTTCAGATTTACAGCAGCCCCCTGCATCTTGCATTCGCATGAAACATTTCTGAAGTGGGACTGTGATATTTTGATGAAACCAAGTACCATGATTGTAATTTAAAATATTGATGAAAGAGCGGAAGGTATGAAAGCGAACTGCCCAAAAAAAAAAATATTGGGATCTTTTGAAAACAGCTCACTGAGCCAGCATCCTCTGTTCTTCAACCCAGATTGCATTTCGCGAGGCCCTTGTTCAACTCCCATGAAGAAAGGAATGGAGATGAAAGAATTTCCAGTTTTTGATTTCAGTATTTCGATTACTCTCAGTTTATTGATCATTACTTCACAGTGGTAGATTTCTCAGCTGCTGAACAGGATTTTTGATTAGCAGTCTCCGACCACTGCAATATCAGAGTGAGGAATATCAGAAGCATTCACAAAGAATGTTACGCTTGTCTGGTGGTGAATTACACAAGTTCTAGAATCACCAGAACCAGACATCTCCAGTTGCAGTAAGCCCTTTGAGGCATTGTTTCCAACTCTGATTGATTTGAAGTTTTAGTTTATTTTGTTTTAGTTTTAGAGATACAGCACAGAAACAGGCCCTTTGGCCCACCCAGTCCGCAACGACCAGCGATCCCCGCATATCAACACTATCCGACACCCACTAGGGCCAATTCACACTCATACCGAGCCAATTAACCTACAAGCCTGTACGTCTTTGGAGTGTGGGAGGAAACCAACGTTCTCGGGGGAAAACCCACGCGGTCACGGGGAGAGCGTGCAAACTCCATACAGACAGCACCCGTGGTCGTGATTGAACCCGTGCCTCTGGCGCTCGAAGCACTGAAAGGCAGCGACTCTTCCGTTGCGCCACCGTGCCCGCTCGAATGTGCAGGAAGGAACTGCAAATGCTGTTTTGCACCGAAGGTAGACACAAAAAGCTGGAGTAACTCAGCGGGACAGTCAGCATCTCTGGAGAGAAGGAATGGGCGAGGTTTCAGGTCGAGACCCTTCTTCTGGTCTGAAACGTCACCCGTTCCTTCTCCCCAGAGATGCTGCCTGTCCCGCTGAGTTACTCCAGCATTTTGCGTCGATCTGATTGACTTCATTCATTGAAGGACACAGCGTGGAAACAGACCCTTCGGCCTCCTTGCAAACTGTGAACGCAGACCAGACCATCACACAAACCAACCTCCCTGCCATTGAAGAAGGGTTTCGACCCAAAACGTTGCCTATTTCCTTCGCTCCATAGATGCTGTCTCACCCGCTGGGTTTCTCCAGCATTTCTGCCTACCTCCCTTCCATTGACTCCATCGACATCCCACGCACCCCCTGCGAGGCCAGCAGCTTAATCAAGGACGAGTCGCACGCCGGCCACTCCCTCCTCCCCTCCCCCATCGGGCAAAAGGTTTAGATACTCTTCCAGATTCAGGGACGGTTTCTTCCCACCTTTTAACAGGCAACTGAACCATCGTATCACCGACAAGAGAGCAGATCTGAGCTACCATCCACCTCATTTTGAAGATCCTCGGACTATCTTTGATCTGACTTTATCTTGCAGTAAATGTTATTCATGTTGCTCCCTTTATCACGTACTTGTGCGCAGCGTATAGCCCGATTGTAATCAAGCATCGCCACCATTCCGCTGACTGGATAGCACGCGACAAAAAGCTTTTCTCTGTCCCTCGGTATAGTGACAATAAACTAGGCTAAACTAAACCCTACCGTGGGGAAGAAGGTTCTGAGAATTGCAACACGATTACAGAGAAATCTGAGGTGTTGCATTTTGGAAAGCCTACGGTGGGCAGGACCTACGCTGGGGAGCCCTGGGGAGAGTTTGTAGAGCAGAGGGATCTAGGAGTGTAGGTACATGGTTCCCTGAAGGTGGCGTCACAGGTAGATGGGGTGGCCGGAACGACTTTTGGCCCTTTGACTTCATGTGTCAGAGTGCTGAGTATAGATGTTGGGAGGTCATGTTGCAGTTACACAAGAGGGAGGCGAGGCCGCATTTAGCGTAAGTAAGTCATTTTTATTTACGTAGCACTTTTAAATCAAATCACGTTGAAGCCTAAGTGGTTTACCGAGGAAAAAAATTAGATTATCATACATCCATATAAAATAAAGAAGACACAATACACCATAGGTCCACCGACAGCTGAATCAACACTTTCCACAGTGAGGGAAGGCTCCGGTTCCCTCCCACCCTCCAAAGACGTGCAGGTTTGTAGATTAATTGGCTTCAGTAGAATTGTAAATTGTCCCTAGCGTGTAGGATAGTGTGAGTGTACGATGGTCGGCGCGGACCCGGCGAGCCGAAGGGCCTGATCTGCATTGTATCAATAAAGTCTGTGGAGTCCGTGGAATTCACCGCCACAGACGGCTGCGGAGGCCAAGTCAATGGATATTTTTAAGACGGAGATTAACGGATTCTTGATTAGTACGGGTGTCCGGGGTTGTGGGGAGAAGGCGGGAGAATGGGGTTGAGAGGGAGAGATAGATTAGCCACGGTTGAAATCCGGAGAAGACTTGTAAATTGTCCCTAGTGTGTAGGATAGCGCTAGTGTACGGGGTGATCGCTGGTCGGCGCGCACTCGGTGGGCCGTAGGGCCTGTTTCCACGCTGCATCTCTAGAGGCTAAAGTCTAAAAAAGTCTCAAGTGTGGTTATAGCAATTGGTGCTTTTGTAGTTATTAATATCCAGGACTCGTGCAGATATTATGCATCACTTTAGTAGAGCTGGCACACAGTGCGAGATTTATATTCATGGCAACTCTTACTTTCCATTAAAATCTAACATGCTGGGCAAATACCTCGGCACGCATCTGTGACTCGGCCATTCCTGGGTGTCACAGCAGTTGTATTTGTCAATCTGTCATAATATTATAAAGGTGAAGTTACGTGCAAAAATGTTTGTGCGTGAGTGGAGAATTGACTGGTGCAGGTTTGGTTTAGTTTAGAGATACAGCGCGGAACCCTTCTTTGCATAATCCACCCTCCGTGGGAGGAGCACGAAAGCCACCGAGCTCGGCCCCGAAGATGGGAGAATCGGGAAGGAGGGTGCCACTGGCGATGATGGACAGGGGAGGGGCCGGGGAATTACCTCCAGCCCCCGGGACAACAGAGGGGGTCGGGTGAGGAGAGGAGAGGAGAGGGACATAGGTAGGCGGGCTGAGCGGGTCAAGGGCGACGGAGGAGGCCGTGCAGCAGCCTGGGGCTCGCCTGGTTCAGGAGCTGCTCCAGTACATCGAGCACGTGGGCCGGACCTTGGACGTTTACAAGTTTGGACCCGAAACGTCACCCATCCATGTTCTCCGGAGATGCTGCCTGACCTGCTGAGTAACTCCAGCACTTTGTGTCCTTTTGTGTATTAACTAGGATCTGCCCTTTTTTATTTCTCTAGTTAGATTTAACAGGATACAAAGCTTTTCACTCTATGTCAACACGGTGGTGTAGCGGTAGAGTTACTGTCGCACAGCGCCAGATACCCGGGTTCGATCCCGACCACGGGTGCTGTCTGTACGGAGTTTGCACGTTCTCCCCGTGACCTGCGTGGGTTTTCTCCGAGATCTTTGCTTTCCTCCCACACTCCAAAGACGTACAGGTTAATTTGCTTGGTGTAAATGTAAATCTGTCCCAAGTGTGTGTTGGGTAGTGTTAATGGTGCGGACTCAGGGGGCTGAAGGGACTGCTTCTGCGCTCTATCTCTAAACTAAACTAAATCTGACAATAATAAACCAAATCCAACATTATCAAAAAGACATTAAAAACTCGCCGTTCATTTATCACCAATTGCCTTTGTTATCGCTGCAACAGAATAGAATCGGTCTAGATAGACACAACATGCTGGAGTAACTCAGCGGGACCCGCAGCATCTCTGGATAGAAGGAATTCTTCAGTCTGATGCAGGGTCTTGGCCTGAAATATCACCCATTCCTTCCCTCCAGAGATGCTGCCTGTCCCGCTGAGTTACTCCAGCACTTTGTGTTTATCTTCAATGTAAACTAACATCTGCAGTCCCTTCCTTCACAAAGGTCAGTCTATATTGGTGTGAAAGTGACAATGATCACAGATAACATTAAATTGACACCCTATCCATCATTTCCCTCAATTGTAGAGTGATACAGTGTGGAAACAGGCCCTTCGGCCCAACTTGCCCACACCAGCCATCATGTCCCAGCTACACTAGTCCCACCTTGGTCCATATCCCTCCAAATGTTGGGATAGTCCCAGCCTCAACTACCTCCTCTGGCAGATCGTTCCATACACCCACCACCCTCTGCGTGAAAAAGTGACCCCTCAGAAACCTATTAAATCTTTTCCCCCTCAACTTAAACCGATGTCCTCTGGTCCTCGATTCACCAACTCTGGGCAAGAGACTCTGCACATCCAATGAGAGTGTGGTTCTTAATGAGAGTACGTCCTGTGGACCAGTATCACAGCTCACTCATGGAAACATACTTCAGCTTTATGGCTTTCACGCAAGATAGCACTAACAATGACTTGAAATTACTATCAGCAACATTGGGAGACAACTGCTTATCACACTTCTGCAATGTTTCCCTTCCTCTAGCTCATCTGTGCTAAACATTTCGTGGCTTCACTAAAAGAGTTGACTGAGCGATTTAAAAATCTGCATCGCGTTTATCTGCTGACGCTTGTGACAACAATATCCAAACGCTAAAGCAATAAACATTCATAAATCTCTCGATTGCAAAATTGATGTCACCTTTTCATTTGCCTTTGAACTTTTCCACTCTGCTGCTCCAAGTTAAACTGATTCTCCTCCGCCCAATTTGTGTTCTGGTTTCTCTGGTTCATGACATTCAACTTTATCTTGGGCCGTCGCCAGCCATGTTCTTGCTTTGATCAGCTTCGCTTCCCATGGGGCGGTTTCCACCTCCTGGTTGCAGTCTGGTTTAGTGCCTGCGTCCATCAGCTTATGTGTGGAGTGTGGCCGGTGCTCTCAGGGCAGTCCCACGGGGAGTATTGGCAGCCCATTGTATCCCGTAGGAAGTCACAAAGCCACACGCATGCTCCCTGAACACAGATCAGGAACAGAGTATAACCCTGGCTGATCTTCAACTCTCCGATCCAAAATTACTCAAGGCAGATGGAGTGCACTCATTACCATCCTGATTAAATCAGCTAACTCGGCACAAATCATGACCGCAGCAAACTAAATGTGTCGGCAGGAAGGAACTGCAGGTGCTGGTTTACACCAAGGATAGACACGAAATGCTGGAGTAACTCAGCGGGACGGGCAACATCTCTGGAGCGAAGGGAGGAGCGGCGTTTCGAGTTGAGACCCTTCTTCAGACGTCACCCATTCCATCTCTCCAGAGATGCTGCCTGAACCGCTGAGTTACTCCAGCATTTTTGTGTTTATCTTCCCTGCAAACTAACATCATTTTAATTGCAGGGAATTGTGGAGGCAGGCCGGATCATCACGCGAACCCTGACTCCATTTACACCCCTCACTGCACAATCAAGGACGGGTCACACCCTGGCCACTCCCTCTTCCTGCCTCTCCCATTCGGCAAGAGGTGCAGAAGTGTGAAAACGCACGCCTTCAGATCCAGGGACAGTTTCTTCCCAGCTGTTATCAGGCAACTGAACCACCCTACTGCAACTGTACAGCAATTCTGAGCTGCTATCTACCTTGTTGGAGACCCTCGGACTATCTTTGATCGGACTTTACATGCTTTACCTCGCGCTAAACGCTATTCACGATATTCCCTTTATCATGTTCCTGTACACTGTGAACGGCTCGATTGTAATCATGTGTTGTCTTCCCGCTGACTGGTTAGCACGCAACAACAGCTTTTCACTGTACCTCGGTTACACGTGACAATTAACTAACTCAACTACATTTTTAATTTAAGATAGACACAAAATGCTGGATTAACTCAGCGGGTCAGGCAGCATCTCTGGAGAGAAGGAATGGGTGACGTTGTGTCCCACTGAATTACTCCAGCATTTTTGTGTCCATCGACAGGTACATGGACAGGGCAGGTTTGGAGGGATAGGGGCCAAACGCAGGCAGAGAAGGAATTGGGTAACGTTTTGGGTTGAGACCCTTCTTCAGGCTGAGAGTCAGGGGAAAGAGACAGGAGAGATACGGAAGGGGGCAAAGACCATGTAAGGTGAGAAAAGGACAAATCAAAGATGCCAACGAGGTGCACGAACAGTAACATTAATCAGGAGGACAGTGAAACCTGTGGGTGAACTCGGCTGGGGGGAGGGACAGAGCGAGAGGGAAAGCAGGGGTTACTTGAAGTTAGAGAAGTCAATGTTCATACCGCTGGGGTGTGAGCTGGCCAAGCAAAATATGAGGTGCTGCTCCTCCAATTGGTGTTTGGCCTCCCTCTGACTGTGCAAGAGGACTTGATAAGCGACTGCGAAACTCGTCACGATGTCTCGCGGTCCTTGTGCATCAACTTTGAATTTGAAGGTCTCTAGAAAGATAGATTTCCCGTTTCCCAGCTCTTTCCAAATATTTCGTCGGCCAATCTGACATCTCGTTTTGAATACAGAGGACGCATTTCTGTTCAAAGTTCATCATGTTGCTCTAATTAGCTACAGACTATGTTTCCCTCCATAATTGGTTTTAGGCCACGATTGAATGGATTCCAGATTGTTTCGGGAAAGGCCAGGAAGAATCTATTCTTAAAATACATCCCACAAAATCCGCTCAGCATTTCCAAATGTTTTGCTAGTTTGATTTCATCACAAACAGCGGGCGGCTCGAAAACATTTCCAGACAAAGATTTATTTTTCCCTGGATAGAACGAACGGGCGACGTTTCGGCCCGAGACCCTTCTTCAGACTCGGGACGAGACCCGAAGCGTCACCCATTCCTTCTCTCCAGAGATGCTGCCTGTCCCGCTGAGTTACTCCAGCATTGTCCGTCGAACTTCAGTGTGAACAAGCATCTGCAGTTCCTTGCTACACAAGATTTATTTTCTGTTTAGGATATGAACAGCATTAAGCAGGTAACCCTTAATTGCCCATGACTGTGAACTCCTCGCTTGTTCTATAATTCACATGTGTAGCAGGCTTTAGCTGATCCAAGGAATTAAAGTATTTTTTTCTTTCAATGTGGAACAAAATTCTCTTGACGCCGTGGGTATGTGAATGGGCCATGAATGTGCTACAGTCTGTGTCTAAGGTCCTTACACGTGAAGCAAGTGGTTTATACCCGGATGTGGGCATTGTAAGATTCTTCGGAATTACGCTGGGGCAGATAGTAGATCGTATCCGGATCTGTGGCTCTGCGAGGCAGCAACTCTACCGCTGTGCCACCGTGCACCGCCCACCAATATAGGAATGTACGACAGGACACATTTGGTGCCTTGCCCCAGCCAAGCAGATGAGAGATGGTGCGGGATGGTGATTAGGGCATCTGTCTCCCTTAGGTCCAAAACCAAGGCCAACAGAGCTCATGAAGGTGTCTATCTCAAAATGCAACTTGGAAAGGAACAAAATGCTTTTTCTAAGGAGTGATGATTTTACCACAACGGGAAGCATGCAAGAGCAGAACTCTGCTCAAACTCTGCTCGGTGGAATTCTCTGCCTCGGAGGGCGGTGGAGGCAGGTTCTCTGGATGCTTTCAAGAGAGAGCTAGATAGGGCTCTTAAAAATAGCGGAGTCAGGGGATATGGGGAGAAGGCAGGAACGGGGTACTGATTGGGGATGATCAGCCATGATCACATTGAATGGCGGTGCTGGCTCGAAGGGCCGAATGGCCTACTCCTGCACCTATTGTCTGTTGTCCAGGTCCATTTTTACAATTTTTTCCAAAACCAATTCACCTACAGACCTGCACGTCTTTGGAGCGTGGACGGAAACCAGAGCCCCTGGGGAAAACCCACGCAGGTCACCGGGGGAACGTACAAACTCCGTACAGACAGCACCCAGAGTCAGGATCAAACCCGGGTCTCTGGCGCTGTGAGGCAGCAACTCTACCGCTGCGCCACCTTGCCACCCAAAGCTGGACAAAGGAATGTAAAACATGCCAAATATGGTGCGGTGGGGATGGCCCAGCAGATGAGAGTTTGCGTGGGTCGGTGATCAGGCAACGGGAAGCTCAGAGGCCCAGACTCACGGCTGTCCTTGTTTCCTGACTAGCGTCTAAGTTCAGAGGCAATTAGAGATGGATAATAAATACTGGCATTGCCCGCAACAGCTACATCTCATGAATGGGCAGAGAATGATTCACAATCGGCCCTGGCACACGAGCCAAACATGAGCTGACAGCAACAGATTTAGAGCTTTCTTCAACTGTTTGTCCAATTGTCTGCGCTGCCCGAGGTGCAAAATACACGGGCAGCGCAGAGAGCGCTTCACGCATCGGCAGATCACTCTGCACACGCAACAGCAGCCCCACTGGAAAAGATTGACTGCAGCTCATCAAAATGCAAATGCAAATGCAAACATCAGGAGGACACGGTTGCACTATTCTGAGCTGATCAAACACAACGCCACTTTGTAAAGTGGCAGAAATGCAGGATCGATGATTTCAAGCGGACATCAGTTTTATTTTACAACCCTCCGTGCAGCTTCTGCATCTCCAACTCAAGTCGGCAAACTTTCACTCCTCGCGCATCGAGCATTAAAACAATATTTTGGAACAGGTCTGTTTCGTTCAGTTCAGCTCAGTTTATTGTCACGTGGTTGTGTCAGGGGTTATGGGGAGAAGGCAGGAGAAATGGGGTTAGGTACAGTGTCAAGTTTTTGTCGCGTGCTATCCAGTCAGCAGAAAGACACCACGTGCTTACAATCGAGCCATTTGCAGTGTGTGCAGTAGATGCACGATAGGGGAATTACGTTTAGTGCAAGGTCGAGTCAGCAAAGTCCGATCAAGGATAGTCTGAGGGTCACCAAGGTATGATGTGGGGCTTTATGGGACTTTATTTTCCACATGTACTGAGGTACAGTGCAATTCATTCTTCTATACAGTTCGGGCCAAGTATCACTACACAATAGCACTTTGACACATATTAGATGAGCATCTAAGAAGGAACTGCAGATGCTGGAAAATCGAAGGTAGACAAAAGTGCTGGAGAAACTCAGCGGGTGCAGCAGCATCGATGGAGCGAAGGAAATGGGCAACGTTTCGGCCCGAAACGTTGCCCATTTCCTTCGCTCCATCGATGCTGCTGCACCCGCTGAGTTTCCCCAGCACTTTTGTCTACCTATTAGACGAGCGTCTCAGATACAGCACAAGTGAACTTTGGAAGCATGACCTGTTCGGAAGATTGGACAGGAAAAGTCATTTTTGGTGTGATTGAAGTTTACCGAGTAGGTGAAAAGCCTGGTTAGAGTGGATGTGGAGAGGACGTTCCCACCAGCGGAAGAGTCTAGGACCAGAGGGCGCAGCCTCAGAATAAAAGGATGTACCTTTAAAAAGGAGATGAGGACTAATTTCTTTAGTCAAGGGGGGTAAATCTGTGGAATTAATTGCCAAAGACTGCTGTTGAGGCCCAAGTTAATTGATATTTTCATGCGGAGATTGATAGCAGCTGATCAAATTAGCACACTGAACTGGACACAAGGAACTTCAGATGCTGGTTACAAAAAAAAAAGACAAAGTGCTGGAGTAACTACTGGGATAGTCCAATTTGTCTGCATTTGGTCCATAGCCCTCGTGATTAGTGCGGGCGTCAGGGGTTATGGGGAGAAGCAGGAGAATGGGGTTGAGAGGGAGAGATAGATCAGCCACGATTGAATGGCGGGGTAGACTTGATGGGCTGAATGGACCAATTCTGCCCCTATGAGTAATGAACATGAACTTATGAGCACCCACTCACCAATAACTCGCTCATCCAGTTCCAGATAGGATTTGTCCGGGGCATCTCAAGTCTAAATCCCATCACGTCCTCGGTTCAAAGTTGGACAAAAGTCGCTGACTTCCAGAGTTCGTGTGATAGAGTCATAGAGTCACAGAGCTAGACAACACACAAACAAACCCTTCAAAAACATAGAGCTGTACAGAAATAGACACAAAGTGCTGGAGTGACTACTGGGATAGTCTAATTTGTCTGCATTTGGTCCATAGCCCTCTGAGCCCTTCCTAAGTTCACGCCAACCGGTGATCGCCCCGTCCGTTCGCACTATCCTACACGCTAGGGACAATTTACAACTTTTACCAAAGCCAAATTAACCTACAAATCTGTACGTCTTTGGAGTGTGGGAGGAAACCGGAGCAGCCGGAGAAAACCCACGCGGGTCACGGGGAGAACAATAGACAATAGGTGCAGGAGTAGGCCATTCGGCCCTTCGAGCCAGCACCGCCATTCAATGTGATCATGGCTGATCATCCACAATCAGTACCCCGTTCCTGCCTTCTCCCCATATCCCCTGTACAAACTCCGTACAGACAGCCCCCGAGGTGAGGATCGAACCCGGGTCCCTGGAGCTGTAAAGGGCCTGTCCCACTGTACGAGGTAATTCAAGAGCTCTCCCGAGTTTAAATAAAAATCAAACTCGTGGTAATGTACGTTGCAGGGTACGTCGGAGCTCGGGACGTCTCTTAGCGGCTCGTAACGCTAACGGCAGGTACTCGGGAAACGCGTTAAGCTCGTAAAGATTTTTCGACATTTTGACAAATGTCCACGAGAGCCCCAAGTACCTACGAGCGGCTATTACCGTAATCCTCCGAGTTCGAATCAGGGGAAACTCGGGAGAACTCTTGAATTACCTCGTACAGTGGGACAGCCCCTGAAGGCAGCAACTCTGCCGCTGCGCCACCGTGCCGCCCCTTCCTGACTCTTACACTCAATGTCTCATCCAATGTAGGCGAGCATCAGCTCCGTGCTGCAAACCTACTGATGCATACAAGTGCCTTCAGGGTGCCGTGATGTGTACGTTGCAAAGAATGATGAATTAGCTAACGGTACTTAATTTGAACTATGCGCACATCATCGCCAGCGAGAACGAACTCAGTAAGTCATCTATCACAAGCAAAATAGTTTCACTCGTGTCACATTAAGACAAATAGACTTTTACTTTAGTCTCTCTCCTTTATTTTGAAGTTCCACTTTGCCGCTGAGAATGTGGGGCTTTTATCAGTGAGAACTCTGAGCATAAATGTATTTGTGATTAACCATTCCACAAATGCTTCCTGTTCTGGGGTGACAGTCACCTGCTACAGTACATTTGTGACTCTATTGGCTTGAACGCCTCATGAAACCAAGATTTTTCCCAGTGCTTGAAGCTGATCCACAGGACAGCAGCCCAATGATCCCGCAATCACCAGAGGAGATTTACGCACTTCCTTGCGCTAGCTAACCTGGGTGATCAGTACGGGTGTCAGGAGAAATGGGGTGAGGGGGGAGTGGTAGATCAGCCTCGATTGAATGGCGGGGTAGACTAGTTTTAGTTTTAGAGATACAGCGCGGAAATAGGTCCTTCGGCGCACCGGGCCCGCACCGACCAGCGATCCCCGCACGTTAACGCTATCCTACACACACTGGGGGACATTTATAACAATCCAATTGACCTACAAACTTGCAGGCCTTTGGAGTGTGGGAGGAAACCGAAGATCTCGGAGAAAACCCCCGCAGGTCTGGGGTGGGAAAGACAGCACCCGTAGTCGGGATCGAACCCGGGTCTCCGGTGCTGTCACCGCTGCACCACCGTGCCACCCTACGATGGGCCGAATGGTCTAATTCTGCTCCTATCGCTTATGAACTTATGAAGCTGAGGGATATTTGGTGACGGAAACAGCGCTTTGTCAAGCACCCGGGCGAGACAATCGCGCTGAAGAATTCTCACATGAAACCCAAACAGTTGCTGCAAAAATTCAGACGGGTTGTACAAACAAATTAATCCATTGGCAACGTCTTAAAAACAAACTGGTCCAAACCTGCATGCAGCATTACCTAGACAACATTCAGGCATGGATTGAGAGGTGGTGAGTAAAATTGCATTGAAGAAGATTGTTACCTCTCACTAGACCAATGGTTCAATTTATGATCTGAAGAAGGGTCTTGGCCCGAAACGTCACCCATCCCTTCTCTCCAGAGATGCTGCCTGTCCCACTGAGTTACTCCAGCATTTTGTGTCTAACTTCGATTTAAACCGGCATCAGCTTTCCTACACAGCTCAATTTCTCAGTTTAGTTAATTTCACGTGTATCGAGGTACAGTGAAGAGCTTTAGTTGCGTGCTAACCAGTCAGCGGAAAGACAATACATGATTACAGTCGAGCCATTTACGTGCCCAGGCCCAACATGATAAGGGAATAACGTTTAGTGCAAGGTAAAGCCAGCAACGTCTGAATACGGATCGTCCAATGAGGTAGATAGTAGTTCAGCACTGCTCTCTGGTTGTGGTAGGATGGTTGAGTTGCCTGCTAACAGACGTGAAGAAACTGTCCCTGAATCTGCAGGTGTTCGCTGGTTCAATAAAGCGGAAAAGATAGACCAGCCACGATTGAATGGCGGAGTAGACTTGATGGGCCAAATGGCCTAATTCTGCCCCTATCACTTCTGAACATAAACTTATGAAACAGGTTCTTCAGCCCACCTTGCCCTTTGATGACCATGCTGCCTATTTACACTAATCCCATTTGCCCTCGTGAAGCCTCTATTTTAGTTTAGCTTTCGTTTGGAGATACAGAGTGGAAACAGGTCCTACCGCCCATCAGGTCCGCGCCGACCAGCGATTCCCGCACACTGACACTACTCTCAATGGTACTTTATGGTCACACGTACCGAGGTACAGTGAAATGTATTTTTGTCTAGGACCAGAGACCAGAGCCTCAAAGTAAATGGACACACCTTTAGAAAGGTGATGAGGAGGACTTTCATTCGTCAGAGGGTGGTGAATCTGTGGAATTCTTTGCCGCGGCAGGCTGTGGAGGCAAGTCATTGGGTATTTTTTAGGCGGAGGTAGATAGATTCCTGATTTGTACAGGTACCAGGGGTTATGGGGAGAAGGCAGGAGAATGGGGTTGAGAGGGAAAGATGGATCAGCCTTGATTGAATGTCAGAGTAGACTTGATGGGACAAATGGCCTAAGTCTGCTCTTATGACTTAAGAATTTATGGACTTATGAAGTCAGGACAACGGGAGGCAAATGCTGACAAAGGTGATATCACTCACACAAATGACCAGCAGACACCTGTCCATGTTCTCCAGAGACGCTGCCTGCCCCGCTGAGTTACTCCAGCACTTTGGGTCTTTTCCTGGAAAATGGCATCTGCAGTTCGTTTGCGTCAACATTAGATTTGACTGTTAGACACCATTAGAGGATGTTTCAATGTTCAGCATTCCTTATGACATTCCTAAGGATAGGAACGTTAGAGGAACCCACCTAGGAACGAAGATGGACACAAAAAGCTGGTGTAACTCAGCGGGACAGTTAGCATCTCTGGAGAGAAGGTCGGGTCGAGACCCTGCTTCAGACTGAGAGCCAGGGGAGAGGGAGAAACAGAGGTATGGAAGGGTGAAGTGTGAAAACAAAAGATCAAAGGGGACTGGAACAAGCTAGTGAGCCTCTGAGTGATGCAACTTCTGGTGGACACTGGCCAAGCCAGTGGGATGATGTCCAATCTACCCCCACCACGACCCCCCTCCCCACCTCCCCTACCCTCCTCATCAAAGCACAGCAAGATCCTAGAAGGTTCCTCTTCACAATGACTTATATAGTTCAGGTATATCCCATTCAACCAAGAAAGTTGCACATTGCACCTTATTTATATTCAACATAAGAAATCTAATGTTGACGCAAGGAACTGCAGATGCCAGCTTCCCGAAAAAGACCCAAAGTGCTGGAGTAACTCAGCGGGACAGGCGGCGTCTCCGGAGAACATGGATAGGTGACGCTTTGGGTCAGAATGAAGAAAGGTCTCGACCTGAAACGCCACCTTATCCATGTTCTCCTGAGATGCTGCCTGACCCGCTGAGTTACTCCAGCACTTTGTCTTTTGTTATATAAGAAATCTATTTTAAGCTACAGTTTAATGCCACACTTGCTCAATAATAGCATGTCGGAGCAGAAGTGGTTGCCAACTTCCCTCCCAATAAATCAATATTTATTTCTCCGCACAACGTGGAGCTGCTTGGACCCGTTTCATCCCATAGTGCCTTATTCTGGCTTTAACCAATAGTAAAGGTAAGATATGAGACAGAGTAATGTGGTCGGTGGAATCCTTCCAGCCAATGAATCATGCTACTACTTATAGTTGAACTTTAATTACACTTCCACCTCCAACTCCTCAATTCATTATTTTCTCTGGTCAGTCGATGCTGCAGTTTTATGTACATTTAACGTGCACACACTCCACTCAAAAACATGAACGAATATTTCCATTGCCAAAGTCTATTTCCATGCACGCTTTCCATTCTCAAAGTCACCCTCCTTTTCCCTTGTTCACAGAGTCATAGACCTGGGCAACACAGAAAGGAGAGAGGAAAAGATAGATCAGCCACGATTGAATGGCGGAGTAGACTTGATGGGCCGAATGGCCTAATTCTGCCCCGATCACTTCTGAACATAAACTTATAAAACAGGCTCTTCAGCCCACCTTGCCCTTTGATGGCCATGCTGCCTATTTGCACTAATCCCATTTGCCCTCGTTAAGCCTCTATTTCAGTTTAGTTTTCGTTTGGAGATGCAGCGCGGAAACAGGTCCTACCGCCCATCAAGTCCGCGCCGACCAGCGATTCCCGCACACTGACACCACCCTACTCACACTAGGGGCAAGTAACATTTATACCAGGCCAATTAACCTGCAAACCTGTACGCCTTTGGAGTGTGGGAGGAAACCGAAGATCTGGGAGAAAACCCACGCGGGTCACGGGGAGAACGTACAAACTCCGTACAGACAGTACCCGTAGTCGGGATCGAACCTCGCACTCTCGCGCTGTAAGGCAACACTTCTTTTCCTATCTAAGATCCTGTCCAAATTAAGCTCATCCAAAATGATGCATTGGTGTCAGTTGGGCTACTTGGTTTCATCCTGTAGGAAGTGAAACATGATCTTCCACAGTTGCTGAGAGTTCATCTGACCTTCCAGCTTGGAACGCAAGTGCCTCTTCATGTTCTTGAAGATCTCCAGCAGGTCGTACCTGGACTTCTTGTATCTTGAGACTAGATTTTAGAGGTAGCGCATGTAAACAGGCCTTTTGGCCCATCGTGTCCGTGCCGACCATCGATCACCCCATACGATACAACACACAAGGGATATTTTTTACAATTTTTGCTGAAGCCAATTGACCTACAAAACCTGTACGTCTTTGTAATGTGGGAGGAAACCGGAGCACCAAGAGAAAACCCACGCGGCCACGGGGAGAACGTACAAACTCTGTGCAGAGAGCACCCGTAGTCAGGATCGAACCTGGTTCTCTGGCGCAGTGGGGCAGCAACTCGACCGCTGCGCCACCGTGCCACACTCGGACCTGTAGGCAAACATTCCAATGTTCTGCAGTTTTTCCAAAATTCTTGCTACCAGCCATTTACTCTCACCCTCTTCACATCAGCCCCCAAATGCACCTCTCAGATGCCTGGCGTGTTTGAAAGAGAAAGACCGACGTAAATATTTCCACAGAATACCCTGACATTTACCATAGACGGCACGGTGGCGCAGCGGTAGAGCTAGTGTCTCACAGCGCCAGAGACCCGGGGTCGATCCTGACCACGGGTGCTGGCAGTACGGAGTTTGTACGTTCTCCCCGTGGCCGCGTGGGTTTTCTCTTGGTGCGTTTGCTCCAAGATCTTCGCTTTCCTCCTGCACTCCAAAGACGTACAGGTTTGTAGGTTAATTGGCTTGGTATAGATGTAAATTGTCCCGAGTGTGTGTGTGTGTGTGTGTGTGTGTGTGTGTGTGTGTGTGTGTGTGTGTGTGTGTGTGTGTGTGTGTGCGTGTGTGTGCGTGTGTGTGTGTGTTGTGTGTGTGTGTGTGTGTGTGTGTGTGTGTGTGCGTGTGTGTGTGTGTGCATGTGTGTGTGTGTGTGTGTGTGTTGTGGGCGTGTGTGTGGGCGTGGTGTGTGGTGTGTGTGTGTGCGTGTGTGGGGAGTGTGTGCGTGTGTGTGTGTGTGAGTGATTGTGTGTGTGTGCGTGTGTGAGTGTGTGTGAGTGTGTGTGAGTGTGCGTGTGTGTGTGTTTGTGTGTGTGCGTGTTGGTGTGTGTGTGTGTGCGCGTGTGTTAGTGTGCGGGGGTCGCTGGTCAGTGCGCACACGATGGGCCAAAGGGCCTGTTTCCGTGCTGCATCTCTAAACTAAACTGAACTTAAAACCTCCATTTTAAACAGCTCAGTGTGACATGTCCTTCCCGAATTTTGACATCTAATTTGACGCTTTTCACATTAAGCATTTTTACAATTTTCTAAATACTGCCTGTCGGAATCTTGTAAAAACACACATTTAACTTCTGTCGTCAGTTTTCGCCACTTTAATCCATCCTTTAAAGCTGAGGTAATTTTGAGATTAGTGTTGCATATAGAAGAGTAATTTATTACCGTAAATATAACCTGCTTTGATCACAAAAATGCTTTCTTCTCACTTTTAATTTCTTTCTGTTGCTCTGTTATAATTATCCTGGTTTTGCAGTTAATGCTACGACACGAAAATTGTCAGCATGCTTGATGGATTTCGCACTAGCAAGTTAATGGAAAGGTGAACCCTTTTATTTCTAACTTCTAAACCTTGCAAACAAAATCCGATCCTCGTCTTTTAAGTTTTAATTAATTTCGATGGAGTAAGTCAAGAATTCACATGGGTTGATGATGCTGAGATAATGGGCAACGGGGAGATAAGATTGGGCGAACAGAATGGCGAATGTATATGTGCGTGGAGAATAAATGATGGTGTCTGGATACCCAGTGCTGTGCTCCACATGTGCTGTGGATATTGAAAACTGCTGCCTAGGTAAAATCAGATTATAGAACACACAGAATATAGGCCGTGGAGCATTGAACTTTGGTGCACGGTGGGCCGTGGAGTTTGAACCGGCCCGTTTGCGGAGCACGGATCCAGCCGCGGGACTTACCTACCATCACCCGGCTGGGCCACAACATCGGAGGCTTGGATTGCCTCAGCGTAGAGGGGGAGCAAGGAGGGAAGAGACAATGACTTTGGGACTTAAACTGTGTTGAGTGTTTGTTACTTATTCTATGTTATGACTGCAGGCTAAACCATTTCATTGCACTGTAAAGTGCAATGATAATATATTGAATCAAATCAAATAGATAATAGACAATAGACAATAGACAATAGGTGCAGGAGTAGGCCATTTGGCCCTTCGAGCCAGCACCGCCATTCAATGTGATCATGGCAGATCATCCCCAATCAGTACCTCGTTCCTGCCTTCTCCTCATATCCCCTGACTCCGCTATTTTTAAGAGCCCTATCTAGCTCTCTCTTGAAAGCATCCAGAGATCCCGCCTCCACTGCCCTCTGAGGCAGAGAATTCCACAGACTCACCACATCTCTGTGAGAAAAAGTGTTTCCTCGTCTCCGTTCTAAATGGCTTACTCCTTATTCTTAAACTGTGGCCCCTGGTTTTGGACTCCCCCAACACCGGGAACATGTTTCCTGCCTCTAGTGTGTCCAAACCCTTAACAAACATTTATATGTTTTCAATGAGATACCCTCTCATCCTTCTGAACTCCTGAGTGTACAAGCCCAGCTGCTCCATTCTCTCAGCATATGACAGTCCCGCCATCCCGGGAATTAACCTAGTAAACCTACGCTGCACTCCCTCAATAGCAAGGATGTCCTTCCTCAAATTAGGGGACCAAAACTGCACACAATACTGCAGGCACAGCGGGAGAGTTGCGGCCTTACAGCGCCAGAGCCCTGCGTTCGATCCTGACTACGGGTACAGTCTGTAACGGAGTTTATGCGTTCTCCCCCCGTGACTTGCGTGGGTTTTCTCCGAGAACTTTGGTTTTCTCCCATACTCCAAAGACGCACAAGTTTGTAATTTAATTGGCTTGGTATCATTTTAAATTGCCCCTAGTTTACATAGGATAACGCTAGTGTGTGGGGATGGCACATTTGGTGGGCCAGGCACATTAATCTGCAGTACCTATTTACTAGTTATTAGCCCTCACTTATCTTCCCCTCCGACAGCACTTTCTCTTTTGACATCACACATACCTGGATTAAACTCCATCTGCCACTTCTCAGCCCACATCCCTGACTGGTCCACATCCTGCTGCATCCTTTGACAGCCTTCGTCACTGTCCATACAGCCCCCGATTGTTGTGTCCTCTGCAAACTCACCAGCCAAACTATCTACATTCTCATTCAGGGTAGACACAAAATGCTGGAGTAACTCAGCGGGACATCTCTGGAGAGAAGGAATGGGTGACGTTCCGGGTCGAGACCCTCCTTCAGACTGAGAGTCAGGGGAGAAGGAGACATTGAGAAATGGAAAGGTAAGGTGTGAAAACGGGAGATCAAAGGGGACGAAGATCAAGGATCATAGATAATTGTTAGCTGAGGGGAAGATGACAAACGAGGCATATAATCAACTGATTGTATGTTTAGTTTAAGGTAGACAAAAATGCTGGAGAAACTCAGCGGGTGAGCAGCATCTATGGAGCGAAGGATATAGGCGACGTTTCTGGTTGAGACCCTTCTTCAGACTCTTTAGTTTAGAGATACGTCGCTGAAACAGGCCCTTTGGCTCACCGAGTCCATGCCGACCAGCGATCCCCGCATACTAGCACACACCTACACACACTATACCAAATGTATACACTTGACAAACTCAAGTCCATTAACCTACAAACCTGTAAGTCTTCTGAGTGTGGGAGGAAACCGAAGATCTCGGAGAAAACCCACGCGGCCACGGGGAGAAGGTACAAACTCTGTACAGACAGCACCCGTAGTCGGGATCGAACCCGGGTCAAGCGCTGTAAGGCAGCAACTGTACCGCTGCGCCACTGTGCCGACCTGAACGTTGTATCGCATGTATTGGGATAGCAGCGTTTTAATGGGCAGAACAACATTGCTGCGGCAGAAGGAATGCACCATGCGGCAAATTTAACTGCAGAAAGGTAAGCCCTGCTCTCCCCCTCTGTAAAACATTCCATTCCAGTCTTGTACCAGTCCACGCACATCCTATTTGTGTCTGACTTCCCGACAGGGCAATATTTTAGCAGTGCTCAAGCAAACTGGGGACAGTAACCGACACTTCATGATGAACGCTCAGATTGTTTTGATATCCTTTGCATTTGATGCTGAAAAATAATATTTAGTGGGTTTTACAACTTGTCAGCCCTGCAGATTGTATTATTCACCTCTCTTGCCCACAAGGGTCCCTCTGCAATGGATTTCCTGGTTCGAATCAGTATTCCCCTCACAGATTTCGATTTAGGTCACTTCCAGGGGAATTATTCTCGCCTGCACCACGTTAACTCTTTTCTTTCCCCTCATTTGTGGCCAACCTGTTTATATCTGTGGAAACAAAGAACTGCAGGTGCTGGCTGATGCACAAAAAGACACAAAGTACTGGAGTAACACTGCAGGTCAGGCAGCATCGCTGGAGAATGTGGATAGGCTATCTCAAGACTATCTCAAGAGTCTGAAGAAGGGCCTCAACCCGAAATGTCACCGAGATACTGCCTGACCTGTTGAGTTACCTCTAGATAGAAGGAATGGGTGACGTCTCGGGGCGAGACCTTTCTTCAGACTGGTTCTTCAGGCATTCTGAAGAAGGGTCTCGCCTCCGAAACATCACTCATTCCTTCTCTCCAAAGATGCTGCCTGTCCCGCTGAGTCACTCCAGCATTTTGCGTCTGTCTTCGGTGTCAACCAGCATCTGCAGTTCTTGTTTCCACAGATATAAACAGGGGTATGGTTCCCCAGACAGTCTGAAGTCTAAAGGTACATGGACCGGACATGTTGGGAGGGAGATGGGCCAAATGCAGGCAAATGGGTCCGGCGTAGATGTGAAATAATGCTCAGCGTGCACGATTGGGCAGAAGGGCCTGTTTCAGTGCTGTAAGACTCTCTGATTCGTGGGCTGCAGAGTAACAAAAACCTCGGGGAACCGCACGGAAACCTTGGGTGGGGCGCAAAGTCTCCAGAGGTTTCCGTTCAGGTTTCCTAAGTGGGACAGGGGGCATTAAGGGCCTGTCCCACTTACGTGACCTTTACAGGTGACGTGATAGTCCCCCAAAATGTTCAACATGTTGAAAATTCAGCGGCGACCAGAGAGACGCTACGGCTCTTTGGAGACCTCTCAAGACCATAGGAGACCTCTCACGGCCATACAGGCTGTACGATCGTGAGAGGTCTCCTCTGGTCGTGAGAGGTCACCCGCGACATGTCGCCAAGCGTCGCCTGTGCGGTCGTGAGAGGTCTCCAAAGAGGCGTAGCGTCTTTCTGGTCGCCGCTGAATTTTCAGCAAGTTGAAATTTTCAGCGACCTATGACGAGCGCCGACAGTCGCCTGTAAAGGTCGCGTAAGTGGGACAGGCCCTTTAAGCATCAGAGGACGTTGCATTCACGCCGTATTATCCTTTATACGCCTGCAACCAATTGATTCAGCTTCACCTTCCAACTGAGCATGCGAAACCTCAAGCTATGCAAGGTACTCAGATTCAAACAACCTCGTGTGCACGCTCCACTAAACCTCATTCCTGAGACAGCTTTAGTCTCCTTGCCATCAATTTTTACAACCAACTGTCTCTTTCCAAATACTTTTGAAATGTGAGATTTTACTCCTTTCTGAATTTATCATTTTAAGCTCCTCTGTGGTTCAACATTTCCCTGTTTTCCCCCCACTGCCACCTTCCAAAGGGAAGTGGGGGGGGGGGGGGGGGGGGGGGGGGGGGGGGGGGTACTTGAAATTTCTCAAATAAGCTAGACTTTGTGAAAATATGATATCGCTGCTCCTCTGCCAAGAGTCTTTTTTTTTTTTTTTGTTAGAAGTACAATAGTGTGGTACCTGAGTAACTAATACATACATACATATTTCCATTCTTGTACAACTTTGTATTTTTAATTTAATAATAAAAGAACAGTGGGAGAAAAAAGAAATAAAGAGTGTCGGAATAGGTAGACAAGCGAGTAGAAACAGATAGCAAAAGAAATAAAGGACAGAGATGAGAAGCTAAAAAGATTGAAAAAAAAGGAGAAAGTAGAGAAAAGAGATATTAGGAGAGATCTACCTATTTCATATTTTTGCCCATCCGTCACCCGGTTCCTAACCATTTAATTTTAAGGTTATGTTATTTCAAACTATTGCACCATCTACTTGTAAAAAGTTGATAAAAGGAGACCAAGTCTTTAAGAATTGGTCTACTTTGCCTAGTAGGAGGAGTCTGCCAAGAGGTCTTAACTGCAAAAAACCCCGCCACGGCTTTACTGAAAGAAAGTCATGAGAGGAATTGAGTTGAGTTTATTGTCACGTGTACCGAGGTACAGTGAAAAGCTTTTGTTGCGTGCTAACCGGTCAGCGGGAATACAATACATGATTACAATCGAGCCGTCAACATGATAAAGGGAATAACATGGATAATGTTTAGTGCAAGATAAGGGCCTGAGCTGTGGGGAGAGGTTAGGCAGGCTAGGATTCTATTCCTTGAAGTGCAGGGATTCAATTCTGACTACGGGCGCTGTCTACACCGAGTTAGTACATTCTCCACATGACCCCGTGAGTTTTCTCCGGGTGCTCCAGTTTCCTCCCACATTCCAAAGCCGTGCAGGTTTGTAGGTCGATTGGCTTTGGTAAAAATTGTAAATTGTCCCTAGGGTGTAGGATAGTGGGTCAGTTCAGACTCGATGGGCCGAAGTGCCTGTTTCCACGATGTATCTCGAAAGGTAAATTCAGCACCATCTGCCGCCCTCTCGACAGACTTACGATAATTTTGCTTTCCGTGCATTCATATTGATTGAACCATCGGATCCTTCCTTCCTTTTCCTGCCTTTTTCTTCCTTTTGCCTTCCTTTTTTTTTTCCTTCCTTTTTCCTGTCCTTTCTTATCTTCCTTTTTCCTTCCTTTTGCCCTTCCTTTCTTTTTCCCTTTCCTTTGCTTCCTTTTCCTGCTTATTTTTTTTTTTTCTTCCTTTAATTTCCTTTTTTTTTTTTTTCCTTATTCTTCCTTTCTTTTCTTTTTTTCTCCTTCTTTTTCCTAGCTCCACATTCAATAGACCTATTAGAGTCGTAGAATCGTAGAACCATCTTGCCCACATGTCCCATCTGCACTATATTTGGCCCATATCCCTCCAAGCCTGTTCTATGCATCTGCCTGTTCAATTGCTCCTTAAACATTGCAATAGTCCCTGCCTCAACTACCTCCTCTGGCAGCTCGTTCCTTACACCCACCACCCTTTGTGTGAAAAAGTTAGCCAAACGTCTGCGTAGAAACAGATGATGAGAGTTGGGCCGGCGACATTTTGTTGCCATTAAACAGCTTCACGTTCTAGGTTTAGACGGCATGGAGTTTGACTGCTCCTTCTGCACTTACAAGAATTATGATGACGGAGAATTTAATTGGGACTTGGCAACGTGGGATGCAAATGAGAACTAAAAATAGCACCATGTTTAGCATCATTAACAATGGTGCCAAGAGCTCGATTGTGTCAACTCTGTCAGTCCCTGCAGAATAAACTATATGCATTAATGTTTGCTGCCACTTGGTATTTTTTTCTTCATTCAATGACTACTTAAGCAAGGATTCAATTTTGCAACATTTACACAGGTCACTAATGAATCTATCACTTTGCATCAGTGGAAGCTGAACACTGGATAGAACCCAGCTAATTTAGCTGTAATAACAACACACCACAATAATTGCCACTGCTCAAGAAAAAAGTCAACGTTGAATTGGTACGATTTCAACTGCTGCCACAGTACCAGATAGTGCCTGGGTTGCTATAGAGATTAGAATCCGCGAAGAGCACTGAATGAGTGACTTCCATTAAAAGACTTGTGTAAGTCAGCGGGTTGCTATGATTGATTTTTGACCTCGAGGGACTCCACTGTCCTGCAATGTGCTCCATTGCTTATCTTGCCGTGTCGGCCTCAGCCAGAATGCCCGACGTTTCTATTTCCAATAGTTTGCGTCTGAATCTGCCAACCACAACTGAGGTTTGACACATGCTTTCACCTTATCGTATTGTCGAGCTGGAAAGGGCACAGAGAAGGCTTACGAGGTTGTTGCCGGGACTCGAGTGTGAGTTCAGTTCATTGTCACGTGCGCCGAGATACTTTGCCACGTTGCTTGCAGAAAGACAGTACAGGATTATAGTCGAGCCATTCACAATGTACAGGTTCAAGATAAAGGGAATAATATGAATGGAGCGGCTGGGCTTGTATTCTCTGGAGTTTAGAAGGATGAGAGGGGATCGTATTGAAACATATAAGATTAGTAAGGGTTTGGACATGCTAGAGGCAGGAAACATGTTCCCGATGTTGAGGGAGTCCATTTAGAACAGAGATGAGGAAACACTTCCTCACACAGAGAGTGGTGAGTCTGTGGAATTCTCTGCCTCAGAGGGCGGTGGAGGCCGGTTCTCTGGATGCTTTCAAGAGAGAGCTAGATAGGGCTCTTAAAGATAGCGGAGTCAGGGGATATGGGGAGAAGGCAGGAACGGGGTACTGATTGGGGATTATCAGCCATGATCACATTGAATGGCGGTGCTGGCTGGAAGGGCCGAATGGTCTACTCCTGCACCTATTGTTTATTGTATATTGTCTATTGAATAACATTTAGTGAAATTTAAGGGCCTGAGCTATAGGGAGAGGTTGAGCAGGCTGGGACTCACGAGCATGAGGGGTGATCTTGTGGAGCTGCACAAAATCATGAGAGGAATAGATCGGGTTGACGCACAGAGTCGCTTGCCCAGAGTAGGGGAATGGAGAACCAGAGGACATTGGCTGAAGGTGAGGGGGGAAAGATTTAATAAGGACCAGAGGGGTAACTTTTTCACATAGCAAGTTTGGAATTGAGTTGCCAGAGGAGGCAGGTAACATAGCAACATTTAGGAAACATTTGGACAGGTTTATGGATAGGCCATGTTTAGAGGGATGTGGGCTAAATGCAGGGAAGGGGGGCTGGTGCAGATGGGGCATGTTGGTCCGTGTGGGCAAGTTGGGCCGAAGTGCCTGTTTCCACACTGTAAGACTCTATGAGATGCTTATCCTGTTATTGACACCAGAATTGCTATTCATCCAGGCGACATGCATTGAATACGACCACACAACACCACAGGATGGTGGAAATAATGTTATTTTTCAATCCATGTCCACTTGAATAAGATTCCCTTCCATTCTCAGGGACTGCATCATTAGTCTCTTGGGTGAGCAGAGCATAACACTGTGAACCGACAGGTTAATTTTCTGAATGAGTATTTAATCTTGACATTTTTTCCTGCCTATCCGCTTGGCATGTTTACAATTGTAATATTTTTCCAGAGGGAGGCACGGTGGCGCAGCGGCAGAGTTGCTGCCTTACAGCGCCAGGGGCCTGGGTTCGATCCTGACTACGGGAGCTGTTTGGAGTTTGTAAATTCTCCCCGTGGCCACGTGGATTTTCTCCGGGTGCTCCAGTTCCCTCCGACACTCCGAAGACGTACAGGTTTGTTGGTTAATTTGGCTTCCTGTATAAATTGTAAATTGTCCCTAACGTGTAGGATGGCGCTAGTGTATGGGGTGGTCGCAGGTCGGACTCGATGGGCCACAGGTCCTGTTTCAATGCTCTATCTCTAAACTAAACCAAACTAAACTAAACTAAATCTGTCGAATAATAGCACGTCCCTTGGAGAGGTAAAGAAGCTATCATCATTTCAAATGGGCCGAAGGGTCTATTGCCATGCTGTATATTTCAATTCAATTCAATTCAATTCAATTGAAAGTAGTCAGAGGTTTTACTCTGTTCCACAGTCTGATCTGTTCGCTTTCTCAGTGGAATCAGTGGAAATACCACAAGGGATTTGTAAACTGGTCTCTCTGCTACAAGATCAAAATGAGAATTCAGCGGTTGACTGAGCTATGATCACAACTTCACACAACCCAACACAAGGAAACTTTCATTCATGTCCTCAAACAAAAACAGCAAGCAATTTGCCAATTTTCTTTTTTGCAAAAAATATAACAGACGATTTTTGTTTAGCATTCCCTCGAATAAATAAGGAGTCAACATAAAACAATGAACTTAGAACATAGAACTTGAAAGCACAGCGCAAGACAGGCCCTTCAGCCCACAATGGCTGTGCTGATCATGATGCCAAGACCAGCTCTTGGCAAATAGTAAATATACCACGTATATCCATGTGCATATTCAACAGGAAACCACCAACAACACAGCCATGTAAGAAATCTATGTTGGGCTTGGATGAAAAAATACATGGCATGCAGTGTGGGTACATGCACCCCCAATGTATGCCACAGAAGTTTAGTTTAGAGATACAGCATGGAGACAGGCCCTTTGGCCCACCGAGTCTGTGCTGACCAGCGATCACCCGTACGCTTGTTCTATCCCACATGCTGGGATACTAATGCTAAATTACAGAAGCTAATTAACCTGCACACATGCACGCCTTAGGAATGTGGGAGGAAAGTGGAGTCAGGGGATATGGGGAGAAGGCAGGAACGGGGTACTGATTGGGGATGGTCAGCCATGATCACATTGAATGGCGGTGCTGGCTCGAAGGGCCGAATGGCCTACTCCTGCACCTATTGTCTATTGTCTATTGAAACTGGAGCACGCCCGCACTATACTACACACTATGAACAATTTACAACTTTTACCGAAACCAAATTAACCTGCAAACATGCACGTCTTTGGAATGTGGCAGGAAACCGGAGTACCCGGAGAAAACCCACATGGTCACAGGAAAACGTACAAACTCCGTACAGATGGAGTCCATGGTCAGGATCGAACCCGGACTCTACCGCTGCGCGACTGTGCCGCAAGCCCTGCAGAAGAATTGAGAGGTGGTCCCCCCAAGGAAAGGTTTAAAGGGCCCTAGATAAAGTGCAGGCAAATGGGAATAGCCCAGTATGTCAACTTGGTCAACATGGACAGGGTGGGCAGAAGGGCCAGTCTACAACATCTATGACTCTCGGGACTCTGTTCTCTTGTGAAAAGTTTAACACACATTACAGTCTTTCTTCAAGAGAACTTTAAACGGGATTCTCATGGTCTGAACTTTAACAAGGATGTGCTGAAGGTGAAGGTGAAGTACAGTGTGAGGTGATTGTGTTCCAATGCAATTACAGTTGTATCCCTCATGTAATCAGAATGATTCAAACTTCCTCAAAGCTTCACACCCAGAACCCTAACTGAAGCCAGTTGCCTCTGACTTTATTACCCTGCAAGGCCAACCCAGCAGCTGAAGGCCTGATGTACTGTTTCCATAAGGAATGATTTAGTTTAGTTTAGTTTACTTTAGAGAGATACAACGCGGAAACAGGCCCTTCGGCCCATTGAGTCCGCACCGACCAGCGATTACCCATTCACTCTTGATTAGTACAGGCTTCAGAAGCTGTGGGGAGAAGGCAGGAGAATGGGGTTCGGAGGGATCAGCCATGATTGAATGGCGGAGTAGACTTAATAGGCCAAATGGCCTAATTCCGCTCCTATTCCTAATGACCTTATGACATTAGTTCTGTTATCCCACTTGTCCACACCCTGTACACTAGCAGTTTCCTACACACTAGGGACAATTTTTACCAAAGCCAATTACCCTACAAACCTGTACGTCTTTGGAGTGTAGGAGGAAATGGAGCGCCCGGGGAAAACCCACGCGGTCACGGGGAGAACGTGCAAACTCCACACAGACAGCACCCGCAGTCAGGATCGAACCCGGGCCTCTGGGGCTGTGAGGCGGCAACTCTACCGCAGCACCACCGTGCCACCCTTAATCACCCAACAGGTTTTTCCGAATCAGAACCGTCCAAGAATGCAGACATGGATATATATATATTTTTTTAATCGATTTACCAAATAAGGAAACCACCGATTTAGCAGTTAGTTTTTCAGCTTGAAATATAATTGAGCAATTTTGCCGTTGCTAAATCTTATTTCAAGATCAAAGAAGAAAAAAAAAAACGAAGAGTTTTAAAGAATGGAGGGAATCAAGAATTAATTGATACTTACGGGAGCAGAAGAATCACATTTGCGAAGTATGTTTTAAGATATTGCCGCGTGGGTCACAAATCCGCACATTTAGTTTGGATTGACTGAATAATTATAGCAGCAGCAGCGGTGTGCTAATCTTTTTCCAGGGAAGCATTTGCAAATTTATTTTGCAAGAAGTAAAATGAACAAGAGATGAAAGCGGAACTTCAAACGCCCAAAATACGTGTAAGAAGGAACTGCAGATGCTGGTTTAAACCAAAGATAGACGCAAAGTGCTGGAGTAATTCAGCGAGCCAGGCAGCATCTCTGGAGAAAAGGAATAGGTGACGTTTCAGGTTGAGATCCTTCTTCAGACTGAGAGTCAGGGGAGAGGGATGCTAGAGGTATGAAAAGGTCAAGACTTGTCCTGTACCTGTTGCCACCTCTAGTTTCCCTGTGGCCCATCGAGTCCGAGCCAACCAGCGATCACCCTGTAAACTAACCTACAGGGGCAGCTTTTACAACTTACCGAAGCCAATTAACCTACACACCTGCAGTCTTTGGAGTGCGGGAGGAAACCGGAGCACCTGGAGACAACCCACGTGGTCACGGGGAGAAAGTACAAACTCCGTACAGACAGCAACTGTAATCAGGATCAAACCTGGTTCTCTGTAAGACGGCAACTCTACCGTTGTACCACCAGGCATAACGCTGAAAAAAAAGTGTTATTGCACAAATCTCTGGACAGATTTGCTCCATTTGTAAACAGAGATTTGCAATACAGGGAGAATCTGATGTGATTCCATTTGGTAATCCTTTCAATTCTGGCTATTTCAGGGCAGTTCAGTCACACTGGTTTTTGTTTCACGTGAGTTTGTTTTTTAGGCAAAAAAATAGCAATATAAATGGATCTTGCTTCATAGGTGACGCCCAGTCACCTGGGTAATATCATTCCAGTTTAGGAAAACAGTACTCTCCATCCTAGTCTGCTCATTAATCACTCAGCTCAACACCGCGCTCTGGTATGAATCACATCGCCAGCCCCAGCTTCAACTCTTTCCTGAAAAATAAACCCTTCGTGTGTCATAACAAATGGTGCAGGGGCTCTGCTCCTGGTCTGGTCTCATCCAGGCTGCTGCAACTGCACTTGTATACGCTGGGCTGGAGGGGGCCTTCTCAGTACACACCAACACGTGACACCACGTGTCTCAGTACACACCAACACGTGACACCACGTGTCTCAGTACACACCAACACGTGACACCACATGTCTCAGTACACACCAACACGTGACACACACGTGTCTACAACACCACATGTACACACCAACACGCAACACCACATGCTTCAGTACACACCAACACCACATGTATCAATACGCGACACACGTGTATCAGTACACACCAATGACAACATGTGACTCCACATGTATCAGTACACACCAACACGCAACGCGACACATGTATCAGTACACATCAACACCACATGTAACGACATTTATCAGTACACACCAACACGCAAGACCACATGCCTCAGTACACACCAACACCACATATAGCAACACCACATGCTTCAGTACACATCAACACGCGACACCACGTGTATCAGTACATGACAACATGTGACTCCACATGTATCAGTACACACCAACACGCGACGCCACATGTATCAGTACACACCAATATGTGCATCACAGTTTCAATACAGGAACAATACAGGAATGTGGACCAAACGTGAGCAAAGGGGACTAACTGAAATGAGGCATCTTTGTCAGCATGGACGAGGTGGGCCGATTCAGTGTCATCTTCGGTGTCAATCGGCACCTGCAGTTCCTTTCTACTCATAGGCTAAACGAGGATATGTGTTCCAAAAATAAATCACCATGAAACTGTGCCCAGTCAATATAAAGTGCCCGTGTACGTTCATTCAACTTTAAAGTCAATTGAAAGCTAATTATTACATTTCTACTCAATATAAATTGCTTTTTAAAAGAACAAATGTCAGTCTTAGAAACAGGGCTCTCTCAAAGAAAGGAATCACTTACAATGACTCCCCCCCACGCTAAGACACGCCAGCAACATGTACTGGTCTTGACTGTTGGAATGAACATAATTCTCTCCATTGACCTGTTCCAAACCTTTCAGGCGTGATTCATGGGAGTACCTCAAAAATATTGTGTTGCTTTTGCTGGCACTGGTGTACTCACTCCAGGTAATGTTTACGTTGGCATTCCAGGGTTGGAAAATTCTTTTGTACAGGAAGGCATCCATTTTGTTGCACGCTAATTAAAGTAAACAAGGACAATAGACAACAGACAATATGTGCCCGAGTAGGCCATTCGGCCCATCGAGCCAGCACCGCCATTCAATGTGATCATGGCTGATCATCCCCAATCAGTACCCAGTTCCTGCCTTCTCCCCATATCCCCTGACTCCGCTATTTTTAAGAGCCCTATCTAGCTCTCTCTTGAAAGCATCCAGAGAACCGGCCTCCACCGCCCTCAGAGGCAGAGAATTCCACAGACTAATGACAGTGTTTGGCAGCATCCTTTATTTATGTTGCGGGAAATAGGCTGGCGTGCGTGTGGAATAGATGCACCATTTTGCCACGGCTAAATTCTGAACTCCTCTGGTCGTTGTGCAACTGAGCAGGGAAGAGGGGGAGGAGAGAGCGCAGTAGACACTGCCCAGCCCATCACATGTTCTGATCTCCCCACCATTGACGGGATGAACAGGAGACACTGCGTCAGAAAGCCAGCCAATATCAAAGATTCACACCGCCCTGCCTACGTCCTACCTTCCAGCAACTCTCTGCCTCTTGAACACTGCACGACTCTAACTGCCTCAACAACCATGATCTTTTAGTTTAAATTAGATCAGAGATACGGCGCAGAAACAGGCCTTTCGGCCCACCGAGTCCGCGCCAACCCGTACGCTAACACTATCCTACACACGCTAGGGACAATTTACAATTTTTACCGAAGCCAATTAACCTGCAAACCTGTACGTCTTGTGAGAGTGCGGGAGGAAACCAGAGCACCCGGAGGAAACCCACACTGTCACTGGGGCAACGTGAAAACTCCGTACAGACAGCACCCGTAGTCAGGTCGAACCCGGGTCTGTAGCACTGAGTCACTCCAGCACTTTGTTTAAGAAAGATCTGCAGATCCTGGAAAAATCGAAGGTCGACAAAAATGTAGACGCTGCCTCACCCGCTGAATTTCTCCAGCGTTTTTGTCTACACTCCAGCACTTTGGGTCTTTTCATAAACTAGCGTCTGCAGTTCCTTGTGTCCGCAGCCGGCCAGTACTGTCCTTGGAAGGATGCTATCAAATTTTGCTACCATATTTTTTATTAGAAGTTATTTAATGTAATGCAGGGGAGATTGCTAACTCTGTTCTAGTACAAGGCAAATGTAAAGTGGAGGTTTTGGTGAATTTGGGGCGTTTGGTGTTTCACAGGTAATGCTAACTTCCTGAAGATGTCAGGCAGGCCGCATTCCCGATGGAAAGTGACATTTCGACCTGCCTGAGATAGAGACAAAATGCTGGAGTAACTCAGCGGGACAGGCAGCATCTCTGGAGAGAAGGAATGGGTGATGTTTCGGGTCGAGACTCTTCGGGAAGGAATGAGTGATGTAAAGGGTCTCGACCCAAAACATCACCCATTCCTTCTCTCTAGAGATGCTGCCTGTCCCACTGAGTTACTCCAGCACTTTGTGTCTATCTTTGGTTTAAATCAGCATTTGCAGTTCCTTCCTCCACACGTCCTTATATTTACTGTCACTATATCACCAGCATCTCTTCCAAAGCCTCTCAGTGCCCCTGAACAACCCTCTCTGTCAACATGTTGAATTATTTTCCATCCGTTCGTTATTTTCCTTGGGTTTAATTTCCTCCTCCCTGTTTATTGCGCTCTTATCTCCTTTGGATATCTTTCGATGTCCATTGTACGTATTCCAGTCGCCGGACTTTGCTGTTATTAATTTTCTTTTGTCCTGTATCTCATCAGTTGTGTCCCCACCCAATCTATCCTGTGGTATCTTGTCTGGTTTCAGCTTAGTTCAGAGATGCAGCGCGCAAACAGGCCCCTTTGGCCTACCGAGTCCACACCGACCAGCGTTCCCCCGTACACTAGCACTATCCGACACGCACTGGTGACAAAATGTACAATTTTTACCGAAGCCAATTAACTTACAAACATGTGGTGTACCTGTGCGGGAGGAACCGGAGCACCCGGAGCAAAAACCCACGCGAGTATAAAGAGAGGGTGTACAAACACCAGACAGACAGCACCTGTAGTCTAACTAAACCAAACGGTCATGTGACATCCTGACTTTTATACATAGCAACATAGAAAATAGGTGCAGGAGGAGGCCATTCGGCCCTTCGAGCCAGCACCGCCATTCATTGTGATCATGGCTGATCGTTCGCTATCAATAACCCGTGCCTGCCTTCTCCCCATATCCCTTGACTCCACTAGCCCCTAGAGCTCTATCCAACTCTCTCTTGAATCCATCCAGTGATTTGGCCCCCACTGCCCTCTGTGGCAGGGAATTCCACAAATTCACAACTCTCTGGGTGAAAAAGTTTTTTCTCACCTCAGTCTTAAATGACCTCCCCTGTATTCTAAGACTGTGGCCCCTGGTTCTGGATTCACCCAACGTTGGGAACATTTTTCCTGCATTTAGCTTGTCCAGTACTTTTATAATTTTATATGTTTCTATAATATCCCCCTCATCCTTCTAAACTCCAGTGAATACAAGCCTAGTCTTTTCAATCTTTCCTCATATGACAGTCCCGCCATCCCAGGGATCAATCTCGTGAACCTACGCTGCACTGCCTCAATCACAAGGATGTCCTTCCTCAAATTCGGAGACCATCCTTCCTCAAATTAGGAGACCATACCTATTATACGCAATACCCTGACTGATGAAGTCCAATGTGACGACAGCATCCTTGACCATGATCCGGAAGAATGCCAAGGAACCAGGGAGGGACAGTTGGACCTGGGAGGGATTTGCAAGGAAGCATCAAGACACAAAGCATTGGTTAATCTGGAGTCTGGGAGCTGTTGGGTAACTGGGACTCAGCCTGAGTCACTTCCCTTGCCTCAAAGACTTTTGATGACCTCAGGTTCATGCAGAGTGGAATGGGAGACGTGAGACCAGGTGGCACTGGAGCAGCCAGGGGATAAGGATTCAGGAAACAGATGGCCTGAGGCAGAGATAGAGCTGAGGTGCAGATAAAGGATCAGAGGAAAATAATACCAGCATTGATTTTGGGATAAACAGCAACTCCGTCAGAGTCACTCCTTAGGCGTAAAACAAGTAGGAGCCAGATTGATAAATACAGATCTTACAGTCTCCGCCATCCCACCCAACCTCTGTCCTTGGATGCACCAACGCAAGCTATAGATGTCAAGAGTAGAGAGTCAAGAACGTATTATTGCCATATGTCCCATTTATATACGTATATATATTCAGATTCATATGACAATAATACACTCTTGTGTGTGAGAGAGAGTCAGTGTGTGCGCGAGAGAGAGAGAGAGAGTCAGTGTGTGCACGTGAGAGAGAGAGAGAGTCAGTGTGTGCGAGAGAGAGAGAGTCAGTGTGTGCACGTGAGAGAGAGAGAGAGTCAGTGTGCGCGAGAGAGAGAGAGAGAGAGAAAGAGTTTTTGCGCGCGCGAGAGAGAGAGAGAGAGAGAGAGAGTCAGTGTGTGCGAAAGAGAGAGAGAGAGAGAGAGAAAGTCAGTGTGTGCGAGAGAGAGAGAGTCAGTGTGTGCGAGAGAGAGAGAGAGAGAGAGAGAATGAGAGAGTGAGCGAGAGAGAGAGAGAGAGAGAGAGAGAGAGAGTGAGAGAGAGAGAGAGAGAGAGAGAGAGAGAGAGAGAGAGAGAGTGTGTGAGAGAGAGAGAGAGAGAGAGAGAGAGAGAGACAGACAGACAGACAGACAGACTCTGGAGGCCTTCCGTGGTCACTGGTCACTGCATGGGGTTCAGAGTATTGTGAACAATGATTGTATTGTTGTACTATAATGGTTTTTTTTAAATATAGTGCAATTTTTGATTATGGTTTTGATGTGTTGTATTATATGATTGTGTCGAATAAAGTTTTTGAAACATAAAAAAAAAAAAAAAAAGAGAGAGAGAGAGTGTGAGAGAGAGAGAGAGAGAGAAAGAGAGAGAGCGAGAGTGAGTGTGTGTGTGTCCCTATTTATTTCCCTCATGATTTTACGCACCTCTCTAAGATCACCTCAGCCTTCTGTACTCCAAGGCATAAAGACCTCGCGTGCCCACACTCTCCCTGTAGCTCAGGCCCTGCTGTCCTGGCAACATCCGCGTAAAACTTATCTGCACTTTCTAGCTTCATGGCATCTATCCTATAGCAAGGTGCCCCAAGACTGAACACCATACTCCAAGTTGAATGAGCCTTGAGGAATGGGCATTCTTCTCTCCAGAGATGCTGCCTGTCCCACTGAGTTACTCCAGCATTTTGTGTCTATCTTCGATTTAAACCAGCATCTGCAGTTCCTTCCTAAACTAAACTAAACCCTTCTTCGGAATGCGAGTCAGGAGAGAGGGAAACAAGAAATGTGGAAGATACATAGAACAAATGAAAAACAACTTTGATCAAGGAAAGGTGGGGCCCACAATGGTCCATAGTTCCTCCAACATGTATAAATGTAGATTCTATATCTCTCGTGTCCCTCTTGTGTCCCTCGCCCCTGACTCTCAGTCTGAAGATGAGTCTCGACCCGAAACGTCCACTATTCCTTTTCTCCAAAGATGCTGCCTGACCCGCTGAGTTGCTCCAGCTTTTTGTGGCAATCTTCGGTGTAAACCAGCATCTGAAGTTCCTTCCTACACTATTCATTTTATCCCTCATGGAATGGCTTAGAGATGGCTGGAAAACTGGTGCCTCAGGGATGAAGCACGACAGGGCGAAGAGACGCACGAGAAGTTAGTCTCTGCTCAGGAAAAATAATCTTGCGACTGTTTCCAGTACACAAAGTGTTTCATAGCGATAGATCAGTTCCGTGGCTGGCAAGACTGTAATGCCCCTGTCCCACTTAGGAAACCTGAGCGGAAACCTCTTTGCGCCCCACCCAAGATTTCCGTGCGGTTCACGGAGGTTCCTGTCCTCCGGCAGCCACCTTCAACTAGCATCGCAACCGGCTTCGACTAAAAAAAATTACCGATTTTTAAAATGGAAACCACTTTCGACCATTAAGGAGACTGACAAAAACTTCCGGGAACCGCACGGAAACCTTGGGTGGGGCGCAACGTCTCCAGAGGTTTCCGTTCAGGTTTCCTAAGTGGGACAGGGGGCATAACAGTCAACACAAACGGAAGATCACAGAGAAAAGTGTTGATTCCATCTCGTTACAAAGAGGCTGATTAGAATGTGGATTTTATTTTGCCTCAGACATTAGCGAAAGGGGATTACGATAGCAAGTTAATAGAAAAAGACTAAAGGGCAGGGACGAGAATTAATCGGACACTGGCCAGGTCCTTTGCTGTCAAATCCACAAGGTATAAGGCAGGAACTAGATCTTGTTACTATCAAAATTGTTAATTCCAATAGCTGCTTCATCTACCACAACTGGTCGTGAAACTAAAGCCTTTGTGCTGTGTTGGTGCTGAATAAATGGGATATTTGCTTCCACTGCATTTATGAGATTAAGACTCAATCAGTTCTGCTAAAATTAATACACTGCTCATTTTAGTGCTAGGGCGATTAAACTTCTCATAACTCACGGCTGAACAATATTTGCAAAGACCACAGTCTGTGGTAATGCTCTGGGAGGACATCAATATTGGAATATTGATTACAAATCGCAGCCCTCTTTTGAAGAATATCAATAATGCTCGGCTCCGGCACATAACTCTCCATTAGGAAATCTTACTTTTTAACAAATGTTCTTTATGAAATATTTATTCAGCAGGCGGACAAATCTAAATAAAAAGAGAAAATGCAGGAAATACATTGTGTGACCTTCTGGTTACCCCATCACAGGGAGGATATGGAGGCTTCAGAACGGGAGCAGAAACGAATAGTGAAAGGCCTGGATAGAGTGGATGTGGAGAGGACGTTGCCACTGGTGGGAGAGTCAAGGACCAGAGGCCACAGAATGAAAGGATGTACCTTTGGAAAGGAGATGAGGAGGCATTTCTTTAGTCAGAGGGTGGTGAATTGGTGGAATTCATAGCTACAGAAGGCTGAGGAGGCCATGTCAATGGATATTTTTAAAGCGGAGATTGACAGATTCTTGATTAGTATGGGTGTCAAGGGTTATGGGGAGAAGGCGGGAGAATGGGGTTGGGAGGGAGGGAGCGATAGATAGATCAGCCATGATTGACTGGTGGAGCAGAATAGCCTATTGAACTGATGAAGAGAATTATCAGGATGCTGCTTGGATTAGAGGGTATTAGTTATAAGGAGAGGTCGGACAAACCATCTGTGTGGTGTCACCTTAGAATTAGGTTTATTGTTGTCACACGTACCGAGGTACAGTGAAAAGCTTTGTTTTTGCATGCTATCTAATCAGATCAGATATATCATACATAAACGGATATATCATGTTATACCCAAATACAATCAAGTTAAACTTAAATGCAATAGATGGAGCAAAGGCGAAGAATTAGAATATTGTTCTCAAATATTAGAAACATAGAAAATAGGTGCAGGAGGAGGCCATTCGGCCCTTCGAGCCAGCACCGCCATTCATTGTGATCATGGATGATCGTCCCCAATCAATAACCCGTGGGGAGAACTGCCTTCTCCCCATATCCCTCGACTCCACTAGCAGCTAGAGCTCTATCAAACTCTCTCTTAAATCCATCCAGTGACGGCCTCCAATATAGCAAGTTGTCGCGCATCGGTTCCATAGACACAGTGACGCAGCGGTAGGGTGGCCGCCTCACAGCGCCAGAGACCTGGGTTCGATACTGACTACGGGTGCTGTCTGTACGGAGTTTGCACGTTCTCCCCGCGACCGCGTGGGTTTTCTCCGGGTGCTCCGTTTCCCTCCTACACTCCAAAGACGTACAAGTTTGTACGTTAATTGGCTTTGGTAAAAAACTGTAACTTGTCACTGGTGTTTAGGATATCGTTAGCGTACAGGGTGATCGCTGGTTAGCATGGACTCAGTGGGCCGAAGGGCCTGTTCCACACTGTATCTCTAAAGTCTAAAGTCTAAAGATACACCTCAATCTTTCCAATTCTCCTTTCTACAAGAGACCTTCTTTATTGTTCTTAGTTTGGAGATTCGGTGCAGAATCAGGCCCTTCGGCCCACCGGGTCCGCACGGACCAGCGATCCCCGCACGTTAACACTATCCTACGCCCACTAGGGACAATTTTTTTTTACATTTACCAAGCCAATTATCCTGCAAACCTGTACGTCTTTGGAGTGTAGGAGGAAACTGAAGATCTCGGAGAAAATCCACGCAGGTCACAGGGAGAACGTACAAACTCCGTGGTTGGGATTGAACCCGGGTGTCCCGCGCTGCTTTCGCTGTAAGACAGCAACTCTACCGCTGCGCCACTGTGACTGCCCATTCTCTCCACCCGCCCACACTCTTCTACATTTTAAAAATCTTGTTTATCTCTAAATCTTTCCCAGTATGATATAAAGTGGCCAAATAGACTTCTCCCCATAGATGCCACCTTCCCTACTTAGTATATTCAAAAGGTGCTTTAATGTCACATGTGAAAATACACAGCAAAATTATTTTCTTACAAAGAGTTCAGAACATATTGCCATAGCTAAGCACAATGTCCCGATTAGCAAAGATTACAGAAATGGTCCACTGAACCCGCATGCAAGAGGTGCCGTGTTTGAGGCCATCAGCAAAATCCAGTCTGCTCTCTGGGTCTCATGGGCAGTGCCCGATTTAGGCGAGCCCCAGGCTGCTGCAGGGCCTCCAGCCGTCACCTTCCTTGGACGCGTGGATCAACCAGCAAACCGAAGTCCCTCTCCTCGCCCGTCCACCTTTGTGTCCCAGGGCGGTGGGGGTGGTGTTGGGGTTGGGGTGGGAGCCTCTCCCAGCCGGGCTCAAGGGAGGCCAGGGCCAGACCCCGGCCCCTCTCCAGGTTCTTCTGTTTTTGGTTCAGACTTCCAACATCTGCTGCATTTTGCTTTGCATAAGGAGGAATAGGAGTAGAATTAGGCCATTCGGCCCATCAGGTCTACTCCGTCATTCAATCATAGAAACATAGGAAAATAGATGGAGGAGTAGGCCATTCGGCCCTTTGAGCCAGCACCGCCATTCAATATGATCATAGTTGATCATCTATAATCGGTCCTGCTTTTTCCCCACATCCCTTAATTCCTAAGAGCTTAATCTAATTCTCTCTTGAAAACAATCATGGCTGATCTATCTCTCCCTCCTAATATCTGATATTTTCACTTGCAATCAAAGTAATTTCTGTTCTCTGAAGATAGACACAAAAAGCTGGAGTAACTCAGCGGGACAGGCAGCATCTCTGGAGAGAAAGAATGGGTGGCGTTTCAGGTCGAGACCCTTCTTCTGTTCTCCGGTTACACTCGCTGAGGACACACACCAGCAGACGTCAAGTGCAAAGTGCATTCCTGCGGAGTATTTTACTCCACACTCCTGCGGCATCCAGGAGGTTGTTACAAATAAAATGAAAGACTGAGCCACAAACAGCATGTCCTGAACATTCGTGTAGAAAGGAACTGCAGATGCTGGTTTATACTGACTGACGGCACAAAGTGCTGGAGTTACTCATGTTCTTCGGTTCATAAGTCATAGGAGCAGAATTAGGCCATTACGGCCCATCAAGTCTGCTCTGCCATTCAATCATGGCTGATCTATCTCTCCCTCCTAACCCAAAGAGCCAGTTTGACTCTAGGATGCCCCAACATTCTTGCTCAACTCCGTAATATCTTATTATTGCACTATATTTGTTATTTATTGAACTTTTTCTTTTTTTCCCCTCTTTTCCCGTTATATACTATGTTTACGTATTCACATATTCTGTTGTGCTGCAGCAAGTGAGAATTTCATTGTCCCATCTGGGACATATGACAATAAGACACTCTTGACTCTTGACTCAATGAAGACAAAATGTAAGTGTGCGGGTGTAGACTGACTGAGGGAAAACAACGCTGTTGTAAGTAGCTTTTCTCCAGGTTCCCCTGTTATCAGGGCCAGGCGGTGATTATCATTGAGATTCTGGCTTCTGTGCCAACTTGGGTGGTCCAATCCGATAAAAAGCATCGTTTTAGAATATTAGAGGAGTTTAGCTTCAGGAAATTTTTTTAGAAAATGGGAGAATAGTTCAAAGTGTGTTGGAAGGAACTGCAGATGCTGGTTTCAACTGAAGGTAGGCACAAAATGCTGGAGCAACTCAGCGGGACAGGCAGCATCTCTGGAGAGAAGGAATGGGTGACCTTTCGGGTCGAGACCCTTCTTCAGACTGAGGAAGGGTCACGACCCAAATCGTCACCCATTCCTTCTCTCCAGAGATGCTGCCTGTCCCGCTGAGTTGCTCAAACATTTTGTATCTGAGATTAGTTCAAATGCGGTCTAAAGTACGTATTAACGAGTATGTTTTAGTGTTCCTTGGTTTGTTTTATGTGGGGGGGGGGGGGGGGGGCTGGGGGAAACTTTCAATCTCTTACCTCGAGGGAGATGCGATTTCTTTTCCCGTATCGTATCTCGGTCCCCACTGCGGCCTAGCATCGTGGAGGCCAGGATACACTAGATGGGCCAAATGGCATCCTTAACACCACAATGCTGTGAAATATAAGTAGATTAGGGCCCTCATGCTTGCCTCATCATTCTACAAGGTGATGGTAGGGTGGTCTGTGTGCGCAAGTACGGCCAAAGGGGCTGTTTCCAAAGACAAATTTCACTACACCAATTGGTGCATGTGACAATGAATGTCCTTTGTCCTTTGGTGTGCGCGGCGCGGACTTACCATCGTGGAGCCTGCGATCCCTTTGTGGAGAGCTCCAACCACGGGCCTGTGGGCTTTACCATCGTGGAGCCTGCAGTCCCTGGTTAGAGGCTGATTCAGGAGCCGCGGAGAGTTTCAAGCGTCCCGACGAGGGAGTTCCGATCACCCTGAGGTGAGGGCTTCGGATCGCTGACGACGGGGGCTTTGAAGGCCCTGACTGTGGATGGTTCGACAGCCCCGACCGCGGGAGAATAAAGAGGGAGAAGATTGGACTTTATTACCTTCCACCACAGTGAGGAATGTGGGGGATCCGCTGTGGTGGATGTTTATGTTAACTTTTATTTTACGCGGCTGTGTGTCTTGTGGCTTTTCACTCAGTACGGCTGTATGGTAACTCAAATTTCACTGTAAATTAAACCGGTACATGCGACAATAAACTTACCTTGACACCTTGAACCCTTGACCATGAGGCCTTCCTCCGGGTGCTCCAGTTTCCTCCCACATCCCGAAGACCAGCAGGTTTGTAGGTTAATTGTCCTCTGAAAAGTGGGCAAACCAAAGATCTCGGAGAAAACCCACGCAGGTCACGGGGAGAAGGTACAAACTGTACAGGCAGCAGCACCCATGGTCGGGATCGAACCCGGGTTTCTGGCGCTGTAAGGTAGCAACTCTACAACTGTGCCACCCTGACCCTAAGATCTCCGAGCACCGTTTCAAAGAGGCGCGGGGGAAGTTGATTAAAATGTTCGCTAATATTTTTATCTCAATTACTTCAGCAAATAAGAATATCGGGTTTCTATTTCATTAAAATGGTGGGACTGCGAGAGGCTCAAATTAACCATCACCTTCCCCCACAACGCGGCAACTATCAAAAGATATTCCAAATAGAGATAACATACAGCAATTAAACTGCAAAATGGAAGTCATTTCACTTTCCACTTTTCTTTAAAGAGAACTGGAAATTGGGTGAAACTTGTTAGTGAAACTTTATGAGGCACATGTTTTGCATCAGTACATGCTTTCACGTATGAAATGTTATCGTGATTGATCCAAATTGGCACAAATTGGAATTGACATATAAAAGCAAAATCATAATCAGATTTTGCTCGTATTTTAAATTTAGCACGACTCTTGCTTGGAGCAAGCGCCTCTCCAAAAGCAGAGAGAGAGGGGGGGGGGGCTTAGATTATGGAAATGTCATACAGAAGGGAAACAGGCCCTTCGGCCCAACTCACCCATCTATCAATCAATCAAAGACTTTATTGTCATTCAAAAATACACCAACAAATGCAAGTCTGAACGAAAATTTCATTGCGTCCGGCTCACCGTACAGCATTAAACAACAAAAGGATAAAATAGATAAAAAGATAAAATAGATAATAGTGGTGGCACATTATATGGAATTCAAGGGTCTGATGGCTCGTACTTGTACTGTATGTGGTTCAATCCTTTTTTTTCCCATTTTTATCATTTTTTTTCCATTTTTCCTTGCTTTGAACCAGGAGGCTGTGCAACCCAAGACCAGTTCAAGTCCAAAGCCTCTCAGTGTATACTTTTGCAATGTTCAGTGCTGACCTGCCAACACAGTGGCGCAGTGGTGGAGTTGCTGCCTCGCACCGCTGGAGACCCGGGTTCGATCCTGACTGCGGGCGCTGCAGCTACGGAATTTGCACGTTCTCCCCGTGACCCGGGTTTCATCCGAGTGAAACGTAGAAACATAGACAACAGGTGCAGGAGTAGGCCAATCGGCCCTTCGAGCCAGCACCGCCATTCAATGTGATCATGGCTGATCATCCCCAATCAGTACCCCGTTCCTGCCTTCTCCCCATATCCCTTGATTCCGTTAGCCCCAAGAGCTAAATCTAACTCTCTCTTGAAAACATCCAGTGAATTGGCCTCCACTGCCTTCTGAGGCAGAGAATTCCACAGATTCACAACTCTCTGTGTGCTCTGGTTTCTCCCACATTCCAAAGATGTGCGTGTTTGTAGGTTAATTGTCTTCTGTAACTTGTCCCTGGCGTCTGGGATAGCGGTAGCGCAGGGGGTGATCGCTGGTCGGCACGGACTCGGTGGGCCGAAGGGCCTGTTTCCGTACTGAGTCTCTAAACTAAAGACTGCAACACTTCACTTGGCTCTCTAATAACCTGGGACTGAAGGACAGGAGAAGGTTTTCATTTTCGCAGACGCGAAAGGCATGGGATTGATCTGAAAACTTCCAACAAAGAAAAACACACAGGGAAAAAAAAATTCACAGGTCAGAATAAGAGCATGTTTTCAACTTGTGTGATTCATTCCAGCACAATCTTGTGGATAGTGGTTTAAAACCAATGTGTACCACTGCCAAAACTAATACTCAGAGCTAGCTCACCATCAACAACCCAAATAAATCAGCCAGGGGTTGACTAATTGCACATAGGACGTGAAACTCCCTCAGTCACCCCTCGCTCTGAGGAACGCACACTCTAGCCACCTCCTGAAGGAGGCAATTGGCACCAGAATCTGCAGCTCATTAGAGTATTCGAGAGTTAGCAGTGCAGAGCCAACGAAAGCAAGTGCAAGGACAGTGAGGAAGCTGTTCCCAGTCGACATTTCCCAAATCCTATATTAAATCTCCGCATATGCCTTCTTGGAGAGATAGCTCTGGCTTGTGTTGCAGTCGAGCCAATGGGATGAGGCTTGCTGTTTAGTTTACTTTACTTCAGCGATATATGTCTTGGAAACGGCAAGAGTCACGTGTCAAGAGTGTTTTATTGTCATATGTCCCAGACAGAACAATGAAATACTTACCTGCACGCCCTTCTTGCAGGCCGTTCGGCCCATCGAGTACACCAGCGATCACCCCGTATACTAACGCCATCCTACACACACTAGGGACAATTTGCAATTTTTTTCCAAAGCCAATTAACCTGCATACCTGTGCATCTTTGGACACCGGAGCACCCGGAGAAAACCCACGCGGTCACGGGGAGAATGTACAAACTCCGTACAGACAGCAGCTGTGGTCAGGATCGAACCAAGGTCTCTGGCATGCTATAAGGCAGCAACTAGACTGCTTGCTGCCCTGTGTGTATCGCGGATACACAAGGCCTTCTGATCGTTTCAAGGACCTGAAATATCTGGAGAAAAAGGATGGGTGACATTTGGGATCGGAAGCCTTCTTCTAGCAGTCAGAAGAAGGGTTCCAACTCAAAGGGTCACCTTTTCCTTTTCTCCAGTGATGTCTGAAGAAGGGTTTCGGCCCGAAACGCTGCCTATCTCCTTCGCTCCATAGATGCTGCTGCGCCCGCTAAGTTTCTCCAGCATTTTGTGTACCCTTTTCTCCAGTGATGCTGCCTGACCCGTTGAGTTACTCCAGCACTTTATGTCTATCTTCGGTGTAAACCAGCATCTGCAGTTCCTTCCAACACACTATCAGATACTAGTTGTGTTTATGGACTCAAGTATGAAAGTCCAAAAATCAACAATTTGCAATACTTTAAACAGGCCAGATTTGATATAAACAATCTTCAAATTCACTGCATTAGGATATGTTCTTCAGTACATTTATTCCAGTAATTATTAATTAGGAGCAGACATCACATAGAAAAGAAAATAGAATACAATTTAAATTGGGCGGCACAGTGGTGTAGCGGTAGAGCTACTGTCCTACAACGCCAGAGACCTGGGTTCGATCCTGACTACGGGCGCTTGGCGGCACGAAGTTTGTACGTGACCACCGTGACCTGAGTGGGTTTTCTCCAAGATTTTCGTTCTCCCCCCTCCCTCCAAAGATGTACAGGTTTGTAGGTTTAAGAAGAAACTGCAGATGCTGGGAAAATCGAAAATAGTCAAAAAATGCTGGAGAAACCCAGCGGGGGAGGCAGCATAGGAATAGGCGACCAAGGGGTCTCGTCCCAAAACATCGCCTATTCCTTCTCTCCTATAGTGTATTGTGTCTTTTTTTAATTTTTTATTTTATATGGATGTACGGTAATCTAATTTCTTCTCTGTAAAGCACTTTGGCTTCAACGCGATTTGATTTTAAATTGCTATATAAATAAAAATGACTTACTTACTTCCCTCCATAGATGCTGCCTCACCCGCTGAGTTTCTCCAGCATTTTCTGTCCACTTCAGGTTTGTAGGTTAATTGGCCTGGTCTAAATGTAACATTGTCCCCAGTGTATGTAGGATAGTGTTAATGGGCGGGGATCGCTGGTCGGCACGGACTCTGTGGGCCAAAGGGCCCTGTCTCCGCGCTGAATCTCTAAACTAAACTAAACATCTGAATGCCACACAACACACTACCATCAGAGTTTAGCCTGGTTGGAGGATATTATTTACCATCCCTTATCTGTTAAAGCAAAGCTTGGAGTGCCTGCCTTTGGTTTAATGTGTCATTTGTTCCGAGGCACATATGTGACATGTTATTGCTAATCTGAATCAGCATACACACTTCTAATTGTGTTTGTTTAACAGAAACAATTAGATAAGGGATTCAAAGGTTTCTAAGGAATCACAAATAGGTTATACACTAGAGATCGCTGATACAAGCTGAACTGAACCATTGATCACTTTCCTAGCCAGAGCATACCTCCATATGTTCTGGATGGATGTAGAATGCTTTTTACATTGATTTTTAGTACAGGCAGCAGTTAATTCAACGAGACTAAAGACGATTCTCTTCATTAAACCATTGTACTGATCTTTCTAATCAGTATAAAATTAAGTCTTATTATGACTGATATACAGCGACTACAGCTGAAAGCAACGTTACATTTTTACATATCTTTTATCCATTTGTTCTATATCTCTCTCTGTCACCATCCATATCTCTCGTTTCCCTCTCCCCTGACTCTCAGTCTGAAGAAGGGTCTCGACATAAAACGTCGCCTATTCCTTTTCTCCAGAGATGCTGCCTGACCCGCTGAGTTACTCCAGCTTTTTGTGTCTGTCCACGTCCCAAAGCAATCCTTGTTTAAAACACAAAAATGTGAGTCAGGCGGCATCTGCGGAGGGAATGGACAGACGATGCTTCTGGTTTGGGACCCTTCTTCGGACTGTTTGGAGTAGGGGGGGGTGAGGGAAAGCTGGAAAAGAGAGGTGTAGGGTTGAGACGAGTGATAGACGGTTACAGATGAGGGGAGGAGGTGGAATGGAGGGATGGGTGGATTAAGTGACAAAGACCTGGGGTGAAAAGGAGACAATAGGGCGTCAGATAATCTGCCTTAATAAGGCTTAATTTTATTCTGATTAAAAAGATCAGTACAAAGGGTGTCAGAAGGGACCAGAATGCCGACCGAAGACTGGAACGCACCCCGGTAGGCCCGACTCGCCCGGCTGGCCTCCCAGGTGACTGCGGTGAATCCGGGCGACGAGACCTGTCTGGGACGAAGGAGCCTCGGTGGTGGTGGTGGGAGCCTCGGTGGTGGCGGTGGGAGCCTCAGCGGCAGCGGGGGCCTTAGCAGCGGTGGGGCCTCGCGTGACGGGGGAGGGAAAGACAATGGGGCCCGGCATGGGGGGACTGCTGTGACGGACAATGGGAGAACAAAGAGGGACCCAATGAGGGGCTGGGGGGGGAGGGGCACTCTAGTTTAGAATCCTCTGTCCAGGGGATAAGTCCGTGTTTGTTTGTCTGTTCATTTGTTCCGGTGAAGGCGCTTTACACACCGCAGCCGGCCAACAGTCGCTTGTCTTTTTCTTTTTGTTTTCACTTTTAATCTCAAGTTTTTGTGTACCTCGTGTGTTGCGACTGTCGGCAAACCAATTTCCCTCCGCGGTTGAGTAAACTTCTATCGTGTCGTATCGTATCGTATCGTATCATAAGAGAAGAAGTGAAATGTAAAGTTGGAAAGGAGAATATGGGTGCGGGCAGTCCAGACAGGTCACGGGGAGAACGTACAGACAACACCCGTAGTCAGGATCGAACCCCGGTCTCCGGCGCTGTAAGGCAGCAACTCTACTGCCTCTTCTTCTTTCGTGTGGCGTGCACGGCCTAAAGTCGTTGGACAACTTGTCCTATTTGATCTTCCGTTTGTGCACGTCGAGTTGATTGCATTAGTCGAAACAGGGCGGACCACGTGAAGGTTGCAATCTCCCACCCCAACTCTACTGCTGCAAGATAGACAAAATGCTGCAGTAACAGCGGGTTTTGTGTCTGCCTTCTGTGTAAACCAGCATCTGCGGCTCTTGCTAACCCAACTCTACCACTGCGCCACTGTGCCACCCTTCTTCCCTTCTGTTATCAGACTGTTGGTTGTTCCTCTTATTGGCTAAGTGTGCAGTCCAAATCTTCCAACCTACCGCACTGCTTACCTTGCGTTCTTTACTCTGCACTTTCCCCTGTTAAGGGCCTGTCCCACTTGTGCTCCATTTGCACGTCATTTACGCTACATCATTTACGCGTCACGATGCACGACGCGCGAGTCGTGGCGCGTACGTGATACGTCCGTGGTGCGAATTACGCGCGCAAGGTACGCGGTGACGTAAGCAGTGACGCACGGTCACGAGCGGCACTCTAGGATTTTGGGATGTACAAAATCTTCGCGCGCCACCTGCGTGACGTGCAAATTACGCCCAAGTGGGACAGGCCCTTAACTATAAAACCATCTTCTGTGGCTCCGATATTTCTCTACCCAAGAGACCTGTTCTTCTGCGTGCAGCTTGATTGCACTCAGATGTAATATGATTTGACCGGATAGCACATAAACAAAGCTTTTTCACTGTGTTTGTCAGTACACATGACAACAAGGAACCAAAATTAATGGTTTAAGCAAATCTACTTCAGCATTCGAGGGCATTTAGAGGAACATAAATCCCGAGCACCATGAACAAGAAACTTTACCCTCCAGTGTAGCTGATACAACAAGTCTTTTGGGATTCTTAAGATTCTGTCAGAGACCCTGGCATTTCCGACAAGATCAATTTAAACTAAGCATCTATCCAGTGCACATGATTAATGGAACATGACTACAGACTATGGAACATATTTTAAAATTAAAATATTCATATTTCACTTTGGTTTGATTGCTGATAATCTGCAAGTTCTCACGTTTGGCAATGACATTGTTCCCAGCTTCAAATCACAGCAGGATAGAGCGGTGTCGCGGTAGAGTTGCTGCCTCACAGCGCCAGAGACCCGGGTTTGATCCCGACTACGGGCGCTGCCTGTGGGGTGTGTGTACGTTCTCCCTGCGTGACCTGCGTGGGTTTTCCCCGGGTGCTCTGGTTTCCCCCCACACTCCCCAGACGGATCGGTTTGTGGTCAAGTGGTGCGTTGCAAAATATTCCCGAGCGTGACGGATAGCGCTAGTGTACGGGGTGATCACGGGTCGGTGGCTGAAGAGCCTGTTTCCAAGCTGTATCTTTAAAGTCTAACGTCCAAAGCAGATGACACTGCGGGCATCCCCTGAGGTATCTGCAATGGGCAGCGTCTGGCAGAACGGGCACAGCAGTGGTATCCACCATTAGGTGCCTACTTAAATGGCGTATGTAGTCAAATGTGCTGGAGAAACTCAGTGGGTGCCGCAGCATCTACGGAGCGAAGGAAATAGGCAACGTTTTGACCGAAAACCCTTCTTCAGACTTAAATGCCGTGACATTTTCAGCAGCAAACGTTTTTGTCAGTGGGTGATGGAAATGGGCCAGCCCAACTGAGCTGCCATTTCACAGGGTTCACTCCCAGGCCACTAGCTGACATCCACATTTATTCACCCGTGATAGACACAAGAAGCTGGAGTGACTCAGCGGGACCGGCAGCGACTCCGGAGAGAAGGAATGGGTGACGAAAGACAAAAACAATTGGTCTCCACCCGAAACGTCACCCGTTCCTTCTCTCCAGAGATGCTGCCTGTCCCGCTGAGTTACTCCAGCTTTTTGTGTCTATCTTCGGTTTAAACCAGCATCTGCAGTAGTTTCCTATAATGAAACAGGCCCTTCGGCCCACCGAGGGATCCCCCCCCCCGCACATTAACACCATCCGACACACATTAGGGACAATTTTCTTATTAATACCAAGTCAATGGACCTACTAACCTGCACGTCTTTGGAGTGTGGGAGGAAACCGAAGATCTCGGAGAAAACCCACGCAGGTCACGGGGAGACCGTGCAAACTCCGTACAGACAGCGCCCGTAGTCAGGATCGAACCAGTGTCTCCGGTGCTGTAAGGCAGCAACTCCACCGCTGCGCCACAGTGGCACCTGCTAATGTGGCATTTAATGGACTATAAACAGGTAACTCATTCTGGTGCAGAAAATATTTTATTAAACAAGCCAGAGAAGATGCAAGAAGAGACAAAAGACAAACGTGTCAGGCAACATCTCTGGAGCAAAGGAATAGGAGACCCTTCATCAGACTGAGAGTCAGGGGAGAGGGAAACTAGAGGTATGAGAGCGTACAGAACAAATCAGGGCCGGCACCGATGGCCGAGGAGCCCACAATGGTCCATTGTTGGTTGTGGAGGAGGCGATAATGAAGGGGCATAAAGAGTGAAAGTAGCGGGACGACTAGGGTGGGGGAGTCTTTGTATGCTCTTCTTTCACTAAATTCTCTCGGGAGCCTCCTGCAGCCGGTGTGGGGTCCAGAGGTTGCAAACTCCAGGGATTCGGAAAGGAAATACATCTGCCAACGCAATAACGTGGTGTTCAATGGGCAACGAACAGAAATAATCCATTCTGTTACAGAGTGTTTAAGAAAGAATCTCAGATGCTGGAAAAATCGAAGGTAGACAAAAATGCTGGAGGAACTCAGCGGGTGAGGCAGCATCTATGGAGAGAAGGAATAGGTGGCATTTCGGGTCGAGACCCTTCTTCACACTGATCAGAGGTGATTTCAGCAAACAAGCCAGAACGTCCAGTTGGCAGGGAGATGATATTTCTAGTGGCAGTCTGCAAACGGACAGAAGATGACATTATTACGTCGGCTGCCAGACAACGGACCTGTGTTCCTGCTCCAGCCCTTCCTCCGTTTTATTGAGCTGCCGTTACCACGGCAACAGAGCCCATTCCAGGCCTCCGCAAGAGATGCGGACGGTCGGAAACAGGTGGAGGAGGATGAGGCTGCGGCAACGTGTCTTGGGCGCAAAAAATGCCAACGGATCAGTGAATGCTGTTTGTAATACAAAGCAATCACACCCCAGTTCGGTAGGAGTTGGGACATCCCCCATCACCAGGGAGCCGGCATTAGCATCTCCTGTACAGATGCAGGCAGCTAGCAATATTGAAACGGACTCCAGAGGTCACGGGAGAATCTTCAATTACAACAATCATTAATTTTTTTCCCTAATTTATTCATTCACAGTTAGTGAACCATCCTGTGATCTCGGCACTTATTATATCGATCCATTTTTGTAATGAGATATGAACTGCAATAAACAAAAGTGGATTATGTAACCAGGACCATTCATTTTACATTTTGCTGAGTATTCAGAGACTCAAACACTTTGTTTTCATCGGTGTAACTTGCAGGGCGGGGGGTTTTAGTTTAGTTTGGAGATACAGCGTGGAAACAGGCCCTTCGGCCCACCGAGTCCGCGCCGACCAGCGATCCCCACACATTAACACTATCCTACACACACTGGGGGGGGGGGGGGGGGGCGTTTTACATTTATACCAAGCCAATTAACCTACAAACCTGCACGTCTTTGGAGTGTGGGAGGAAACCAAAGATCTAGGAGGAATCCTCCAAGAAGTCACGGGGAGAACTTACGAACCCCGTACAGACAGCGCCCGTAGTCGGGATCGAACCCGGGTCGAACCCGGAGCTTTGAGCGCTGCACAGCCCCTGTCCCACTTATGTGTCCTTGGCACGCTAATTACCCGACTTCGTGGTCGCGTTGAGGCGCGACGATCCCGCGAAGGTCGCGCACGATTTCATGCGCCCGCACAGCCGTCTGGAGCGCGTGACGTCATTTGAAGATGGACACAAAGCTGGAGTAACTCAGCGGGACCGGCAGCATCTCTGGAGAGAAGCAATGGGTGACGATTCAGGTCGAGACTCTTCTTCAGTCTGAAAAGAAGGGTCTTGACCCCGAAACATCACCCATTGCTTCTCTCCAGAGATGCTGCCGGTCCCGCTGAGTTACTCCAGCATTTTGTGTCTATCTTCAATTTTCTTGGCCCCGCTCTGGGAGGAGAATTGGGAGCGGATCCGGACCGCAACGGCCGTGAGCCCCAGGCCGAGCTCGGCGATCGTTTGCCTGCTTCTGCTGCTGTTGGAGGTGAGACGTTGCGTCGCGCCAGGGTCTTAGGCCTGTCCCACTTTGGCCGTCAGTTCCGCGACAGGCTGTTGGCGCGCGAAGATTTTATTCGCTACAAAAATTTCGGAGCCCCGCGCGATGTTGCGCACAACTACACACCCGGCTCCGCGCGGCCACACGATGCCCGTGCACCTCAACGCGACCATGAGGTCGCATAATTTGCGTGCCAAGGACACATAAGTGGGACAGGGCCTTTGCAGTCAGTGGAGAGGTCAGTCTATAATCTCTCCGATGCTCGCTCTTTCCTTCTGGTGTAATTGACCATGGCTAGAGTTTTCAGGGTGTAGAGGGAAAAAAAATTAGACAGAATCCCAATCCAATATCGTTCAAGATAAGAGGGGAAACATTTCATCGGAACTGGAGGGGCAAATTTTTCACACAGATGGTGGTGGGTGTACGGAACAAGCTACCAGAAGATAGACACAAAAAACTGGAGTAACACAGCGGGACAGACAACATTTCAGGAGAAAAGGGATAGGTGACATTTCGGGTCGAGACCCTTCTTCAGACTGAGAGTCAGGGGAAAGGGAAACGAGAGAGATATAGAACAAATGAATGAAAGATATGTGATGTTTCAGGTCGAGATCCTTCTTCAGACTGTCTGACGAACACACCACCGTGCACCCCTTACGGATAACTACTGCTGTCCTGCCTTCATCTACTTAGTTACCTCCTCAAAAAACGCAATCAAATTAAAGAGACAGGATTTCCTCCCACAAGGAGCCCTGCTGACTATCTCTGATCAACCTCTGCTTTTCTAAATGTACATAAATTCTATCCCTTAGGATTTTCTTCCCAGAACGTTTTCTATCACTGCACACGAGGCCTACGGGCCGGCAGTCAGTAGGTCTGGCAGACTCCTGAGAGAGTGAAGCTAGGCTAATGTTTCAGATCAGTTCAAGTATGTATATAATGGTATATGGACACACTGATCTGTTCTGCAGTCAATGCCTACTATGTTCTGGTGTGATGAAGCAAAGTAAGAATTTCATTGTCCTGTCAGGGACACGTGACAATAAACTCTCTTGAATCATGAATCTTGAAATGACGGGTCATCAACAATCCAGAAAATATAAGGTCATCAGGAATAAGAGTAGAATTAGGCCATTCGGCCCATCAAGTCTACTTCAATCATGGCTGATCTGTCTGTCCCTCCTAACCCCATTCTCCTGCCTTTTCCCCTCAACCCGTACCAATCAAGAAGTTGCCTGACCTGCTGATCATCTCCAGCATTTTCTCTTTCACTTTGGAATAAACTTTATTCCCTGAATTAGAAATAAAATTAAGATCAAATGGGACCATTTTTAAGTTGATCAGTGCTGCCAACCTACCCTCCTCACCCCTCTACAAATCCTAGCAAACCTTATCTTATGGGCCTGTCCCACTTAGGCGATTCTTTTGGCAACTGCCGGCGACTGTCATCGTCGTAGCAGGTCCGGCAAAACCGGCGACGACCTACGTCATCCTGGCGACAACCTACGTCAGGAGAAGTCACGCTACGCTCATTGGCGTCGAACCCGCTGTCGACGAACATTTTGCAACATGTTGAAAATTTAGAGGCGACCAGAAAGACGCTACGACTGAGGAGACGACTCCCGGCGGCCACCGGCCAAACTAGTCGCCTGTAGTTGCCTAAAAAAATCGCCCAAGTGGGACAGGCCCATAAAAATAACTGAAGGAAGACGTAGAAATAGAGAACTGCAGATGATGGTGAATACACAAAATACGCAGAGGACACGTGGTGCTGGAGTAAACCAGCAGGCCGGGCAGCATCTCTGGAGAACATGGGTTGGTGACGTTTCGGGGTCGCGAGACCCTTCTTCAGATTCATTCTTCTTCAGAGTCTGAAGAAGGATCTCAATCCAAAACATCACTTTAGACTTTAGGCTTGGAGATAAAGCATGAAAGCAGGCCCTTTGGCCCACCTAGTCCGTGCCGACCAGCGATCACCTCCATCACTTAGACCTATCCCACACACTCAGGGTAATTTACATTCACAGAAGCCAATGAACCTACAAACCTGTACGTCTTTGGAGTGCGAGAGAAAACCGGACCACCCGGAGGAAACCCAAGCGGTCACGGGGAGAACGTACAAACTCCGTACAGACAGCGCCCGTAGTCAGGATCGAACCCGGGTCTCTGGCGCTGTGAGGCAGCAACTCTAAAGCTGCACAACTGTGTCACCTAGCCATGTTCCCCAGTGATGCTGCCTGACCTGCTGAGCCACTTTGTGCCCTTTTGTCTATTAACTGAAGGAAACTATGCTCAGGGAAACCGGAGATGCCATTAATTTCTCCTTCATTCTTTTGAGAATTCAGTGCCAAAAATCTTTCTTATGTTCCTTCTGAGCAATTTGCAGTCGTTATATTCCCCTTCAAAGCCCAAAGTCCCTACATTGGTATCGATCTTTCCAAGCCCCCTCATTCACATGTTGCCTCAGTCTCAGCCCAGACACAACCCTCACCCTCCCAACCATTGTAATCCCCCAAAAAGCAGGTCAATTAGTCAGCTCCACCTCTGTAAAGCTCCACCACTCGTTCCCCATTTCCTTTTTTTTCCCCCAGTTTCGAGATTCAGCGCGGAAACAGGCCCTTCACCCGAGTCCGCACCAACCAACGATCCCCGCACATTAACACTATCCTACACGCACTAGGGACAACTTGACACCAAGCCAATTAACCTACAAACCCGTACGTCTCTGGAGTGTGGGAGGAAACCGAAGATCTCTACGAAAATCACGGGGAGAACGTGCAAACTCCGTACAGACAGCGCCCGTAGTCGGTACCGAACCCGGGTCTCTGGCGCTGCAAGCGCTGTAAGGCAGCAACTCTGCCGCTGCGCCAGCGTGCAGCCCGTCATTAAAGCCAATCGGAAAATAAAAGAAATAACACAATAGGCGTCCACTGTGTCAACAGGCATCAGAACATTGAGCCTCCTTCATTAAGCAGCAATGATAGCACACGCCGGGCAAATGTTTCAGCTGTAGTCGGTGAATAGGCCACTGCCCACGTGATTTATTCCAGAGATTACATTTCATTCCGCTTGTGTTTGCTAGTGGACCAAACTATTTTAGATTCCATCCAAAAATGTTAGATTCCATCGCTGCCTTGCAAGGCTGCCAGCACAATCACGGACCAGTCTCACCCCGGTCACTCCCTCTTCTCCCCTCTCCCATCAGGCAAGAGGCACAGAAGTTTGAAAACGCACCCCTCCAGATTCAGGGACAGCGTCTTCCCAGCTGTTATCAGGCGGCTGCATGGCTCCCTCATCAGCTAGAGCGCGGTTCCGACTTCCCATCTACCCCATCGGAACCTTTGAGCCATCTTTAATCGAACTTTATCTTTGGGGGGGCGATTGCAACCGTGGCGTGGTCCACCCTGTTTCGACGAATGCAATCAACCTGCACAATCAAATAAGATCAAATAGAACAAGAATAGTTTGAAGAAGGGTCTCGACCCGAAACGTCGCCTATCTCCTTCGCTCCTTAGATGCTGCTGCACCCGCTGAGTTTCTCCAGCCTTTTGTGTTCCCTCGATTCTCCAGCATCTGCAGTTCCGTCTTTAACATCAAATAGAACAAATTGTCCGACAACTTTAGGCTGTGCACGCCATACGCAAAAAGAAAAAGACTTTATCTTGCACCAAGCATTATTCCCATTATCCTGTGTCTGCAGGTAGGACCTGCAGATGCTGGTTTATACTGAAGATAGACACAAAACGCTGGAGTAACTCAGTGAGACAGGCAGCATCTCTGGGGAGAAGGTATGGATGACGTTTCGTGTCTATCATGTATCTGTACACGTTGGACGGCTCGAGATGGCTCAATAGACAATAGACAATAGGTGCAGGAGTAGGCCATTTGGCCCTTCGAGGCAGCTCCGCCATTCAATGTGATCATGGCTGATCATCCCCAATCAGTACCCCGTTCCTGCCTTCTCCCCATATCCCTGACTACCCTATTTTTAAGACCCCTATCTAGCTCTCTCTTGAAAGCATCCAGAGAACCTGCCTCCACCGCCCTCTGAGCCAGAGAATTCCACACTCACCACTCTCTGTGAGAAAAAGTGTTTCCTCGTCTCCGTTCTAAATGGCTTACTCCTCATTCTTAAACTGTGGCCCCTGGTTCTGGACTCCCCCGACATCGGGAACATATTTCCTGCCTCTAGCGTGTCCAAGCCCTTAACAATCTTACAAGTCATGTTTTGTCTTTCTGCTGGAGGTGGATGGGGGGGTCAGGACCGCACTCTAGTTGGTGAGAGGACGGTTCAGTTGCCTGATAACAGCTGGGATGAAACTGTCCCTGAATGTGAAGGTGTGCGTTTTCACACTTATATACTTCATGCATGCAGGGAGAGGGGGAGAAGAGGGAGTGACCGGCAGTATGGAGGCGACCACTAGAAGCCAACAAACCAAGTGTTGGTAAAAGACACTGCAGGACAAACAGCCCAAGTTGTCTATGAGCGTTTGTGAAGCATTTTATAAGAACATACAGTAAGTAGAAAATCAGGACCAGGCAGTTCTGTCCCTCATGCCTTTCCCCTTATTCCATGAGACGGTGGTGTGGCGATAGAGTTGCTGCCTTTCAGCGCTTGCAGCGCCAGAGACCCGGGTTCGATCCCAACTACGGGCGCTTGTCTGTGCGGAGTCTGCACGTTCTCCCCGTGACCTGCGAGATCTGGTTTTCTCCGAGATCTTCGATTTCCTCCCACACTCCAAAGACGTACAGGTTAAGACATGTAGGTTAATTGGCCTGGTGTATGTGTAAATTGACCCCAGTGTGTGTCGGATAGTGTTAATGTGCGGGGATCGCTGGTCGCTGCGGACTTTGGTGCCTGTTTCCGCGCTGTATCTCCAAATCTAAAACTAAAACTTAACCTTTACAATTACAGACCAGTTAGTCTAACATCGGTAGTGGGGAAATGCTAGAGGCAGTTATTAAAGATGGGATAGCAGCACATTTGGAAAGTGATGAAATCATTGGACAAAGTCAACATGGATTTTTGAAAGGTAAATCATGTCTGACGAATCTTATAGAATTTTTCGAGGATGTAACTAGTAGAGTGGATAAGGGAGAACCAGCGGATGTGTTATATCTGGACTTTCAGAAGGCTTTCGACAATGTCCCACATAAGACATTAGTATACAAACGTAAAGCTCACGGTATTGGGGTTTCAGTATGGATGTGGATAGAGAACTGGCTGGCAGACAGGAAGCAAAGGGTAGGAGTAAACAGGTCCTTTTCAGAATGGCAGGCAGTGACTAGTGGGGTACCGCAAGGCTCAGTGCTGGGACCCCAGCTATTTACAATATATATTAATGATCTGGATGAGGGAATTGAATGCAACATCTCCAAGTTTGCGGATGACACGAAGCTGGGGGGCAGTGTTAGGTGTGAGGAGGATGCTAGGAGGCTGCAGGGTGACTTGGATAGGTTGGGTGAGTGGGCAAATGCATGGCAGATGCAGTATAATGTGGATAAATGTGAGGTTATCCACTTTGGTGACAAAAACAGGAAAGTAGACTATTATCTGAATGGTGACCGATTAGGAAAAGGGGAGATGCAGCGAGACCTGGGTGTCATGGTACACCAGTCATTGAAAGTAGGCATGCAGGTGCAGCAGGCAGTGAAGAAAGCGAATGGTATGTTGGCATTCCTAGCAAAAGGATTTGAGTACAAGAGCACGGAGGTTCTACTGCAGTTGTACAGGGTCTTGGTGAGGCCACACCTGGAGTATTGCGTACAGTTTTGGTCTCCTAATCTGAGGAAAGACATTCTTGCCATAGGGGGAGTACAGAGAAGGTTCACCAGACTGATTCCTGGGATGGCAGGACTTCCTTATGAAGAAAGACTGGATAGACTCGGCTTGTACTCGCTGGAATTTAGAAGATTGAGGGAGGATCTTATAGAGACTTACAAAATTCTTAAGGGATTGGACAGGCTAGATGCAGGAAGATTGTTCCCGATGTTGGGGAAGTCCAGAAGAAGGGGTCACAGTTTAAGGATAAGGGGGAAGTCTGTTAGGACCGAGATGAGAAAATCATTTTTCACACGGAAGGTTGTGAATCTGTGGAATTCTCTGCCACAGAAGGTAGTTGAGGCCAGTTCATTGGCTATATTTAAGAGGGAGTTAGATGTGGCCCTTGTGGCTAAAGGGATCAGGGGGTATGGAGAGAAGGCAGGTACAGGATACTGAGTTGGATGATCAGCCGTGATCATATTGAATGGCGGTGCAGGCTCGAAGGGCCGAATGGCCTACTCCTGCACCTATTTCCTATGTTTCTATGATTCCAAACTAAAGACTAAATACATATGGAATGTAAAATCTACTGGGATCCGAACGAATTCTTAAAATGTTTTACTTAAAATGGCTCAGAACAATGCGGCAAGCAATCAGACCTTGCCAGAAAAGAGAGGTTTGGGTTTATCATTGTCACTTGCACCAAGGTCCAGTGAACAGCTTTGTTCTGCATGCTGTCCAAACAGATCTGGTAATACCGTATATAAACACAATCAAATCAGACTCAAGTGCAATAGATAGAGCAAAGGGGTAAGTGTGAGCTTGGCAAAAATAATTTCATGACGGAATGGACATGATGGTTCATTGTTATATGTGACAGGGCACAGCGAAATTCTTTGCTTGCGTACGCAAGGTATGTAAATAGTCACCACATGAACTGCGCAGGCAAAGGTAGAAAGTATCCTGTGCCTGCTCTTCCTAGGTTCTCCCCCACCCCCCTCTCCCTCCTCCCAGTGGCCCCCCCTTGCCGGGTCATCCATTCTTCTCCCACCCCCTCCCCCCACGGCGTTTTTCCCGCTCCCTCATCGACCGCCGCACCGCCATCCGCGCGCCGACCCGCGAGACCCCGCCGCCGATCGTCAGGCTCCGTCGGTCGTGCGTTCCCACATCCGCCGCGGGGTCAGAGGCGGCGAGGCTCTGTCGGTCCACGGCAGGCACCACCGACCCAGGCAGGCTTCTCCGCCCCTCCTGCGCAGTGCAGGCATGGCCATAAGGGACCATTGAACCGTTGAAAGTGAACATAGTTCTCAGCACGGGGGGTTACACAAAATGCTGGAGAAACTCAGCGGGTGCAGCAGCATCTAAGGAGCGAAGGAGATAGGGACGTTTCGGGTCGAGACCCTTCTTGAAAGTGAACATAGTTCTCAGCACATCAGTTCCATGGTCAAGTACAATGTCTGCAATGGGGCAGGGGACATCTGGACAGTACCCTCGCTCATGGAAGGACCATTTAGAAACCTGATCGCAGAGGGGAAGAAGCTGTCCCTGAGTCTGGCTGTGCGCGCTTTCACGCTTCCGTATCTTCTGCCCATCTCCCGAGGAAGAGTCTCCCAGGCGTTCATGCGCCTTCCTTAAGGGCCTGTCCCACTGTACAAGCTAATTCAAGAGTTCTCCGGAGTGTCCCCTGATTTGATCTCGGAGAATTACGGTAATACCCGCTCGTAGGTACTCGGGGCTCTCGTGGACATTTTTCAACATGTTGAAAAAATCTTCACGAGTCTTCACGAGCTCACCGCGTTTCCCGAGCACCTGCCGTTAGCGTTACGAGCCGCTAAGGGGCGTCCCCGAGCTCCGACGTACCCGCTACGTACATTCTACCACGAGTTTGATTTTTTTTTTAAACTCGGGAGAGCTCTTGAATTAGCTCGTACAGTGGGACAGGGCCCTTTAGCTGTCGCATTGGGTGTGGGCAGGGCTGGGGAAAGAGAGCGTCAGAGACAGGATTGCTACCTCCAGCGCTTTGTGACAATGCAGCTTTGTTTGCCTTCCAAAAGCAATAATGAAGCAGTTACTGGCCAGCCGATGACAACGTTCTATTCCGACGATAGGAGCAATCAAATTGAAATTGATTAGCAGCAACAAAGCGGTGGATTGATGGAAAAAAACAAAGTGCAATTTGTGCAATTTACCCTCGGATAAAGCAGCCAAAAGAGAATCGAGCTGTAATTTGTGCTCCTTTGATAAGGAGGCCAAAGACAATGGAAGATTGGGATATTTTTCACAGCAAAGCAGTAACCGCCTTGCCTGCTGCTCACCTAGTAATCTGACGTTACTAGTCTCTGCCAGAAAATGAAATCAATATCAATAATTCTCAATATCTCAGCCTTACGCCAAAAATAACAGCAGAGGCCTGTTCAATTGTTGTTTTCCTTATCAGTTCATTGAACACAGCTTTGCGATGGCAAAAAACAACTTTAATTAACAACAAAAGCCTGGTCCAAGTTGGTGCCGCTGTGTCTCGAAGCCCTTTGAAAACCTGGTGAATTTTACTCCAGAGGGAAGCATGCTAAACGAAACAGCAAGAACTGCTCAAAATGCTCAGCGGCCTCTGTGGAGAGGAACACGGAGTTGACATTTCAGGTTGATCATTCGGAGTAAACCATTTAGAAATGGAGATGAGGAAACACTTTTTCTCACAGAGAGTGGTGAGTCTGTGGAATTCTCTGCCTCAGAGGGCGGTGGAGGCAGTTTCTCTGGATGCTTTCAAGAGAGAGCTAGATAGGGCTCTTAAAAATAGTCCTAGGTCAGGGGATATGGGGAGAAGGCAGGAACGGGGTACTGATTGGGGATGATCAGCCATCATCACATTGAATGGCGGTTCTGGCTCGAAGGGCCGAATGTCCTACTCCTGGACCGAATGTCTATTATCTATTGTCTATTGTCTAAAATGGTGGAGAAACTCAGCGGGACAGGCAGCATTTCTGGATAGAAGGAATGGACGATGTTTAGAATCAAGACCTTTCTTTAGACTGGGAGTCAGGGGAGGGGGAAACAAGAGATGTGGAAGGCTAAACTGTGAAAAGTAGAGATCAAAGGAGATGAAGCTCAAGGGATTTGTTAGGTAGAGGAAGGTGAACTCGAAGCATACAATGTAAAGTTTAATCTAGAGAACTGTCAGACTAGTCAGAGAACTAGAATGGGGGAGAGATGGAGAGAGAGGGAAAGCAAGGGTTACTTGAAGTTAGAGAAGTCAATGTTCATACCGCTGGGGTGTAAACTGAACAAGCGAAATATGGGGTGCAGTTCCTCCCATTTGCGCTGGGCCTCATTCTGACAATGGAGGAGGCCCAGGACAGAAGGTGGTCCATGCCTCTGGCCAAAACAAGACATTGGGATTTATAGCCCATTATACCAATGGCAAGATTTAAGATGTAAAACATAACACAGAACAGCACAGGAACAGGCCCTTCAGCCCTCAATGTCCATGACAAACATGATGCCAGGCTAAATTAATCTCCTCTCATTACACTTGAGGCGCAGAGGACATTTACCAGACCCATAGAAACAAAGAACTTCAGATGCTGGTTTATTCCAATGATAGATACAAAGTGCTGGAGTAGTATCACCCAGCCCTACAAACCGCGTACAGACAGCACCCATCGCCAGGATCGAACGCGGGTCTCTGGGACTGTAATGCCCCTGTCCCACTTAAGAAACCTGAACGGAAACTTTGACTTTGACTTTGACTTTGATTTTATTACTTGTCCTTCGAACCTCAGAGAGGCTCGAACGAAACTCCGTTTCTACAAGCCATACAAACAAACAAACAGAACAATTCATAAAAAAACACGCAAACAATTAAATTCACACAAACATCCATCACAGTGGATCTCCTCCTCACTGTGATGGAAGGCAAAGTTCTTCTCTCTCCCCCGCACCATCTCTCTCCCGATGTCGAAGCCCCAGGCGGGCGGTGTTAAGTCCCATGTCCACTGAGGCCGCGCCTGGCGATGTGCGGCCCCGCTCTAGGCCAAAAGTCACAAAGTTGGAGCCCCCAGCGGGCGCTGGAATGTCCCACGGCCATTAAAGCCGCGCCGGGCGATGCTCGGCCCCGCTCCGGGTCGTTCCAACTCCGCGACACGGGCAGGAGAAGTTGTGTTGCGGAACTCCGGAGAGCGGTCTCCCACCCGGACCCGCGAGCTCCCGACACCCCAACAATCCATCGTCAGCAACCTGCAGCCGGAGCTGGAGCCCGGAGTCAGGCTGGAGCTGGAGCCGGAGCTGGAGCTGGAGCGGGAGCTGGAGCTGGAGTCGGAGCTGGAGTCGGAGCTGGAGCCTCACCTCCGGAGTTGGGCCGGAGCCGGAGCTGGAGCCGGAGCTGGAGCCGGAGCTGGAGCCCCACCTCTGGTGACCTTGTGCCCCACCCAAGGTTTCCGTGAGGATCCCGGAGGTTTTTGTCAGTCTCCCTAATGGTCGAAAGTGGTTTCCGCTTCTTCTATGTTTCGGCGATTATTTCAAAAAATTCAAAACCGGCCTCGACTAAAAATAGGTTGCCGTTTTAAAAATCGGTAATTTTTTTAGTCGAAGCCGGTTGCGATGCTAGTTGAAGGCGGTTGCCGGAGGTTGCAGGTAGTGGAAGGTAAGACCTCCCTGGTGGAATAAAACTGGGTGAAAAAAAGGTTAATATTAACATTAGCATGTGACCTCTGACACTCCTGGGCGTGCTCAATCATAGTTGCAGAGTTCTTTTAGCAGAGAAAATTTTTTTTTCTTACAATAAAAGCTTCCCAGGTTTTTTTTTAAATCATTCTGAACCATGAGAACAGGGAAGGAACAAGATAGGTGGATGTTACTAAAAGTACATCTACTGCTGTCAGCAGCAGCCCTTTTACTTCATCAGACTTTCAAGAACCACTTTCGACCATTAGGGAGAGTGACAAAAACCTTCGGGAACCTTGGGTAGAGCGCAAGGTCTCCAGAGGTTTCCATTCAGGTTTCCTAAGTGGGACAGGGACAGGGGCAGGGGCATAAGGCAGCAGGTCACAGGAAGAACATGCAAGCTCCACAGAGGCAGTACCCGCAGTCAGGATCAAACCCGGGTCTCTAGGACTGCAAGGCAGCAGCTCTACTGCTGCACCACACTGCGGCACTCCATCCACCTCCTCCTGAAATTATCTTAAGGTATTGGCATCAACGACATCCAGAAATAGGAAAACCTTGTATCTCATCCACAGTCCAAATCTTAAGAAAATTCTTCCTCCTAATATAGACAAGTAGATTTATTTTTATGTCTAATAGCAATGTACTTTCCAGAAGTCTTCTGCCAGGCATAAGAGGTGATACTGGAAACGTCTCAGAACAATATGTCAAATTGTCATTTTGTAATATTTATTCATTTAGCAAATGCATGTCAGCATTTCAGACAAAGCAAATGTGCTATTTTTTGAAATGCAATGTCCTTGAAGTCTACTAATCCCAACTCTTTGAAGTCCAGGTTGATCAAGCTTCTATTTTCCAAATGCCCATGTCCCTTCTCTCGACAGAAACACAAACTACTCTCCACACGAGCTTGCGTGACACAGAATCACTGTGCAGGAATCCTCCAGTTTATGCAACGGCCCTGCTGGGATATATTTGCTGTTTGGTTTATTTAGTTTTAGAGATACAGCGCGGAAACAGGTCCTACGGCCCACCAAATCCACGCCGACCGGCGATCCCCACACATTAACACTGTCCTACATACACAATAGACAACAGACAATAGGTGCAAGAGTAGGCCATTTGGCCCTTCAAGCCAGAACCGCCATTCAATGTGATCATGGCTGATCATCCCCAATCAGTACCCCGTTCCTGCCTTCTCCCCATATCCCCTGACTCCGCTATTTTTAAGAGCCCTATCTAGCTCTCTCTTGAAAGCATCCAGAGAACCGGCCTCCACCGCCCTCTGAGGCAGAGAATTCCACAGACTCACCACTCTCTGTGAGAAAAAGTGTTAGTTTGCGTGACAATTTGACACGTGACAAAAATTTGCAATTTTTATCGGAGCCGAGGAATGAAAATACTTCAAGGAGTTCATGAGAATCCCATTAAATCCCAGAAGTGGCTGGTTTTGTCATCTGAAGCCCAAAAACACACTTTCGTCTCGAAACACACAATCCATAACATTTTAATTTTCATGCCACATGCAAAACACAAAACACTTATCCATCAAGGAAATCTATTGGTGACAAAGCTTTGGATTGTCACAGATGAAAGAAAATGTGCACGGTTCCTATATGATTTGAAATGCACTGGCTTTTATCATAGAACCCAAGCTGAAATGATGTGCATTTTTATTAGATTACTTGGTGATGAAAAACAAAATTACTTGCATACATTAAAACCGTTAGCTCTTTGATCTTCTCATTTCATTGCAAAATCAAATGTAGTTTTTAAATACAATTTTAGATACATTGGATACGTTGAGGGGACGGTGCGAAGTTGCGGCCTTCTGGGCCTGTCCCACTTACGCGACTCTGTAGGTGACTACAGACACGAAAAGCTGGAGTAACTCAGCGGGACAGGCAGCATCTCTGGAGAGGTGACATTTCGGTTCGAGACCCTTCTTTAGACTGAAGTCTCTGAGGTTCAAAGGCTGGGTTGTGGAGACATCGCACCATACTATGTGGGTATTGACCCACGTGGGTCTCGAGCCCAAAACATTTTCCTTTCCTTCTCTCCAGAGATGCTGCCTGTCCCGCTGAGCTACTGCAGCTTTTCGTGTCAATCTTCGGTAAAAACCAGCACCTGCAGTTCCTTCCTACATATTTAGTCGACAGTTGCTTTAAGAAGCAATAGACAGGCACATGGATAGGACAGGTTTGGAGGGATATGGGCCAAGCGTGGACAGGTGGGACTAGTGCAGACTAGACTAAATGGGACCCGTTGGGTCCCTGTCACACAGGAGGCTTGGTCCCCCAACGCAATATTCCACCACTCACCCATAGCCCCCAACTCCACACGCGCGGCTCATTTCCCCTCATCCCGAGCACTCTCTCCCCCTCCTTCACCCTCCCTCTCCTCCTCCCCTCCCCAATCCCTCCCTCACCTCTCTCTTCCTCTCCTTTCCTCTACCCTCAGTCACTCCCCCTCCCTAACTCCATAACTCCTCTCCCCTCCCTACCCCCCTCCTGCCCTTCTATCCCCATCTCCCCACTCCTCACCCCCTAACGCCCCCCACTCTCCCTCCTCACCTCCCCCACTGCCATCCTCTCCCTCTATTCCCCACTCCCTACCTCCCCCACTTCCCCCCCTCTACTCCCCCCCTCCTCTCCCTCTGTTCCCCCTCCTACCCCATTCTCCCTCCTCTCCTCTGCCCTCTTCTTTCCCCTCTCCTCCTCCCCTCCCCCAATCCCTCCCTCATCTCTCTCTCTCTCTCCATTCCTCTACCCTCAGTCACTCCCTCCCTCCCTCCATAACTCCTCTCCCCTCCCCACTCCCCTCCTCTCCCTCTATCCTCGGAGAAGAGCCGTGGGGAAAGAGGGGGGTATCACTGGGGAGGGGGCAGGATCCAGTGAGGGGGAGCAGAGGGGAAAAAGGAGTGGAGCTGCGGGCGTTGCGATGGAGGTGCGTTTGGGACTCACAGCGGGCACTGGATGCGCTCCTCCGCCAGCATCAGACTCTGCGCTTTCCGTTTGGCGACATTGCAGGGCTGCTGAGGCTGCTTCAGGTCCCTCCGCTTTCCTCAGCTCCAGTAAAGACGCTCTGGCACAGGAAGGGGCGGACCGTCCCGGGGAGTGTCAGGGGAAGAGACTAATCCGCGCGGAGCTGGAAAGCAGGAGAAGAGACCGATCTGCGCACGCGCGTTTTTTTGAAGATTTTTCAAACCTCGCTAACTTTGACGACATTAAACCGATCGGAACGAAACTTAGTGCACTAGAAGCGCTGGAGAGCGGTGAGCGAACGGGCGAAAAACCGTAGCGCTGTCGCAAATCATTTTTGCGCAAATAGAATGCCAAACCGGAAGGTAACGATCAGAGTTTTAGTTACGTATAGATTTGATAGATGGGACATGTTGGGCGGAGTGGGCAAGTTGGCCATCGGGTCAGATTCCATGCTGTATGACCCTATGAGTTGGAAATGCAAGTGGATGTTAAGCCACAAATGGAATTATGCATCCGGAGAGCTGTCATTTGCTGATGGTTGAATATAAAGTCCCAATTTAGCTCTCCCAAATCTGATAATTACAAATGTTTATCGGCCCCACCAAGTTTTGATTGCATAGACACCGTCCAAGTTGCCAAATACTAAGAGTCAGTACCGCAGAACCAATATCTCCATGCATTTACCCAGCACCGAGGGCTGCGGGGAAATTGAGTTCATTCTAAGTGGCGCTGCGGTAGAGTTGCTGCCTTCCAGCACTAGAGACCCAGGTTCGATCCTGACGACGGGTGCTATGTGCGTGTGTTTGTGGAGTTTGTACGTTCTCCCTGTGACCGCATGGATTTTCTCTGTGTCCTCCTGTTTCCTCCCACACTCCAAAAACGTGCAGGTGTGTAGGTTGTCAAAAATGCTGGAGAAACTCAACGGGTGAGGCAGTATCTGTGGAGAGAAGGAATAGGCGACGTCTTGGATCGAGACTGATGATGGGGGGGTGTTGTGGGGGTGGGTGCACCCCCCCCCGTCATCAGTCTGAAGAAGGGTCTCGACCCGAAATGTCGCCTATTCCTTCGCTCCATAGATGCTGCCTCACCCGCTGAGTTTCTCCAGCAATTTTATCCACCTTCGATTTTTCCAACATCTGCAGTTCTTTCTTAAACAGGTATGTAGACAATAGACAATAGACAATAGACAATAGGTGCAGGAGTAGGCCATTCAGCCCTTCGAGCCGCCATTTAATGTGATCATGGCTGATCATCCCCAATCAGTACCCCGTTCCTGCCTTCTCCCCATATCCCCTGACTCCGCTATCTTTAAGAGCTCTATCTAGCTCTCTCTTGAAAGCATCCAGAGAACCTGCCTCCGCCGCCCTCTGAGGCAGAGAATTCCACAGACTCACCACTCTCTGTGAGAAAAAGTGTTTCCTCGTCTCCGTTCTAAATGGCTTACCCCTTATTCTTAAACTGTGGCCCCTGGTTCTGGACTCCCCCAACATCGGGAACATGTTTCCTGCCTCTAGCGTGTCCAAGCCCAGTATGTAGGTTAATTGACTTGGTAAATTGTCCCTAATGTGTAGGATAGAACAAGCGTACGGGGTGATCTTTAATCGGCGCGGACACGATGGGTGGAAGGGCATGTTTCCACGCTGTATCTCTAAACCAAACTAAACTGAGCTACTTAAAGAAAAGAAAACACAAGAGTCACAAGGGGGTAGAGTGTTTATTACACACCCGGACCAGATCAATGAAATTCCTACTTGCTGCAGATTTACAGGCACATTAAACACAACCTCTCAACAAATAAATATACAGTAAATTAAGAGCTATTCTCAGTAGACATGACCGTAATCGTCCCGGCCAAACTACACAGTGCAACCTTATACAAGATAGACACAAAGTACTGGAGTAACTCAGCGGGACAGGCAGCCTCTCTGGGGAGAAGGAACGGGTGATGTTTCGGGTCGAGACCCTTCTTCAGAAATTATACAATGTCCATATCAGCTCAGTGCTGACAAGGCTATGTACCTTGTGACTACATTTAGCTTACAGCTGACAAAAATACAGCACAAAAGAGGTGATTAGGGTGATCAGATCTGCAGGAGGTCTGTCAAAGTTTGCAAACCAGTTACATCCCCATTTCTATCCAATATCCAAGCAGCAGGGCACGGTTGTGCAGCCGTAGAGTTGCTGCCTCACAGCGCCAGAGGCGACGGGTTCCATCCTGACTACGGGTGCTGTCTGTACGGAGCTTGTACGTTCTCCCTGTGACCCCGTGGGTTTTCTTCAGGTGCTCCGGTTTCCTCCCACAATCCCAAAAACGTCCCGGTTTGTAGGTTAATTGGCCTCTGCAAATTGTAAACTGTCCCTAGTGCGAAGGATCGTGCCAGTGTACGGGGTGGGGTGATCGCTGGTCGGCACGGACCCCGTGGGCCAAAGGGCCCGTTTCCGTAATGTATCTCTAAACCAAGCAAAACTAAACTCAATGGGTCAGGCAGCAACTGTGGAGGGTGTGACTAAAACAAAAATAACTTTCAAAAAATCACTCTTCTCTTTTGTGTGGGAAGGAACTGCAGATGCTGGTTTAAAACTAAGATAAGACACAAAATGCTGGAGTAACTCAGCGGGACAGGCAGCCTCTCTGGAGAGGAGGCATGGGTGACGTTTCAGGTCAAGACACTTCTTCAGATTTGGAGGATGTGGGAGGAGTCGAAGGAGAAGTTATTAAGGATAAGGAACATCTCTGCGAGGCGGAGGAGAAATTGGTAGAGGAAAATTGGCTGGTTCTGCAGTCGAGAAAGACACATAGGGATTTAAGACGTTCCTGGTGGGGGATGGAGGTGTAGAGTGTAGTCTGAAGAAGAGTCTCGACCCGAAACGTTACCCATTCGTTCTCTCCAGAGATGCTACCTATCCCGCTGAGTTACTCCTGCATTTTGCGTCTATCTTCCTTTTTCTCCTTTATCGATCGGTTCTATTGCCAATCGCCTTCCGATGATGCTCCCTCATCATTGATCCTTAAGCATCAGCTGATATCAATGAGTTTCATTGCTGGCGATTGCATTTGCAGCTTGTTCTTGCACTGTTATCCATCATGAATTCCAGCGCCAGCAGACAGGCTTTAATGCTCTCAACAGTGGGAAGCAAAAATAACAAACATCGCTGCCTTGATTTCTCTACAAAACAGCTGCAGATGATTTTCAACAATCAGAGCTATAACATTGACACCTGAGGTCAAACGTCTCCGATTTCAGGCTAGGAATTTCCAATGTTAAACGAGCAGGAACTTTCCCTCAATGCTGCCGTCTCCAGCTCTTTATTTTAGTTCAGTTTAGTTTGGAGATACAGCGCGTAAACAGGCCCTTCGGCCCACCGAGTCCGCACCGACCAGCGATCCCCGCACGTTAACGCTGCCCGACACACACTAGGGACAATTTACATTGATGCCAAGCCAATCAGCCTACAGACCTGTGCGCCTTTGGAGTGTGGGAGTAAAACCGAAGATCTCGGAGAAATCCCACGCAGGTCACGGGGAGAACGTGCAAACTCCGCGCAGGCAGCGCCCATAGTCGGGATTGAACCTGGGTCTCTGGCGCTGCGAGGCAGCAACTCTCCCGCTGTGCCACCGTGCCACCCTTTGAACGGTCAGTAATGAGAGACCATATATGGAAGGTGATTGCCCTGAAGTTTAAGCATGAAGACATTAGTTAATATTACTGAATGTCTGACGTTCATGGCAAATATCATTAATTCAGACACAGTATTTATTACCGGATTACCTCAGACGGAAACTTGAGCAGAATCAGCATTACATTAAATGTCGTACCATTTGCCCTGTATCCGTGCGCTGTGGACGGCTGGATTGCATTCATGTGGATTCTTTTCTTTTGCCTGAAAAAAGTAATTTTTCTACAGTTAAGGGCTTGTCTGGGGACCCACAGTCCCGTTTATATCAACTTACCCACTGGTAAGATGGTTGAAAGGGTCAAGAAAGGGTCAAGAACTTCAAATTCCTGGGCGAGCACATCTCTGAAGATCTTTCCTGGTCCGAGAACACTAATGCAATTATCAAGCGAGCACATCAGCGCCTCTACTTCCTGAGAAGATTACGGAGAGTCGGTCTGTCGAGGAGGACTCTCTCTAACCTCTACAGGTGCACAATAGAGAGCGTGCTGACCAGTTGAATCGTGGCTTGGTTCGGCAACTTGAGCGCCCTGGAGAGGAAAAGACTTCAAAAAGCAGTAAACACTGCCCAGTCCATCATCGGCTCTGACCTTCCTTCCATTGAGGATATTTATCGCAGTCGCTGCCTCAAAAAAGCTGGCAGCATCATCAAGGACCCACCAACACTCATCTCCCTGCTACCTTCAGGTAGAAGGTACAGGAGCCTGAAGACTGCAACAACCAGGTTCAGGAATAGCTACTTCCCCACAGCCATCAGGCTATTTTACTTTGGAGTCACGTGAGTGACTACGTGAAGAAGCCCCGCCAGGCGCATGCGCGTCATTACGTCGACGCATGTTGCACTGAACGGAGCTGCAGAGCGCAGCTCCACCAGTGGGTAAGTAAGAAACCTCGCAGGTAAATTTTTAAAACTTCCAGCGAGATTTAAGCTCCGTAAGGCTGGCTTGTGAGTCAGCAGGAGCCTGTTCAGCGGGTGGAGCAAGCGTGGGCCACGCAGTATTGCGGTCCCATCGCAGCGATCGGCAAAATAGATAAGTGCGGTGCCGCTTCCGATACTGGTGGCCGTTATTCCGTAAGTAACTCACTCCAGCTGCTCTAAAGTCGTTCGGGCTGAGGCCACAATGATAGGTAAGCATTCAAGGTGTGCTCTGTGTATGTATTACCAGATGCAGTTCCTTAGTTGATGTGTATAATATGTGCATTATTAAACTTTCACCCCTGCTCTGAGAGAACAAGCAGGTAAATACAAAGGTTGATTCTGGGGCCAGCAGAGGCAGAGAGATGGGTACAAAGTATTATACCCAATACAGCCACATCAACCCTTATATTGGGAAAAATGTGTAAAAGTGAGAGTAATATAAATATTCTGCAAATAGAATGTGCCTGTCAGAATTCTAAACATGAACATATATGATTATGCACAAATACACAAGGAAATGTAAATAAAGTTACTCTCCTCCAAAAAAGGACAAGATTGTGGGGGAGACTAAAAATGGAGAAAATGCTCCACACTTACTCAGTCAAGGGTCCAAAGACCCAAAGATTCACAGGCAGCCTCCAAAGGAGTTCCATAAACGATGTATGGTGCCTGTAAAAAAAATATATATATATATTTTTTAAATAAATGTGAACCTGGCTCTCCAGTGCCTTCTTAGGTCTGGATGAGGTCTCCCTAGAGCAAGACTAAAATGCTCTAAACTTTAATCAGTCAAGGGTCCAAAGACCCAGAGATTCCCAGGCAGGCTCCAAAGGAGTTTCCATACACTAAGTATGGTGCCTGTTAAGGAAAAAAATGGGAATCTGACTCTCCAGTGCCTTGTTTAGGTCTGGATGAGGTCTCCTAGAGCAAGACTCGGGAGTATCAGAGCAGGAGGAGACTGACCCTGAAGCTGGTGTCCCTACTTATGTGTATACACCAGAGCACAAGAGCCACGCACCGGGTGTTCCCGATGTAGCATAAAGTTTGCTATATCGATATGGACTGGTGAGGCTATGGATGAGACCTGGCTGCCAACATTATTTGGTTTCTCACCTGCTCCAAGAAACTGTTACGACTGAAACAGTAAATATATTAACACCTGTCTATTGTGCCTCGCTCAGGGTGCCAACAGTAAACTCAGTAATTTGGGCACCCATGAGTGTAACGATGCGAGGGCAGGAAATATGTTTCCAGCATGTCCTCTAGCTGATATTCAGTTGGCATCACTGCATTTGGGGAAAACAAATGTTAAGAAGGTTCAATCTTTGGGTGTTAATGGTGGAGTAGCAAGATGGATTCAACAGTGGCTGAATGGGAGATGCCAGAGAGTAATGGTGGATGGCTGTTTGTCAGGTTGGAAGCCGGTGACCAGTGGGGTGCCTCAGGGATCTGTGTTGGGTCCACTGTTGTTTGTCATGTACATCAATGATCTGGATGATGGGGTGGAAAATTGGATAAGTAAGTATGCAGATGATACTAAGATAGGTGGTGTTATGGATAATGAAGTAGATTTTCAAAGTCTACAGAGAGATTTGGGCCATTTGGAAAAGTGGGCTGAAAGATGGCAGATGGAGTTTAATGCTGATAAGTGTGAGGTGCTACATCTTGGCAGGACAAATCAAAATAGGACATACATGGTAAATGGTAGGGAATTGAGGAATGCTGTGGAACAGAGGGATCTAGGAATAACTGTGCATAATTCCCTGAAGGTGGAATCGCATGTAGATAGGGTGGCAAAGAAAGCTTTTGGTGTGCTGGCCTTTATAAATCAGAGCATTGAATATAGGAGTAGGGAAGTAATGTTAAAATTGTACAAGGCATTGGTAAGACCAATTCTGGAGTATGGTGTACAATTTTGGTCGCCTAATTATAGGAAGGATGTCAACAAAATAGAGAGAGTACAGAGGAGATTTATTAGAATGTTGCCTGGGTTCCAGCAACTAAGTTACAGAGAAAGGTTGAACAAGTTGGGTCTTTATTCTTTGGAGCGCAGAAGGTTAAGGGGGGACTTGATTGAGGTCTTTAAAATGATGAAAGGGATAGACAGAGTTGACGTGGATAAGCTTTGAGGGTAGGGAAGTTTCAAACAAAAGGGCATGACATGAGAATTAAGGGACAGAAGTTTAGGGGTAACGTGAGGGGGAACTTCTTTACTCAGAGAGTGGTGGCTGTGTGGAATGAACTTCCAGCAGAAATGGTGGATCGATTTTAACATTTAAAAGTAAAGTGGATAGGTATATGGACAGGAAGGGAATGGAGGGGTATGGTCTGAGTGCAGGTAGATGGGACTAGGGGAAAATAAATGATCGGCACGGACTGGAAGGGCCGAGAGGGCCTGTTTCCGTGCTGTAATTGTTATATGTTATATACAAGGGTCGATAAATGTCCAAAAACTTATAAGACAGGCTTGCGTTACTCTGCAGTGCCTATTCAAACCTAATTGTATGATGAAAATTACCATTTGGGCAACATTATACCCAAAAATGCAGGACTATGTAGGACAAACAATAACCAGTTAATTATTAGTGAGAATTTGCCAAAACAATTGTGGTTCAATTACGGAGGTAGAGTAACTTTACTCCATCACACATAGAATTCCGGGGTACAGCCTCTGGTTGGTGTAAGATTACAATTATTTTATAATGAACGATGCTGCATAATATTGATCGGTTTGGTGTTTGCTGCACCAGAAACTCGTCAGGTATAAAATATATCCCAGACAGAAGAAGATGGGGGTTGCAGAATCATTCTGGACCTCACAAACTTAATGCATATGTTCAGTGTAGGCATTTAATAAAGTACACCTTCAACACCGTAACGCAGTTGTTATCACAAGGCTGCTATATGGTTACTATAGACGTAAAAAAAACAACAAAAAAAACTTATTATTCAGTACCAATGCATCATTATCGCAGGTACTTTAAGTTAATTTGATGAGTCAGCTGAGGCAATTTAAAGAATTACTAAATGGATTAACTTCAGCACTCAGGCTGTTCACATAATTATTGAAACCAGCACTGGTGTTACTGAGGGCTCAGAATCACATTGTAATGGCTTATCTAGAGGATATGTTAATTGTAAATGCCACTCAGGAGACAGCTGACGAACTGGTTCAGCAATCATAAGCCTATTGAAAGGCTAGGGTTCTTCCCATCCAACAACATTTAAGTTACAGCCATCCCAAACAATTGATTATTTGAGGTTTGTCATTAATTTAGTAATGATATGTCAGTAACTTGTTAACAGATAAGGTTGGGAATATTACAAATGTCTGTACTTGTCTCGCTGAGAGACCTTATCCCTCCATCCGAGAAGTAGCTACAGGTATTGGTAAATGGTAGCAGCATTCCTGCTGTTGAGTTTGGACCTCTGCATTATCAAAGTCTGATGAGAGCCAGAGGACAAGCACTTAAAATAAAAAGTAAAAATAAATATATATATTTTTTAAAATAATAAACAAATAAATAAATATATATATAAAAATAAAATAAAAAGTGTGCAGGTCATTGATAGGTCCATGCAGTTACCAACTAAAGCTTTAGCTGAATTGCAATGGTGGATTCTCAATGTTGCACAAGCTACTAGAATATATTTTGGTTTAGCAACCTTCAGTGGTATTACAAACTGATGGGAGTGCTCTCGGATGGGGAGGTAAGGACAGCACCACCAGCGAGGTGGTGATGGACTGTCCAAGACGATTAATTCTCCTAACACATGGTATAAATTATTTGGAGTTATTGGCCGTTTTATGCATTGTTAGCTTATCGTTCTACAATGAATGACTTACATGTTCAATTACAAGTAGACAATACCACAGCTGTGGGAGAGACAATATGGTGGCAGACAACAGATCACGGAAGTTCAATAACAATACAGAATGGATGGTAAATCCAGATGTTCAAAAAGATTGTCAGTCGGTATGGGTACCAAATATTGATCTGTTTGCGTCCAGATTAAATCTCCAGTTGCCTAAATATGTCATAGTAGCCAGGCCCAGGAGCAGTAGCGATGGATGCATTCTCACTACATTGGGGAAGTATAATCTTCCATGTTTCCCCATTTTGCCGGATTAGGCAATGTCACCAAAATAGAGCAAGACTCTACCGCAGGCGTTTGATGGTTCCCAAACTGGTCTACACAGCCATTGTTCCCATTGGTGCTCAGAATGATGACTCAGCCATTCATGACAATCCCCAGCTGCAGTAATTGTTGGTACATCCAGTACAGGAGAAGTCATCCATTACATGATCGTATTAATTGTTAATCTGCAGGTTCTGATGGACTGTCGGATAGGACAATGGATGTTATAACTGCAGCTTGGAGAGATAGCACTAAGAAACAATATATGTCTCATATAAGGAAATGGGAAATCTTTTGTATACAGTCAGATATATTTTATCATACTGCAAACATATCAGATGTATTGGAGTTCCTTGCTATGTTGCACCTGAGATATAGTGCCATTAATAGTGCTCGGAGTACTTTGTCCTCCTATTTAGGACAAATTCAGAATGACAATCTATCGGGTTCATCCGTTAATATCCCGATTTATGAGAGGAATTTTAATAAAATCCTACCAAACCCAGATATACAAAAATCTGGGATGTCAGTTTAATTCTCATATTGCTTCGGCAGTGGGCTCCAATTACGTCACTGTCTTTTCAGAACTTAATATTTAAAGTGGTTATGCTCATGTCATTAGTATCAGCACAATGAGTACAAACATTACAAATGTTGTGCTTTGATTGTATGCAGTTGTCTGTAAATGAAATTACGTTTTATGTCTATGATCTAAGCAAGCAAAGTAAGCCAGGGAAGGCTGGAACCAAGGTAATCTTTAAAGCATACCCTGTCGACCAAACATTGTGTGTGGTAAGCATTTAACTCAATATATTAAAGTAACTGAGAGTCTCCGAGATTGTGAGACACCAATGCTCATTACCCACAAAATAAAAAAATAAAAAAAATTAAAAAGTGACAGTACAAACTATTCTAGATGGTTAAAACAGGTTCTGTATTTACTTGGAGTTCACAAGGGCGGCATCAATGTCCGCAGCGAAGGCGCAGGACATGCCGCTCGACCAAATTCTAGAGGCCGCAGGATGGTCTAAAGAAGTAACTTTCTAGATTTATGATAAACCTGTTGTCACAGTGCCAGGGTTTGCACATGCTATGTTGTGTTCTGTTCAAATTGTTTGCTTTGTTTCATATCATTGTTTCATATCATTATTGTAATTTTCCCCTGGGATAGAGGGGTTATTACTTTCATCGTTATTATTATTAACATAGTTATTGAATAATTCAAGCAATGTTCAATAATATTATTTACTCACTACTGTGTCAACTGAAGCAGTGTGTCGTATGGAATGAATCTACGGCATGAAAAACACAGAGCTTCAAAATCTTCACGTAGTCACTCACGTGACTCCGAAGTAAAATAGTAAGATTAAACGAGAACTTACCTGTTCGAAGTTTGATCTTTATTTTATGAGGAGTTACGATGAGGGATTACGTGAAGAAACCCCGCCAGGCGCATGCGCGTCATGCTTCAAAGCAGTGGCGTGAAAAACACAGAACCAATAGCCGAGATAAGATAGTAAGGCTTACAAAAGACTAGAACTACCAGATGATCGTTTAGATTATGAGGGTCGGGAGCGGAGGGCACGTAATCCCTCATCGTAACGCCTCATAAAATAAAGATCAAACTTCGAACAGGTAAGTTCTCGTTTAATCTTACTATTAAACCTGGCTCGAACAAAACTCTGATCATTAATAACCCATTATCTGTTATTTGCACTTATTTATTCATGTGTGTATGTATTTATATAATGATATATGGACACACTGATCTGTTTTGTAGTTAATGCCTACTATGTTCTGCGTGCTGAAGCAAAGCAAGAATTTCATTGTCCTATCAGGGACACGTGACAATAAACTCACTTGAACTTGAACTTGTCCCACTTACATGACTTTTTTGGCTGGCACAGGTCGTTACAGGTCACCGAAAATTTTCTTCAACATGTTGAAAATCCAGCGGCGACCAGAACAAGGTACGACTCTTTGGGCGACTACTCATGACCATACAGGCGTCACTCCGCGACATGTCGTCAGGGACCTGTAGTCTCCTAGTCACCCAAAAAGTCATAGCATCTTTCTGGTCGACGCTGAATTTTCAACATGTGGAACATTTTCGACCTATGATGGGTGCCGGCAATCGCAGAAAAAAAATCGCGTAAGTGGGACAGGCCCCTTATACACTGGATATACCCAAAGTAAGTAAGTAAGTAAGTAGGTTTATTGGCCATGTATTCACATACAAGGAATTTGCCTTGGTGCTCTGCCCACAGTAACAACATGACATACAGTGACAGTTACGTATGACTCAGAAAACACCAAACATTAATAATAATAAAACATTAATGATAAAACACCATTAATCAAGCATGTGAACCATTGTGAACCAACAAAATACCAGATCAAACGGAGGCTACAGATTTTTGGCTGTTGAGTAGAGCCACTACTCGTGGATAAAAACTGTTTTTATGTCTGGCTGTGGCAGCTTTGACAGTCCGGAGTCGCCTTCCAGAGGGAAGTGATTCAAAGAGTTTGTGGCCAGGGTGAGAGGGGTCAGAGATGATCTTGCCCGCTCGCTTCCTGGCCCTTGCAGTGTACAGTTCATCAATGGAGGGAAGGTTGCAGCCAATAACCTTCTCTGCTGATCGGACGATTCGCTGCAGCCTCCGGGTGTCGTGCTTGGTGGCTGAGCCAAACCAGACCATGATGGAGAAGGTGAGGACAGACTCTACGATGGCCGTGTAGAATTGGACCAACATTGCAAAGTAGCAGCAAATTGGTGATTATCTAATAATGGTTTTTATAGCATTATAAGTATCTTGGGTTATGGAAGAAGACTCTCCCAGTGCTGTCATTAAGCAAAACAATGGGCATTTACAGAGGACGGACAAACTAATTCCATAAAGATTAAATGAAATTTTTTGAAACAGGCAAATTAATTGGGAACAATGTGTCTGCATCTGTCTGCACTGCAAAGCCCCCCCAGAGCCCTGCCGTTCACTGTGAATGTCCTGCCCTGGTTTGACTTTCCAAAATGCAACACCTCACCTTATCTGCATTAAATTCTGTTAACCATTCCTCAGCCCACTTGCCCGGCTGAGCAAGAGGCTGCTGGAGTCTTTGATACCCATCTTTGCCATCGACAATACCACCCACGTTAGTGCCACCTACAAATTTACAGCAAAAGACCAAACGCAGACTGGGCAATCGCTTCGCGGAACACCTTCTCTCAGCCCAAACCTACCTGATCTCCCAGTTGCTGGACACTTTGATTCTCCTTCCCATTCCGACACAGACCTTTCTGTCCTAGGTCTCCTCCATTGTCAGAGTGAGGCTAAATGCAAATTGGAGGAACAGCATCTCATATTTCCCTCTCTCTCTATCCCTCCCCCACCCAAGTTGCACTAGCTTCTCATTTTCACCCTACAAACAGCTAACAATGGCCTGTTTCCTTTATCATCGTTACTTTTTTTGCATATCTTTCATTCATTGTTCTTTATCTCTCCACATCACTGTCTATATCTCTCGTTTCCCTTATCCCTAACCAGTCCGAAGAGGGTCTCGACCCGAAATGTCGCCCATTTCCTTCTCTCCAGAGATGCTGCCTGTCTCGCTGAGTTACTCCAGCTTTTTGTGTCTATCTTGTCTATCTGCAGTTCCTTCTTACGCAAATTTACCAATATGCCTTCTACACTCTCATCTGAATCATTGATTTAGAATGAACCACAAACCTCGATGGGCCCAGCACCAATCCCTGAGGCAAAACACTAGTCTCAGGCGTCCAGACATGGAGCTATACATCGCAAAAACAGGCCCTTCGGCCCACCTTGTCCATGCCGACCAAGTTGAACTACTAGGCTAGTCCCATTTGCCTGCATTTGGCTCATAGCCCTCTAAACCGCTCCCATCCATCAAAATCTATCCCAAAGTCTTCAAAAAGTTGTTATGTGTGTTTTGAAAAATAGGATTTTATTTTCTTATTTGTTCGGAAACTCACTCTATGCAAAACCAGGCACAAAAACAAATAGGCAGCATTTCCATACTCTTAGAAGAAGACTTGCTATGAGAAACATTCCTTGTTATATTTAAATCTTGCTGAGCTGGTACAGTGTAATTTCTCCAGTAAATACCACAAGCATTCCTCCTTTCCCTTCTCCCCACAAAATTTACCAATTTCCAGATGAAATCCCAGCGATAATTTTGTAAATTTATCAACTGTAAAACCACAAAAAACATTGGCTCTCTCAAGATCTGCTGCACAGAATCTTCACCACTCAGCTCGTTAAAACATCTTTCGAACGACACTTGAAACAAATATTGCAAAACCTGACATTTAATTGTTTTCCAAGCTGATTTGGCATTAAAAAAAACCTCGCTATCCCAACTATCTGATCTCCACATCAGATTATGAGCTTAATGTCAATGGAAAGGATGAAGAATCTAGAGATTTCAAAACATGAACTCATTGATCTCATGGCGTTGAAACTGTTCTACGTTTTTCATTCTAAAACCTCTTCTATTTGAAACAAACCCATACCTGTGTGAATAGGACGGGTTCGGAAGGATGTGGGCCGCAGGCAGGCAAATGGGACGGGCTCAGAATGGCAACGGCATGGGGTGGCACGGTGGCGCAGTGGTAGAGTTGCTGCCTTACAGCACCAGATGCCCGGGTTCGATCCCGACTACGGGCGCTGTCTGCACGGAGTTTGTACCGTCTCCCCGCGACCTGTGTGGGTTTTCTCCGAGATCTTCGGTTTCCTCCCACACTCCAAAGCCATACAGATTTGTAGGTTCATTGGCTTGGTATAAGTGTAAATTGTCCCTGGTGTGTGTAGGATGGTGTTAGTGTGCGGGGATCGCTGGTTGGCACGGACTCGGTGGGCGATGTATCTCTAACCTAACCTAAACTAGACTAAAAACATGTTACCTACATTGTGTAATGAGTTGTAAGTGTCTTGCTATGGATCCTCCAGATTTATTGCAAACCGTGTGGAACTCATCAAAGACAGGCATTGATTTTCGTTGTCTGTAATTGGATAATTATTCTTTGGTATCTCTCATCATTTGCATTGAGATTAATATCAAATTGCTTGCACCTCTTGCTCAGTCAATGTTTGTGTCCACCAGCTCCATATTATTCTTTTCCTGAAAGGCCTGTCCCACTTAGGCGAATGTTTTCAGCGACAGCCGGAAAATAGGCTGTCGCCACATGGTGGCGGGGTGACGCCTGTATTGTCGTGAGTTGTCACCTCGAGTGTCGTAACTTTTTCTTGTCGCCGCTGGATTTTGAAATGTTCAGTGGGCTTGACGTTGCCTGTCTTCTCCTGTCGTAGGTGCTGTCGTAGGTTGTCGCCAGGACGACGCCAGGTGACGTTGGTCGTCGCCGGGCGCCGACTTCGGTGAATTCCATTGGCCTACGTCAACCGGCGGCAGGCACCGGCGACTGAACTGTCTTCAGTTGTCGCTGACAGGGTCGCTGCTTGTCGTACGCAGCTTGTCGCGGGCGGACGTAGGTTGACTTCAGTTGTCGTAGCTTGCCGCCTGTGTGGTGGCTGGTTGGCGTAGGTGTGGTCGTAGGCGGACGTCCCAAGTCGTGACGATTGTATCGCCGGTTGTCGGTACCTTGCCCTCGCTTGTCGTCGACTAGGTGGTAGGTTGTTGTAGACATTGTCGTGGGGGGGGGGGGGGGTCCAGTCGCCGGTTTTTCGGCGACCTGCTACGACTGTGACAGTCGCCCGGCAGTCGCTGAAAAAAATCGCCCAAGTGGGACAGGCCCTTTTATCACTGATGGTAATTCAGTTTACATGAACACAATCGTGCATCAAACTGCACGGTTCACCTTGGTAGTTTGTGATATCAGTCTTCAGTAGGAAAACATTCTGATCATAAATGTCACGTTTGTCACATTCATAATCGTGATATATTCTCCCTACTCCTGGTCATTATGCATTTCCTATCTTCAGTCATAAACGATCCGGCTCTAATTATAACCTAATGTCCTCTTCTCCTGGGTTCCTTATCTGCAGGAATGCTTTCAATCCTGTAAAATCATTTTAAAGGAGATTTTCTGAGACAGCTGCTCAGTCTTATTCTGAAAGCAATGCAAACTGTCCTCATATTTCACACTTTAGCATTACAGTAACTTATCCCCATGATTTCCCCCCCGCCAAGGCTAAACCATATTTCATCCCTCAAAGCCCAAACAAGACCTGACTAAGATTCTTACGACAGAAACATTGCACTCACTAAGGTGCCTCATGGGATGAGCAACATTCTATTTCATGAAATGGATCTGCAGGTGCTGGTTAATACCAAAAATATATTTTATTTTTTAAATATTCTTTAAGTGCAAGGTATCAGGTTGGGAAGATCTAACAACTTGGACTCCCTTATTCTGTGCATTATTACACTCATAGATACAATCCCTACTTCCTGCACTGTGAAAATGCTCCACTGACGAGCCGTAGGGCTCAGCAGCACGGAACAGCCATGATTGAATGGCAGAGTGGATTTGATGGGCCCAATGGCCTAACTCTGCTCCCGGAACGTATCCTTCAGTGGCACGGTTCTTCCATCGCCCCATACATCATCACAATCTCTGTAAAAAAGCAGCGGGCATCATCAGAGGCCCACACCACCATGGCCATGCGGAGAGTACATTTCACTACTGCCATAGTGAAGAAGACTGAGGAGCCTGAAGACTGGAGTTGAGTTGAGTTTGCTTTATTGTCACGTGTACCAAGGTACAGTGAAAAGGTTTTGTTGCGTGCTAACCAGTCAGGGGAAGGACAATACATGATTACAATCGAGCCGCCCACAGTGTACAGATATATGATTAAGGGAATAACGTGAATAGCGTTTAGTGCAAGATATAGTCCAGTAACGTCTGATCAAAGATAGTCCGAGGGTCTCCAATGAGCTGGATAATTGCTCAGGACCACTCCCTAGTTGTTAGTAGGATGGCTCAGTTGCCTGATAACAGCTGGGAATAAACTGTCCTTGAATCTGGAGGCGTGCGTGTTCACACTTCTACCCGATGGGAGAGGTGAGAAGAGGGAGTGACCAGGATGGGTCTCGGCCTTGGTTACGCCGGTGTACAGCCATCAGGCTATTAAACACCACAACCTCCAAATAAGCTCCAAACTACATAGACTTGGGGGATAGACACAAAATGCTGGAGTCACTCAGCGGGACAAGCGGCATCTCTGGAGAGAAGGAATAGGTGCCGTTTCGGGCCGAGACCAAATGATTTTGTCTTTTTCCACCGTTATTGTTTGTTTGTTTTTACATGTGTGTATGTAAGTATTTCTGTAAGTAACAGTGTCATTGTTCAGTTTGGGACAAATGACAATGAAACTCTCTTGACATCATGAGTTGTTCTGTCGTCACAGAGCATTAACTTTGATCCAACGTCTCCATCTTCTTTTCAACGTAATGCAGAGTGCCCTCATATTTCACACCTTCGAATGAAAGTAATTTGCCGACGACACCACGGTGGTAGGACTGATCAGCGACAACGACGAGTCAGCCTACAGGGAGGAGGTCCAGCACCTGACAACCTGGTGTGCCAATAATAACCTCGTCCTCAACTCCCAGAAGACGAAGGAGATCATTGTCGACTTCAGGAAGAACAGAGGGGGCAGACACACCCCCATCCATATAAACGGGACTGAGGTGGAGCGGGTCTCCAACTACAAATTCCTCGGGGTACACATCTTGGAGGATCTGTCCTGGTCCCTCAACACCTCCAAGCTGATCAAAAAGGCGCAGCAGCGCCTTTACTTCCTGAGGAGGCTCAAAAAAGCCCACCTGTCCCCCCTGATCCTGACCAACTTCTACCGATGCACCATCGAAAGCATCCTGACCACCTGCTTTACGGTCTGGTACAGCAGTTGCACCGTAGCAGACAGGAAGGCACTACAACGGGTGGTGAAAACCGCCCAGTACATCATCGGTGCCCCGCTCCCTGCCGTGGATGCCCTCCACCGAAAACGGTGTCTGAGACGGGCTGGGAAGATCATCAAGGACCCCTCCCACCCTAACCATGGACTGTTTGCCCTCCTACCATCGGGGAGGCGGTACAGGAGCCTCAGGTCCCGCACCAGCAGGATGAGGAGTAGCTTCTACAATAACACCATCGCACTGCTGAACTCGGAGTCCCGCCGATAGATTCCCACATCTGTATTTATTTATCTGTATTTATCTAAACATTGCTATCACTACGTACTGACACTAAACTGCATTTCGTTGTACCCATACTTGTATCTGTGCAATGACATTGAATTTGAATTGAATTGAACTACGCAACTTAAAAATCACAAGGCGTTAACAGTATCCAAAGTGAGAGGGATATTTTCCAGGCTTGAACCATGTTAATTGTGAAACATTGGTGAAAATTGCTTCAAAGCATTTATCAAATGCTTTGCACTGGTTCTGCTTAACCCGAGGAGACACTATGAATTACTCTATGACTAACACATACTTCCCACGAGACCATATCCTCATTATCCTCACGTTGGGCAGCACGGTGGCGCCAGAGACCCAGGTTCGATCCTGACTACGGGAGCTGTCTGTATGGAGTTTGCACGTTCTCCCCGTGACCTGCGTGGGTTTTCCCCCGGGTGCTCCGGTTTCCTCCCACACTCCAAAGATGTGCAGGTTTGTAGGTTGAGTGGCTTTGCTAAAACGGTAAATTGGCCCCAGTGTGAGTAGGGTATTGCTAGTGTGCGGGGATCGCTGGTCGCCGCGGACTTAAGGGCCTGTTTCTGCGCCGTATCTCTAAACGGAGCATTGACGTTCCTTCACCAGACTTCTAAGTCCGTGCTCACATGAAGACAGCGGGATGCAATCAATAGTGCACGCTCGGGGCAGAGTTATATTGAAACACAAACTAAGGCGAATCTTTTCCAAAGTTCTTTTTTGCATTGGACCAGCAAGTTGAAACATCTTGAATTAGAGCATAAAACATAGAACAGTACAGCACAGGGGCAGGCCCTTCGGCCCACAATGTCTGTGCTGAGCATGATGCCAAGACCTAGGTTTACAAGGTTAATTCCCGGGATGGCGGGACTGTCATCTGCTGAGAGAATGGAGCGGCTGGGCTTGTACACTCTGGAGTTTAGAAGGATGAGAGGATATCTCATTGAAACATATAAGATTGTTAAGGGTTTGGACACCCTAGAGGCAGGAAACATGTTCCCGATGTTGGGGGAGTCCAGGACCAGGGGCCACAGTTTAAGAATAAGGAGTAAGCCATTTAGAACAGAGACGAGGAAAACCTTTTTCTCACAGAGAGTGGAGAGTCTGTGGAATTCTCTGCCTCACAGGGCGGTGGAGGCAGGTTCTCTTGATGCTTTCAAGAGAGAGCTAGATAGGGCTCTTAAAAATAGCGGAGTCAGGGGATATGGGGAGAAGGCAGGAACGGGGTACTGATTGGGGATGATCAGCCATGATCACATTAAATGGCGGTGCTGGCTCGAAGGGCCGAATAACCTGCTCCTGCACTTATTGTCTGTTGTCTATTGTCTAAGACCAACTCATCTGCCTACACAAAATCAATAATCCCTCCATTCCCTGCATATCCATGTGCCTATCCAAAAGACCCTCAAACACCACTATCATATCTGCCTCTCCCACCACCCCTGGTAGCACATTCCAGGCACCCACCACCATCGGTATAAAGATGCCCTGCATATACCTTTTAAACTGTGCCCCTCTCACCTCAAAGCTCTGCCATCTAGTATTTGATTTTTCCATCCTGGGATAAATAATCTGACAGAACACCCTATCTGTGACTCTCATCGCTTTATACACTTCTGTCAGGTCTCCCCATAAACTCCAGCATTTCAGAAAATTGCAGATTTGTTTTTTTTTAAAATGTATGTATACAGCGTGTAAACAGGCGTTTCTGCCCACTGAGTCCTCGCCGACAGCAATCACGTGTTCACTGGTTTTATCCCACACATGAGGTGCAATTTACTACAAACCCGCACGTCTTTGTAGTGTGGGAGGAAACCGGAGCAACCGGAGAAAACCCGCGCGGTCACGGGGAGAACGTACAAACTCCGCACAGACAGCTCCCCGCAGTCAGGAGCCATCCCAGGCAACTCTGTATCACGTGTTAAAGAAGGAACTGCAGATGCTGGAGAATCGAGGGTACACAAAAGGCTGGAGAAACTCAGCGGGTGCAGCAGCATCTAAGGAGCGAAGGAGATAGGCGACGTTTCGGGTCGAGACCCTTCTTCTGTATCACAATCCTTTCTCCAAAGTCTAAATGGGATGGGTTTAACGGGCAGAAAGGGGGGGGACAGGGGGGGGGAGGGGGGGACAAAGGGCCCGTTCCTGGGCGCACCGCCACTCCACCTAGGGTCCGTGGTGGGAGGAGCGGCTCTGCTGTCAGCGACCGGAGGACCGGTGACGGGGTCCAGGGAGCGGGCAGGGCCCGAAGATGGCCTGGTTGGGTTGCTTCAAGGCCCGGCCGAGCTGGCCATCCGCGAGTCGCGCCTTTTCCGGGGTTAAGTCCGCGCCCGGGCGGTGTGGGAGAGAGGACACCGTTGCATAGTAGTTATTTAGTAAGGATTGCAACACAGTTGTCTGAAAATGTGGTGCCTGGGTAAGTTGGTGACTTTTGTGCTAAGGTGTCGGATGTGTCACCGCGGTTTTGTTTTTGCACGGTGACCGTAATTAAATAAGTTATTTTTGATGAAAAAAAAACCAAAAAAAAGGCCCCATTCCTGTGCTGTGCAACTCCATGACTCGGCACTCCCGAGCATGATGAGCATTCCTGTAGCCACACAAATTAATGTCATCTGTGCCTCAGACTAAATATAAACCAGTAAAATACCAGTCACGATGGTTGTGAAAGCAATGTGCCTCAGGGTGGAACACCCACAGTTGTCGACTGTTAGCTTTAAGAAAGACCTGCAGATGCTGGAAAAATCAAAGGTAGACAAAATTGCTGGAGAAACTCAGCGGGTGAGGCAGCATCTCGATGCTGCCTCATCCGCTGAGTTTCTCCAGCATTATTGTCTACCCACTGTTGTTAACTGTTCACTGTTGGGCTTCCTGCCGATGCTTTTGGTGTGTTCCTTACTGCTTGGAAGTCGTTTAATACCTTCCAATGCTTCAGAGAGAGTAATGAGGGGGATGCCTGAGGGTTGAGAGAGATGCTGCCTGTCCCGCTGAGCTACTCCAGCTTTTTTGTGTCTTTCTTCAGTTTAGATAATAGGCAATAGGTGCAGGAGGAGGCCATTCGGCCCTTGGAGCCAGCACCGCCATTCAATGTGATCACGGCTGATCATCCCCAATCAGTACCCCGTTCCTGCCTTCTCCCCATATCCCCTGACTCCGCTATCTTTAAGAGCCCTATCTAGCTCTCTCTTGAAAGCATCCAGAGAACCGGCCTCCACCGCCCTCTGAGGCAGAGAATTCCACCAGTTTAAACCAGCATCTGCAGTTCCTTCTTACACAATAAGATAGCTAAGTTTAGTTTAGTTTAGTGTATTATTGTCACGTATACTGGTTCTCCGTGGATTGTCACCTTGTCGTGGTGGAGAAGCTTGTGTGGTCCTGAGATCCTGAGAGCGATGCCGTCTGGAGCCATGCTCCTGGTAGGGCCACCCATGGCGGTAAGGTCGAGGGGGAGGTCCCTGACAAAGGGCAATCCAACCAAGACCTCAACGGTGGAACAGGGGAAGGACGATGGCTGACCTTAGTGGAGCGTCACAGCGGCTGGGAAGGCGGATGAAGGCTGCAGCAGAAAAGGGTCTCCGGTCGTCTTGGACTCCATGCCACTGGATCCTGACCCAGATCTGTCATGGACCGTGGGGTGGCTGTCTGTGCACCAGTCTCCCCACGTTAAACAAAGTCACGCACAGGCGTCCTCTATATAGGGAATAGCACCTTGGAGACACCCATGGTCAGCCAGGACCAAAGGGGGGGGTAAGAAAAATACTGGGTCAGGCAGCATCTCTGGAGAAAAAGGGTAGGTGACGTTTTGGATCAGGACCCTTCTTCTTCAGACTGGCAAATCAACATCGGCTGTTCTACATTTCTACATTAAGTGAACTTTAGTTCAGTTTAGTTTATTTTATTGTTGTCACGTGTACCATGGTACAGTGATAAGCTTTGTCATTGTGTGCTATCCCGTCAGCGGAAAGACAATACACGATTACAGCCATTCACAGTGTATAGATACAGGATAAAGGGAATAACATTTAGTGCAAGACTAGACTAAGTGAGGCCCATTGGGTCCCGGTCTCACGGTCCCCCAACACGACCCGTTCAATCAACGCAATATTCCACCACTCACCCATTCCCCCAACACGACCCGTTCAATCAACGCAATATTCCACCACTCACCCATTCCCCCAACACGACCCGTTCAATCAACGCAATATTCCACCACTCACCCATTCCCCCAACACAACCCGTTCAATCAACGCAATATTCCACCACTCACCCATTCCCCCAACACAACCCGTTCAATCAACGCAATGTTCCACCACTCACCCATAGCCCCAAACTGCGCAGGCATGGCTCATTTCCCCACATCCCCGAGCACTCCCTCCCCCTCCTCTTCATGTGTGGGAGGGGAGGAGGGGAGGGAAGTGGGGTGTGTGGCGGGGGGGTTGTGTGGTGGGAGGGGAGGAGGGGTGTGTGTGGAAGGGGAGGTGTGGGGGAGGATGAAGAGGGTGGTGTGGGGGGAGGAGGGGCTGTGGGGAAGGGAGGGGGGTGTGGCGGGGGTGTGGGGCGGGGTGGAGGTGTGTATGTAGGTATGTTACAAAACTTACCTTCAGCGGCGCTGCAGTTATGCCACTGGCCGTGTGCTCGACTTTGCCGCCTTTGGGGGGGAGGGGGTGGCGGGATTAAAATGCCGTTTTCTCCTGCTTATTTTTCGGGCTGCTAAGCTGCTGAAGAACAATCGTTCGGACTTTAGTTCCCGATTTTTTAATTTATTTAGTTGCGAGACAATTCAATAATTACATTAAAATAAAAACCAACTTCAAACGCCCTCATTGCCTACAACGGGACGGATCGCATGAAGGGGACAAAACATAATGTAAGTCGTTTATTTTACATATAAACTTGTTTCTCGGGATGGCTTTAATCTAATTTTCATTTGCGAAAATGTGATTTTGGCCCCATACGAACCAGCAGTGTTTTTCCTGCCGATATGGGGTTCAAATTCATCGCAAATGCAACGTTCCAATCGATCGAGTTCCAGAAGCAAGATGATTAAAATGACCATTTTATTTGGAGATAAGCTGTCTAAATTGTCCATATTTTGTGTCATTCTCTCTCTCCATGATCATTCTTTTAAAACTAAATATTCACAACAGTTTGAGTCACGTGTATTGTGCAACAAACAATAATTTGATTATATTTTGGGTGGATGTTTCTGGATTAATTTATGGGAATTAAACATCAAATTCCTTCCATCTGGCATATAAATCCATGACAGTGAGATTTAAAAATCATGTTATATTGTGAATCCTTGTGTGAATGGGATTAGTTTGTTATTTGGATACCTAGGCTATTTAAAAAATATATCCTTTTCTTCAGAAGTGGAATCTACAGGACATTGTTAATGGGAAAGTAGTGGGCAGAAAGGCATGTCATGTGTGGTTTGAAGAGCAAAAAGTTGTAGTTTACAATGCCAAAATTGAAAAGTTGAGGAAAAACAAGGTGTACAGAGTTGCTTACTGGTTACAATCTGAGGAGTATGATGATGCTACTGGTTATGATACGCCAATGTACCAGCTAGCAAGTGGTCTTCTCCATAAAGACTTGGTCTATTGCTAGAAATTGTAATTTATTTACCTATCTGTTACGGATTTACAGCATATAATACAATAATATTAAAGTTCCGATCTTGAGAATATCACATTTTTGAATTTTCAAGGCAGTCTGGCTGTTTATTACTATTTCCGTCACAATGGTCAATTTTGTAATTAACTACAATTAGGTAATTAAATTATATGCTTTCATTTCAGGTCATCCAAGTAAGATGTTTTATATTTGTTTCAGAATGCTTCAATCCTATAATAACTGAAATTTTCATTCAGTTCTCTAGATTTTTAAGAAATTAAGTCAATGGAAAAGCAATGGGGAACAAGATGCTAATTTCCGAGTATGAAAATGGCCATAACTCTTTTAATACTGAAGATATGAAAGTGAATTAGGTGTCAAATTAAACTTCTTTTTATGCTATATCTGTTGGAATAAATTGCAGACTTGAATTTTTACATTTCAAAATCTTGTAACGTTGCTAGTATATGTGGGCGGGAGGGGTGTGGGAGGGGGAAGGAGGGATGTGTGTGGGGGGGGAGGGTGTGTGTGTGTGGGAGGTGGGTGTATGTGGGCAGGGGGGGTTCTGGGGGCGAGGGGGGTTATGTGAGCAGAGGGGGTTTGTGGGGGCGGGGGGGGTGTGGGAGAGGGTGGGTTGTGGGGGCTGTGGGGGAGGGGGAGTGTGCTCGGAGGAAAGACGAGGGAAGAGCCATGGGGGAAAGGGAGGGGGGTAGGAGCCAGCGAGGGGGACCAGAGGGGTAGTAGTGGCTGGAATTGGTGGTGTGATGCGGACTCACACGGGTGCTGGTCGCTGGGTCGTCCTCCTGCGCCGGGATCAGGGTCTCCGCTTTCCGTTTGGCGACATCGATGACATCTCCGACTCTGGGCTGGGCTGGATATCCGACTCGGGGCTGCTGCTTGGGGCGGGGCTGCTGCTCGGGGCGCGGCTGCTTCAGGTCCCTCCGAAGGTCCGGTTGGAAACCTCCGCCGGCCACCCTCAGCTCCAGTAAAGACGCGATGGTGCAGGAAGGGGCGGGCTGTCCCGGGGAGTGACAGGGGAAGAGTCTACTCCACGCGGCGTTGACTGGCAGGAGAAGAGATCGATCTGTGCACGCGCGGTTTTTAAGATTTTTAAACCTCGCTAACTTTTACGACATTCAACCGATCGGAACGAAACTTGATGCAATCGCAACGCAGGCGATCGGTGAGTGAACTGGCGACAAATTGTCGCCCTATCGCGAACCATTTTTGCGCAAATAGAAAGTCCGCCAAACCGGAAGCTAACAAGTTCAGAGTTTTAGTTATGTGTATAAAATAATATAATAAAGTCCGATTACAGATAGCCTGAAAGACTCTAATGAGTTAGCTGGGAGGTCAGGACTATTCTCTAGTTGGAGCTAGGATGGTTCAGTTGCATGAGAACAGCTGGAAATAAGCTGTCCCTGAATCTGGAAGTGTGCGTTCTCAAACTTCTGGACCTCAGATGCGAGAGTGGAGAAGGCATCCCGGGGTGAGCCTGGTCTTTGATTATGGTGGTGACCTTAAAGTGTAGATGCAGTCAATGGAAGGGAGTGATTCCTTGTGATCCTGGATGGTCTAACTGCAGGCAAATGAGACTTGCTCAGAATGCCAGCTTGGGCAAGGTGGGCCTGACTCTACACTGTATGACTCTAGCCAGCAGTTGTCCGGTAATCGGTGGCGGCCCTGTACCACGACATGTCGACATGCTGGCTAACACTGAAGATAGACGCAAAGATCTGGAGTAACTCAACGGTTCAGGCAGCCTCTCTGGGAAAAAAAGAATAGATGATGTTTCGTGCCGTGATCCTTCTTCGGACTACGCTGGACTTTGGCTCAGTCTGAAGACGGGTCTCATCCCGAAATGTCACCTTGTAGCGGCGCCTGCTGGCGCGCGCGGGTATCGAACCCGGCGTTCGGAAGCCGGGGTCACGTGACTCGGGAGGGGCTGCTGTTTTCGCGCGGTTTTCGCTTTCGCGCGGCAGTTGAGCGACTGACCACCGTGTTGGCCAGTCGCATGTGTGCAGAGCTGTTGACCATCAAACGATGTCGTAATAAAACCTGTTTAAATCAACTGGTTGTCGTCTCTGCACCGCGAAAACCTATTCCTTTTCTCCGGAGATGCTGCCTGACCCGCTGAGTTGCTCCAGCACTCTGTCGATGGGCTTTCCAAGATTGTTCATGCTGCAACCTCCCTGCCGACTTCACATTTCTGCTTCTCATTCCAAGGCAAAACTATCCGACTGACGCCTCACAAAAATTAGTCATCTCTTTGATAATCACCAGCATTCTGGGTCTGCTTCCACGTATAATCAGCTGTTTGCTTTCTCTCTCGTGTGCCTCCTCTTTAATATTTCATCATTTCTCTCATTCCACTTGTACATAAATTTCCATATTCCTCAGTATTTCAGCTCGGAATAGTGCTTCCCTGCCAGTTTCTGCTAACTCAGTTCATTTAGCAATCGGCAAAACACTCATCCAGAAGCAGAAACACTCCAGAGATCGGAAATCAGGAAATCAGGAAATGTTAGAAACAGCTCGTTAGTCAGACATGTGAAGACTGGAACAATGGCTTTCGTCCGGAAGGAGTGCAGAGAAGATTTACGACCACGCTTAGAGTCACAGAGTCATGCAGCGTGTGAACAGGCCCTTCGGCCCATCGGCCCATCTTGCCCACACCGGCCAAAGATGTGCAGGTTTGTAGGTTAATTGGCTTGGTATTAAAAAAATGGAAACAATTTGTGTCGGGTACTATTAATGTGCGGGGAACACAGATCAGTGTGGACTTGGTGGTCCGAAGAGCCTCTTTCTGCACTGTATCTCTAAACTAAACTAAACTAAAAACCTGGTTGAGGCAGGTGCAATAACAAGATTTAACCATATGGACAGCGACAGAGATGGGAGAGGGTTGGAAGGATATGGACCAAACGTGGGCAAATGGGACCAGCTTAGATGGCCAGCATGGACTCGGTGGGCTGAAGGGCCTGCTTCCACACTGTATCTCTGAACTAAGATTGTTAAGGGCTTGGACACGCTAGAGGCAGGAAACATGTTCCCGATGTTGGGGGAGTCCAGAACCAGAGGCCACTGTTTAAGAATAAGGAGTAAGCCATTTAGAACGGAGATGAGGAAACACTTTTTCTCACAGAAAGTTGTGAGTCTGTGGAATTCTCTGCCTCAGAGGGCATGGAGGCAGATTTTCTGGATGCTTTCAAGAGAGAGCTAGATATGGCTCTTAGAAATAGCGGAGTCAGGGGATATGGGGAGAAGGCGGGAATGAGGTACTGATTGGGGATGATCAGCCATGATCACATTGAATGGCGGTGCTGGCTCGAAGGGCCGAATGGCCTACACCTGCACCTATTGTCTATTGTCTATTGTCTATAGTGGTGGCACAGTAGGCATCTTGGTTGGCATGGACAAGTTGGGCCGAAGGGCCTCTTTCGTGCTGCATGACTGTTATTATTCAGGTTCTTGACCTTTCATCAGAACACAAGACTCATGGCCCATTCCATCTCCCAGCCATTTGCACTTTGTCCAGTCAGGGACTTTGAAATAGCTTTGCTCATTAGTGGGTGGAAGATTTTATTATATTTTTGCAAATCCCAGAGGGTAGCTTTGTCTCTCCTGCACCTACACCACAACGAGTGTTGTCAATTAATCTTACTTAGCCGGCATGATTAATTCAAGATACACACTGCTGGAGTAATTTTTCATATTGTATCAACCGCAAACACAACTGCGGCAACATTTCCAGAACAAAACGACCAGCGTCTCACGTGAGGGACTAAAGGGCGAGGGGGAGAGGGAATATGATGAAGATGGAAAGGATGGCCGGACGTTAGAGAGACAGAAAGCAAAGTGCTGGAGGAGCTCGATGGGTCAGGCAGCATCTGTGACGGGAAGTGGACAGACAATGTTTTATGCGGCACGGTGGCGCAGGGTTAGAGTCGCCACCTTGCAGCGCCAGAGATCCAGGTTCGATCCTGACTACGGGTGCTCTCTGTACGGAGTTTGTACACTCTCCCCATGACCTGCGTGGGTTTTCTCCAGCTGCCCCGCTTTCCTCCCACACTCCATAGACCTGCAGGTTTGTAGGTTAATTGGTGCATTGTAGGAGTGATCGCTGGTCGGCGTGGAAACGCTAGGCCTTAGGGCCTGTTTCCATGCTGTATCCCCAAACTAAACAAATACCTCTTGAGACTGATGGAGAGAGAATTGGAAAATGGAGGGGGGGCAAAGTCTGACAGGTAATGGGTAGATACAGGTGAGGGGGGTGGTAATTGGTAGATGGATGGGGTAAGTGAAAAAGGTAAGAGGTGAAAAAAAGGAGTTGTGTCATGCCCCTGTCCCACTTAGGAAACCTGAACGGAAACCTCTGGAGACTTTGCGCCCCACCCAAGGTTTCCGTGCGGTTCCCAGAGGTTCCCGGAGGTTTTTGTCAGTCTCCCTAATGTCGAAAGTGATTTCCGTTTTAAAAATCGGTAATTTTTTAGTCAAAACCAGTTGCGATGCTAGTTGAAGGTGGTTGCCGGAGGACAAAAACCTCCGGGAACTGAACGGAAACCTTGGGTGGGGCGCAAAGTCTCCAGAGGTTTCCGTTCAGGTTTCCTAAGTGGGACAGGGGCATATGTTTAGATAGCAATTTCCGCCCCTGTTACAACTCTATGACAATTAATTTCTATAAATGGACAACACAGTGGTGCGGCTGGTGGAGCTCCAGCGTCACAGTGCCAGAGACCCAGGTTCGATCCTGACGACGGGTGCAGTCTGTGCGGTGTTGGCACATTCTCCCCGTGACCGCGTGGGTTCCTCCATGTGCTCCGGTCTCCTCCCACATCACAAGTACCTGTGGGTTTGTAGGTTAATCGGCCCTCTATATAAAAGTGTCTCTGTAAAACGCATATGAAAGTGGGATATCATAGATCTAGTGTGAACGGGTGGCGGATGGACAGCATGGATGTGGTGGGCTGAAGGGCATTTTTCTTCGTTTAATCTCTAAACTAAAGCAACCTAAACAAAAAATGCTCGGCGGCTCAGAGGTAGAGTTGCTGCCTTACAGCGACAGAGACCCGGGTTCGACGCTGACGATGGTTGCTGTCTGTGTGGAGTTTGTTCGTTCTCCTCGTGACCTGAGTGGGTTTGCTCCGGGTGCTCCAAAGACGGACAGGTTTGTAGGCTGATTGGCTTTGGTGAGGTTGTCCCGAGTGTGTGTAGGGCAGGGCTAGCGTGCGGAATGATCACTGGTCGTCGCAGACTTGGTGGAAAGGAGCCGGTTCCCGCGCTCTATCTCCGAAGACCAGTCCACAGTCTCCTCCGCCATTCTACCATGGATGATCCATTTTACCCTCAACCCCATTCTCCTGCCTTCTTGCCGTGATCTTTGGCGTGAAATCACATGAAATTTGATGATCATTTCATGCAATGATTGTCTGACAGGAGCTGAACTAATTGAGAGAAGTGTTTGATTAAAATGCTTAAAATGCTTTAATTAGTCATCTCAATTGCAAACTGTTATAGAGTCAGACAGTACCAAAAACGGGCCCTTTGTCCCAACACGTCCATGCTATCCAAGGTGACACAGCAAGGCCAGTCCTTTCCCATCGCTGTACCTGCGCAAATGTCTTTTAAATGCTGTTATTGTACTTTCTTTTGGTGGCTCATACCAATCTCCAACGCCCTACATGAGAAAAGTGTTAGGCGTGTGATAGAAATGGTGTTACCTACCTCCAAGTTAAAGGTAGGTAACACCATTAACGAGTGTTAGGTATGTGATAATTAGCATTTGTAATTAGTATATGTGATGTCTTGTGCAAGTATACATGTGCACGGGGAGACTCAAGGTGACGTCCTGGAATAAAGAAGCTTGTTAGATTATTCCCGTGTCCGAGCCTTATTTAAGTCTGTTCCAAGCACCCAAATACACAACAAAAAGATTACCCCTCGGGTTCCTATTAAGTATTTTCCCCTCTGACCTTCAACCTAATGCCCTGTAGTTCTTGATTCCTCTACCCTGTGAGATAGACTCTATGCATTCATGAAAAATGATGTCGGTGAGGTTGCACATTCCGAGTTTAATTTCTCTTCACAGTTTGCGTGGATTCATCAATTCATGAAGCAATTAATTGTTTCGTCAATGACCCACTTTAAAAGAAAATAGTGAAAAGAATGTGTGGGAGGGAAAGCGTAGATGAATAGGTCTCCGTGGATTGTCACCTTGTCGTGGAGAAGCTTGTGTGGACCTGAGATCCTGAGATCCCGAGAGCGATGCCGTCTGGAGCTCTGCTCCTGGTAGGGCCACCCATGGCGGTAAGGTCGAGGGGGAGGTCTCTGATAAAGAGCAATCCAACCAAGACCTCAACGGTGGAACAGGCGGAGGACGACGGCTGACCTTAGTGGAGCGTCACAACGGCTGGGAAGGCGGATGAAGGCTGCAGCAGGAAAGGGTCTCCGGTCGTCTTGGACTCCATGCCACTGGATCCTGACCCAGATCTGTCAAGGACCGTGGGGTGGCTGTCTGTGCACCAGTCTCCCCACGTTAAACAAAGTCACGCACAGGCGTCCTCCATATAGGGAATAGCAGCCTGGAGACACCCGTGGTCAGCCACGACCGAAGGGGGCCTAAGAAGAAGATGGAGCATTTCAAACAGCATAATGGTCTCCTGAGCTCCAGAGAGTATTTGAAACATTATTTCAGGATACATTTAATAATTCGCACTTTTTAGTAACGTATATGGAAATACTCATGCACTAACTATGACTTTAGCTTTGCCGTTAATGAATGCCAAGAATTCTCAATGTTGCAAATGCAAACAACCTTTCCTTTGAGAAAGAGGAGAGGGTGTGAAGAGTGGGGACTATCCCAACTCCAGCAGCTAATGACGGGCCCGTGAATCAAACAGCCCCAGCTTTTATTTTAGTTTTTAGCAATACAGCCTAGACACGGGTCCTTCGGCCCATCGGGTCCACACCGGCCCGCAATCCCCCGCACACTAACACTGTCCGACACACTCGTGGGACAATTTACAAATGATGCCAAGCTAATTAGGGCGGCCCGGTGGTGCAGCGGTAGAGTTGCTGCCTTACAGCGCTTGCAGCGCCAGAGACCCGGGTTCCATCGTCAAGGTTGACAAAATGTGTAAGAAGGAACTGCAGGCGCTGGTTTAAACTGAAGATAGAAACAAAAAAGCTGGAGTAACTCAGCGGGACAGGCAGCATCTCCGGAGAGAAGGAATGGGTGACGTTTCGGCTCGAGACCCCTCTGGATCTGTCCCGCTGAGTTACTCCGGCTTTTTTGTGTCGTTCTTCAGTCAAGGTTGATGTTGGGAGTCAGTGGGTTTGTTGTAGGCATCAGTACATAGTCTGTCTCCTGCGATGAGGACAGAGAGATGGGGGAAGGTGAGAGAGGTGGTCAGAGATGGTGAATTTGAGGGCAGGGTGGAAACTAGGGGTGCAGTTGATGAGATCAATGTCTAGTTTAGTTAACTTTAAAGAGACAGTGCGGGAACATGGTCCTTCAGCCCACCGAGTCCACACCGACCTGTGATCCCCGTACACCAGCACTATCCTACTCACTAGAGACAGTTTTACAATTTTTACCCCTACCAATTAATCGACAAGCCTGTAGGTAAATAAGTAAGTAAGTTTATTGGCCAAGTATTCACATACAAGGAATTTGCCTTGGTGCTCCGCCCACAAGTAACAACATGACATACAGTGACAGTTACGCATGACTCAGAAAACACTAAACATTAATAATAATAAAACATTAATGATAAAACACCATTGATCAAGCATGTAAACCAGATACCAGATCAAAGGGAGGCTACAGATGTTTGGCTGTTGAGTAGAGCAACTACTCGTGGATAAAAACTGTTTTTATGTCTGGCTGTGGCAGCTTTGACAGTCTGGAGTCGCCTTCCAGAGGGAAGTGATTCAAAGAGTTTGTGGCCAGGGTGAGAGGGGTCAGAGATGATCTTGCCCGCTCGCTTCCTGGCCCTTGCAGTGTACAACGTCTCTACAATGTGGGGAGAAGGCAGGAACGAGGTACTGATTGTGGATGATCAGCCATGATCACGTTGAATGGTGGTGTTGGCTCGAAGGGCCGAATGGCCTACTCCTGCATGTACTGTCTATGTATCTACAGTATGTATCTAATGTGGGAGGAAACCGGTGCTCCCAGAGAAAACCCACACAGTCATGGTGAGAACATACTAACTCCATACGGACAGCACCCCTGGTCAGGATCGAACCTGGGCCTCAGGCGCTGTAATGCCCCTGTCCCACTTAAGAAACCTGAACAGAAACCTCTGGAGACTTTGCGCCCCACCCAAGGTTTCCGTGCGGTTCCCGGAGGTTCCTGGAAGTTCCCGGAGGTTTTTGTCAGTCTCCCTAATGGTCGAAAGTGGTTTCCATTTAGAAAATCGGTAATTTTTTAATCGAAGCCGGTTGCGATGCTAGTTGAAGGTGGTTGCCAGAGGACAAAAGCCTCTGGGAACCGCACGGAAACCTTGGGTGGGGCGCAAAGTCTCCAGAGGTTTCCGTTCGGGTTTCCTAAGTGGGACAGGGGCATTAGACAGTAACTCTACCGCTGCACCACCCTGACTCCAACGACCAAGTCACGCAGTGGACCCCGCTGCACCTTGCAAACAACACTTTAAAAATACTTCTGTTAAGAGTTTTCCGAAGCTTTGTAATAAATATATTGACTGTCACCAGAAGTGACAAACAATTAACAGCCAGCTGACAAACTGTGAAAGTCGCACTGTCTTGCTGATGTTTATTCACACTTCATGCACCAACAGACGATAATTGCAAGTTGCAGGTTTTTACTCCGCTTCATTTCTCCTTGAGACAGTTCACATTCCTCGTTATTGGATGTCAAAAGTATCGTCTGGGGAATATATTACAGACCGCCGCATGGCTCGAGTCAAGGTCAAGTGATAGCAGCAACAGCTTCAGCGTCTTGGACCCGAAACATCACCCATTCCTTCTCCCCAAAGATGCTGCCTGTCCCGCTGAGTTAGGGCCCTGTCCCACTTAGGCGATATTTTTTAGGCGACTGCCAGCGACCAGGACAATGGAATTCACCGACGTCAGCACCGGCGACAACCTACGTCACTTGGCGACAACCTACGTTAACCTGGCGACAACCTACGTCAGCACCGGCGACAACCTACGTCACTTGGCGACAACCTACGTTAACCTGGCGACAACCTACCACAGGCCAAATTGTCACCACTGTCGCTAAAAAACCGCCTTAAGGGCCTGTCCCACTTGGGTGTTATTTGCGCATCACGCAGGTGGCGTGCGAAGATTTTGTACATCCCAACATCCTGGGGTGCCGCGAGCTACCGCACGTCACCACGCACCATGCGCGCGTAACGTGCACCATGCCGTGTCGTGCCTCGTGACGCGTAAATGATGTCGCGTGAATTACGCGCAAATGACGCCCATGTGGGACAGGCCCTTAAGTGGGACAGGCCCATGACTCCAGCTTTTTTTTGTCTATATCCCCCTCTCTTCTCAGGCTGTTGAACAGTCCTTCCATAAGCTAGGGTAGCGTCTGATTCACCTTTGAGGACATTGGGCTTTGTCCATGACTGTTATCTTCCCCTTTGCTCTACCTGTTGTCCTTTAGTTTGACCTGATTGTATCAGCCCTTTCAGGTGAGGCAAAGGTTCACTTGCAAGGGTGCAGGTCTAGAGGGTCTGAGCTATTGGGGACGTTGAGCGGGCTGGGACTCTATTCCTTGGAGCGCAGGAGGATGACGGGTGATCTTACAGAGGTGTATAAAATCATGAGAGGAATCGATCAGGTAGACGCACAGAGTCTCTTGTCCAGAGTAGGTGAATCGAGGACCAGAGGTCATAAGTTTAAGGTGAAGGAGAAAAGATTTAATAGGAATCTGAGCAGTAACCTTTTCACACTAAGGGTGGTGGGTGTATGGAACAAGCTGCCAGAGGAGGTAGTTGAGGCTGGGACTATCCCAACATGTAAGAAACAGTTAGACAGGTACATGGGTAGGACAGATTTGGAGGGATATGGACCAATCGCGGGCAGGTGGGGCGAGTGGAGCTGGGGCATGTTGGCCGGCGTGGGCAGGTCGGGCCGAATGGCCTGTTTCTATGCCGTATCATTGGTCGACTCTACGACTCTCTGACCTCCTCCAGTTTAGTTTGTTGCCACATGTACCCAGATACAGTGAAAGGCTTTGGTTGCGTGCCACAAGCTCAACTAATGCCCCTGTCTCACTGTGCGAGTTGACCCACGAGGTACCCCGAGTGATAGACTCGTGGCTGCGCACGAGACTGCAAGTGTATGATCAAGTGTGTGGCCGAGTTCCCACGGGTATGTAATTGCTGCGATGTTGCAAGTTCCTCTCCCGAGTTAGCAAGTTCCTCTCCCGTTACTCTTGAGCCAACCGTGAATGAAGGTATGGTTTAATAAAGCAACAATGTTAAAATACATCTCCATCCTGTGGTTTTGAGTTATTTCAGCGCGGCCGCATCTATTGATATAACCTACAATGGGAAAATGCGCATCCTCCAGTAACCAAGCATTTCTTGTTGTTTTATGTTTTTAAATACTTTTTTGCAATGGATCTCTATTTTAAATAATTTAAAAAAAGGAAGCAGCCCGGGTGACTGACATTGAGCGGCCGCCGGGACCCGACAGCAGACACACACACACACACACACACACACACACACACACACACACACACACACAGATAGACAGAGAGGGAGAGAGAGACACACACACACACACACACACACACACACACACAGATACACACAGACAGCAGCTGGTCACCACTTCAGAGGAATGAGGCAGCTCGGATGACTTTGAGCGGCCACCGGGACCCGACATCAGACACACACACAGATACACACAGATAGACAGAGAGGGAGAGAGAGAGACACACACACACACACACACACACACACACACACACACACACACACACACACACACACACACACACACACACACAGATACACACAGACAGCAGCTGGCCACCACTTCAGAGGAATTAAGCAGCTCGGGTGACTTTGAGCGGCCACCGGGACCCGACAGTACACACACACACACACACACACACACACACACAGATAGACAGAGAGGGAGAGAGAGACACACACACACACACACACACACACACACACACACACACACACACACACACACACAGAGATACACACAGACAGCAGCTGGCCACCACTTCAGAGGAATTAAGCAGCTCGGGTGACTGAGCGGCCACCGGGACCCGACAGTACACACACACACACACACACACACACACACACACACACACACACAGATAGACAGAGAGGGAGAGAGAGACACACACACACACACACACACACACACACACACACACACACACACACACACACACACACACACACAGACAGCAGCTGGCCACCACTTCAGAGGAATCAAGCAGCTCGGGTGACTTTGAGCGGCCACCGGGACCCGACAGCAGACACACACACAGATACACACAGATAGACAGAGAGGGAGAGAGACACACACACACAACTCAGCGGACCAGGCAGCATCTCTGGAGAGAAGGAATAGAGTCGAGACCCTTCTTCAGACTTACCCGAAATGCCACCCATTCCTTCGCTCCAGAGATGCAGCCTGTCCCGCCGAGTTACTCCAGCATTGTGTGTGTCTATCTCCGGTGTGAACCAGCATCTGCAGTTCCTTCCCAATCCCACACTCTCGGCCCGGGGGGGTGGATGGACCATCACACGTGGACACATCCCACCCACCACCCCAGACTTGCCCCTACGGCAGGTCTTTAAGCCGTTCATTGAGACAGAGTGAAGCCACGGGGACAAGTGGCAGAAAGGCCGAAGATAGACACGAAATGCTGGAGTAACTCTGCGGGACAGGCTGCATCTCTGGAGCGAAGGAAAGTCTGAAGAAGGGTCTCGACTCTATTCCTTCTCTCCAGAGATGCTGCCTGGTCCGCTGAGTTATAAACTCCAGCATTTTGTGTCTATCTTTGGTTCAGTCTTACGAGCAAAAGAACAGATTATTAAAGTTCCCACGGTACACTCACGAGACACTAAGATAAACGCACGGGGCCACTACGTTATTACAACGAGTTAAAATGTTTCCATTTTACACTTGAACAGTTAATTTGACTCGTGGAAAAATCAAACATGTTTGATTTTTTTCACGAGTTAACAAGTTTCCCGAGTACCTGCCGTTAGCGCCACGAGTCGATAAGTTGCTCGTGCGAGTTCCGACGTTCCCGCTACGTGATCACCACGAGTGAAAACTCGGGGTCACTCGTGGGCCAACTCGCACAGTGGGACAGGGGACTAAAGACTAGTATTTTTTTAACAAGTTTGAATGTCTGCTGACACTGCACATTGACAAAAAATGGAGATCTGAGTCGTGCTGGAGAGGGAATAGACACTCGGCGCTGAATTATGAATGGGACTGCCCCATAGGCGCAACATGGAGTTGATGTGGAGTACCACAGGGAAGGGGCCTCCGGAAACAGAGCCTCTCCCAACCAAAGGACGGACCACGTCGGCACAAGACATGGATTCAAGATAAGAGTGATATTCAGTGGCCTTTCCCAGCATGCCATGTAACTGTTTGGTATTTCACTGGAGTTTAGAAGGATGAGGGGGAATCTTAGAGAAGCATATAAAATGATAAAAGGACAAGCTAGATGCAGGAAAAATGTTCCCAATGTTGGGCGAGTCCAGAACCAGGGGCCACAGTCTTAGAATAAAGGGGAGGTCATTTAAGACTGAGGTGAGAAAAAACCTTTTCACTCAGAGAGATGTGAATTTATGGAATTCCCTGTCACAGAGGGCAGTGGAGGCCAAGTCACTGGATGGATTTAAGAGAGAGTTAGATAGAGCTCTAGGGGCTAGTGGAGTCAAGGGATATGGGGAGAAGGCAGGCACGGGTTATTGATAGGGGACGATCAGCCATAATCACAATGAATGGCGGTGCTGGCTCGAAGGGCCAAATGGCCTCCTCCTGCACCAATTTTATATGTGTCTATGTTTCTATGTTTCATGTTCATAAGTCCACAAAGTGATGGGAGCAGAGTTAGGCCATTTGGCCCATCATGTCTACTCTGCCATTCAATCATGGCTGATCTATCAACCCTCTCAACCCCATTCTCCTGCCTTCTCCCCACATCCCCTGACACCCTCTCTAGGCGCTGAACACAAACTTAACCTGCAAATCATTGCAAGGAGTTTCAGGGGGAGAATATGTCTTTTCAAAGCAAAGTAACTTGATAAGAACTCATCAGGGATTCTCTAGGATTAGACTTTAGAGATACAGCGTGGAGACAGGCCCTTTGGCCCACGGGGTCCGTGCCCACCAACAATCACCTCCGATCTCCCAACTAATTATAGCCCTGATGGTGTTTTGGTTAGTTTTCATCACTCAGACACGTTTTAATATCAGTTGAGTTGAGTTTATTGTCACGTGTACCGAGGTACAGTGAAAAGCGTTTTGTTGCGTGCAGCGTAATGACAATACGTGGCTACAATTGAGACATTTACAGTGTAAGATACATGTAACGTAATAACGTTTAGTGCAAGGTAAAGCCAGCAAAGTCCAATCAAAGATAGTCCGAGTGTCACCAACGAGGTCGATAGTATTTCAGCACTGCTCTCTGGTTGGGGTGGGATGGTTCAGTTGCCTGATAGTTGGGAAGAAACTGCCCCTGAATCTGGAGGTGTGTGCGTTTTCACACTTCTGTACCTCTTGCCCGGAGGGGAGAGGGGAGAAGAGGGAGTGGCCAGCGTGCAACTCACTAAATTTGAATATTCCACTTGTTACACACAATTATGAAGCTCCGCTCCAGTCGAACTCTTCTTTGACTGACTATATACTCCCTTGTGTATAGAAGGGGGAATCTCATCCCTGTGTTTAAAATAATTAATACATTGAGAAGATAGCAAGAATTATTCTCTTTCCTCTGACTGGCTGGCCTAGAACATAACAGTATAACATTAGACTTAAATCAGAGATTCATGGCAGAGTGAGCAACACCGCAAGTTGGAGGAACAGCACCTCATATTCCGCTTGGGGAGTCTGCATCCTCTGGGCTTGAACATTGAATTTTCTCAATTCTGTTAACCCTTGCTGTCTCCTCCCCTTCCCACCTCTTCCTCATCCCTCGGGCCCTGGCATTCCCTCTCTCTCTATCTCTCTCCCCCACCCTAGTCGCACTAGCTTCTCATTTTCACACCACAAACAGCTTACAATGGCTTGTTCCCTTTATCATCGACACTTTTTTGCATATCTTTCATTCATTGTTCTTTATCTCTCCACATCACCGTCTATATCTCTCCTTTCCCTGATCCCTGACCAGTCTGAAGAAGGGTCTCGACCCGAAACGTCGCCTATCTCCTTCGCTCCTTAGATGCTGCTGCACCCACTGAGTTTCTCCAGCCTTTTGTGTACCTTCTTGGCAGATCCCTTTGCTAGGGTAATGGGGACTGGTTACTCTCCTTAGATTAGTTTAATTGAGTTTAATTTAGTTTAATTTAGTTAGTTTAGTTGAGTTTAGTTTAGTTTCCAGCCTGTCCTAGCCTGCCCAGCCTCTCCCTGGAGCTCAGGCCCTCAAGTCTTGGCAACATCCTCGTAAATCCTCTCTGCACGCTCTCTCCAGCTTGACAATGGGATTATACTAGCGTTGTGTTCTTTATACTCTCGACTTCACCATTGCTTTGTACGGAACGAGTTGATGAGCAGGCTGTGTCTGCGGCCCATTGTGAAATGCGTTGCATGCAGATGTCAGCATCAGACGTTGCTGCCTGCCTTAGTGAAATACGACAAGGCAGCTGTCGTACCTTATAAGTGATGGAGGGAAGTGGGTGGCATGAAGTGCAACCAATTAATTTAAATGTTCTCCAAAGCAGGCACTCAAGCAGAGCGGACGTTTCCACGAGAGTCGTGGCACTGCTGGCTCCGGTGCCTGCCCTGAACATTTCCAGATGCCTTGATACGGGAATTATCCCCTTTTTTACTGACGGGAGATCTTCTTTCGTGCAAGAATCCCCGGATGAGTCCATCTCGCTTGCAATCTGTTTTGCATCAGCAACGCTTCACATCCGTGGACAGTGCAGCATCCTCTGTCGATTAGATCTGATCCTTTCTTGCGGCTAAGTATTTAACTCGTTGGTTGGTATGAACTGGTGGGGGGGGGGGGGGAGGTTTCACACACAAAGAATAAGGAGTAAGCCATTTAGAACGGAGACGAGGAAACACTTTTTCTCACAGAGAGTGGTGAGTGTGGAATTCTCTGCCTCAGAGGGCGGTGGAGGCAGGTTCTCTGGATACTTTCAAGAGAGAGCTAGATAGGGCTCTTAAAAATAGCGGAGTCAGGGGATATGGGGAAAGGCAGGAGCGGGGTACTGATTGGGATGATGATCACATTGAATGGCGGTGCTGGCTCGAAGTGCCAAATGGCCTCCTCCTGCACCTATTGTCTATTGTCTATTGTCAAAGAGGTGCCAGTACATGCGATTAATAAACATATGTGTCACGTGCCATTAGTAATGATGTTTACCTTTATAGAGGAGCCGTTATGCGGCGTTGCTCTCATCAAAAAAGCACTGGTATTGGCTTTAGACTTCAGAGATAAAGCGTAGAATCAGGCCCTTTGGCCCATCGAATCAATGTTTCAATGATTCAATGATACTATAATGCCACATATACCTAGGTGCAGTGAAACGCACCTCTAAGCAGCATCTAAGGAGCGAAGGAGAAGAAGGGTCTCGACACGAAACGTCGCCTAAAGAGTCTGAAGAAGGGTCTCGACCCGAAACGTCGCCTATCTCCTTCGCTCCTTAGATGCTGTTGCACCCGCTGAGTTTCTCCAGCCTTTTGTGTAACCCCCTAACCTACAAACCTGCATGTTTCTGGAGTGTGGGATGAAACCGGAGCACCCGGAGAAAACCCACATAGATTGACAGCGTCATAGAGTGCTACAGTATGGAAACAGGCCCTTCAGCCCAGCTCGCCCACACCGGCCAACAATGTCCCAGCTACACTAGTCCCACTTGCCTGTATCCCTCCCAATCCATCTACCTGTCTAACCTGTTTCTTAAATGATGGGACAGTCCCAGCCTCAACTACCTCCTCTGGCAACTTGTTCCAATCACCCACCACCCTTTGTGCGAAAAAGTTACCCCTCGGATTCCTATTAAATCTTTTCCCCTTCACCTTGAACCTATGTCCTCTGGTCCTCGATTCCCCTTCTCTGGGCAAAAGACTCTGTGCATCTACCCGATCTATTCCTCTCATGATTTTGTATACTTCGATTAGATCAGCCTCATCATCCTGTGCTCCATGGAATAGAGACCCAGCCTACTCAACCTCTCCCCATAGCTCACACCCTCTAGCCCTGGCAACATCCTCGTAAATCTTTTCTGAACCCTTTCAAGTTTGACAATATTTGTCTTATAACATGGAGCCCAGAACTGAACACAGTGGTCAACAGGGAGAATGTACAAACTCCATACTGACAGAATGGATCCCGAGTCTCTGGCGCTGTAAGGCAGGAACTCCACCGCAAGAAGATTATATACGTTAATGTATGTTAGCTGAGCCTCTCAGACTCACTTCTCATTGGAGTCAAGAGTTAAAAGTAATTGTCATATGTCCCTAAACGAAAGAATAACATTCTTACTTGCAGTAGCATAACAGTTCTGTAAACACAGTACTCGTAGTTAATATTAATTAACAAAAAGGTTGATTTCTGCATGGGATGTGCATACAGGAATAAAAATAGACCCTGCCTGTGGGGCCATTTAGAACGGAGACGAGGAAACACTTTTTCTCACAGAGAGTGGTGAGTCTGTGGAATTCTCTGCCTCAGAGGGCGGTGGAGGCAGGTTCTCTGGATGCGTTCAAGAGAGAGCTAGATAGGGCTCTTAAAAACAGCGGTGCCAGGGGATATGAGGAGAAGGCAGGAACTGATTGGGAATGATAGCCATGATCACATTGAATGGCGGTGCTGGCTGGAAGGGCCGAATGGCCTACTCCTGCACCTATTGTCTATTGTCTATTGTCTATTGTCTCGAATGGTTGTAAAAGATCACTCATAATTCCAATTTGCCCAGTTGGTAAATATCCCCTGGAAAACAGATGATCCAGTCATTGTAGGTTACTGCTGCTTGTGAGAACTGGCTGCTTGCTAATTGAATGCCACATTTACCACAGTGGTGAAACGGTAGAGGAACTTTTCACTCCACCTCAGTACATAACAATGATAAACCTGGGCCTAAACCTTCTGGCTTGCAGCTCAGATCTTCTTCAAGAGCTGGAGAGCTCCCATATTTCAAAGTCATTTTTCTTGTTCTTACAAAGTCCCACAAAGCTTTTCTCTTAAATCGTTTTCCTTGATTGAAAGACACAGTGTGGAGGCACGGCCCTCGGCCCACCGAGTCCACTCGGACCATCGAGCGCCGGTGCACACCAGTCCTCAGTTATCCCACATACGCATCTGCTCCCTACACCGAGGGACATAGATCAGCCACGATTGAATGGCGGAGTAGACTTGATGGGCCAAATGGCCTAATTCTCTACTCCTACTCCTTAGGACCTTATGACGGTGGAGGCCGGTTCTCTGGAAGCTTTCAAGAGAGAGCTAGATAGGGCTCTTAAAAATAGCGGAGTCAGGGGATATGGGGAGAAGGCATGGGAACGGGGTACTGATTGGGGATGATCAGCCATGATCACATTGAATGGCGGTGCTGGCTCGAAGGGCCAAATGGCCTACTCCTGCACCTATTGTCTATTGTCTATTGTCTATTGTCTATTGTCTATTGGCAATTTACAGAGATCAATATACCTACAAACTTGAACGCCTTTGGGATGTAGGAGGAAACTGGAGCACCCAGAGGAAACGCATGCTGTCACAGGGAAAACATGCAAACTCCACACAGGCAGCACACGAGGTCAGGCTCAATTCCTGGGCCTGTGACGCTGTGAGGCAGCAGCTCTACCCGCTGCGCCACCGAGCGACAGCACCAGACGATGCTTATCCCACCTTGACAGCACAGCTATTCCACATCACAGCAACCCAGAAATTCAGCGGCTGCAACTTAGCCAAACTAAATAAGAAAAGAACTTATAAATAATACCATGCATCAATGCCAGAGCCTTGTTGTTTGCAGAAGGAATGGAAGATTGGAATGTGAAGATCATTTTCACAGTTCTGAGTTTCTGGAGTGAATTAATTTCTCTTAGAAACCGAATATACTGGGGCTCCCCTGAAAATCAAAGACATGCTCAAAGTTTTGCAGCATAAATGACCGATGAAAACTCCCTGTCCACATATGATGAAGTTTAATAGGTTTACTTCAAGTTTGCAACCATTTTGCTAACATAGTGACACAGCGGGAGAGTTGCTGCCTCACGGGCAGAGACCTGGGTTCAATCCTGACTACAAGTAGACAATAGACAATAGGCGCAGGAGGAGGCCATTTGGCCCTTCGAGCCAGCACCGCCATTCAATGTGATCATGGCTGATCTTCCCCAATCCTGCCTTCTACCCGTATCCCCTGACTCCGCTATCTTTAAGAGCCCTATCTAGCTCTTTCTTGAAAGCATCCAGGGAACCTGCCCCCACCGCCCTCTGAGGCAGAGAATTTCACAGACTCACCACTCTCTGTGAGAAAAAGTGTTTCCTCGTCTCCGTTCTAAATGTCTTACTCCTTATTCCCAAATTGTGGCTGCTGGTTCTGGACTCCCCCAACATCGGGAACATGTTTCCTGCCTCTAACGTGTCCAGACCCTGGATAATATTATATGTTTCAATAAGGTCCCCTCTCATCCTTCTAAACTCGTAGTCTGTACGGAGTTTGCACGTTCTCCCTGTGACCGCTTGGGTTTTCCCCGGCTGCTCCGGTTTTCCTCCCACATTCCAAAAGACGTGCAGGTTTGTAGGTTAGTTGGCTTCTGTAAGTTGTCCCCAGTGCGTAGGATCGAACCGGTGGAAGGGCGATCGCTGGTCAGCTAGGACTCAGTGTTGCCGCTCTGAATCTCTGGAATAAAAACTCTCCAAAACTAACAGTTTGCTCAAGTTTGGTAACAGCAAACCACAGGTTGCTGGCTTCAATCATTCAGGTGGACCTTGTGATCATTCTGAAATACCATCAGTGTTGGGATGCTTTCTGGCATTTCGTAATTACTATCGCAATGTTTAAAGGGCCCTGTCCCACTGTACAAGCTAATTCAAGAGCTCTCCCGAGTTTAAAAAAAAATTAAACTCGCGGTAAGCACGTAGAATGTGCGTAGCGGGTACGTCGGAGCTCGGGGACGTCTCTTAGCGGCTCGTAACGCTAACGGCAGGTACTCGGGAAACGCGGCAAGCTCGTGAAGACCCGTGAAGATTTTTTTCAAAATGTTGAAAAATGTCCACGAGAGCCCCGAGTACCTATGCGCGACCATTACCATAATTCTCCGAGTTCGAATCAGGGGAAACTCGGGAGAACTCTTGAATTAGCTCGTACAGTGGGACAGCCCCTTAAGGAACATTTGGACAGGTACATGGATCGGAAAGATTTAGAGGGTGGCTGGACTGGTGTAAATAGGGGTGTGGTGGTCGGCATGGACAAGTTGGGCTGAAGGGCCAGTCTCATCGCTGTGTGATTCTATGACTAAAATGTCCATACATGTTCTGAAATTCCCAGTGTCAATCGCTGATACAGCAGGTCAGTATCCTTCCACCCATAACACTGCGATAAACACCATTGTTTGAAGACATTGCCAAAATGTGCGCATCAACTTACTGTCAGTAAACATTTTCCCTACACAAACACTGTTTGCTCGTTCCCAAACATAGTCTCCGTCAGCACGGAGTTTGCATCAAAAGAGTGTTTTGTTCCGTTATTTTCGTACAATACTCAGAAAGCCACAAACGTTGTTATTGTTAGGAAATTCATCTTTAACCAGAGCCTTCTGCTGCCTTGGCTGGGAGACGCGTTGTCTGTTTACAGGGAGGAGGGAGGTCTTGTACGCAAGTGCAATTAGAGCCACAGAGACATGGAATGATACAGCAGGGAAACAGGCCCTTCGGCCCGACTCACCCATGCCGACCAAGATAGTCCATCTAAGCTTGTCCTATTTGGCCCACATCCCTTTAAACTCTTGCCTTCCATGTACTTGGCCAAATGTCTTTTAAACTTGTTATTGTACCTGCCTCAACTACTTCCTCTGGCAGCTCATCCTCAGACTCTCTTTAATCGGACTTTACTGGACTTTATCTTGCACTAAACATTATTCCCTTTACCCTGTATCTGTACACTGTGGGCAGCCTGATTGTCACCATGTATAGTCTCGTTGCTGACTGGATAGCTCGCAACAAATAAAGCTTTGCACCGTACCTCAGCGCACGTGACAATAAACTAAACGGTGATGTGGAGAGATAAAGAACAATGAATGAAAGATATGCAAAAGAGTATCGATGATAAAGGGAACAAGCCATTGTAAGCTGTTTGTAGTGTGAAAATGAGAAGCTAGTGCGACTAGGGTGGGGAACATTCATTGTTCTTTATCTCTCCACATCACCGTCTATATCTCTCGTTTCCCTGATCCCTGACCAGTCTGAAGAAGGGTCTCGACCCGAAACGTCGCCGATCTCCTTCGCTCCTTAGATGCTGCTGCACCCGCTGAGTTTCTCCAGCCTTTTGTGTACCCTCAGAACATTGTAAATTCATTCTCTTTGTCACGCGTTTGACAGCTAAAATTGAAACTATCGATAGAATTGTTTGAAAGCATCTATCTTTCATATGCTTATTATTGAGCCAGACAAATTACAGGTCACATAAATAACATATTAGTTTGCCATGCAATTCCTGAAAATGGCACTTTGAAAGGCGTACAGTTTTGTAGACCAGAGAGACAACTAGCAAGAGTGCAGAAACAGTGCTGCAGCTACAGAGAGAGTCGGAGAGTCAAGGGCCTGTCCCACTTTCACGACCTAATTTACGACCTTTTTTACTCGTGGATAACATGCCACCTCTTCACTAGTCCCACCTGCCCACGTTTGGCCCATCCCCCAAACCCTGACTTATCCACATACTCAGTAAATGTTTCTTAAACGTTGTGATAGTCCCTGCCTCAACTACCTCCTCCAGCAGCTCGTTCCACACACCCACCACCCTTTGTGTAAAAAAGTTACCCCTCAGGTTCCCGTTGAATCTTGTGTGAGAAAGAACTGCAGATGCTGGATAAAATCGAAGGTGGATGCAAAATGCCGGAGTAACTCAGCGGGTGAGGCAGCATCTCTGGAGAGAAGGAATGGGTGATGTTTCTGGAGATGGAACCCGAAACGTCACCCAGTCCTTCTATCCAGAGATGCTGCCTGTCCCGCTGAGTTACTCCGGCATTTTGTGTCTCCCACCGTCACCCTGTGGCTCATGGACACATATGAGGAAGAATCTCTCTATCTCTGCCTTAAAAATATCCATTGACTTGGCTTCCACAGCCTTCTGTGGCAAAGAGTTCCACTACAAAAGTGAATCATTGCCAATGTCATTTTTATACAGTAACATTAATTAGGTATTTTGCTGCACGAGAGATTTCAGCAGGTTATTCTGGTACAAGCCGCTTGCTGGGTAAAGTGATGCTTTCTCAAGCAAGTTACAGGCATTAGGTTGGGGGCACCATCTGAGTTCTGATTCTGGCTTCCCAACAGTCTGGTTCTGTGTCATTGCCACACTCACATCAGTAAAATAAACTGCAATTTGAAGATCCTAATATAGAGACACAGCAATTACCATGCGGGAAATCTTTGTAAATAATTGGTGTCTTCCTGCACCCTTCTTTGGAGGTATCACACGCCTTCAAAGAGAAAAGTAAATCTTAATTTAGTTGTGAATTTGCAGTAGGCCTTCAGATCTAAATTGGCAGCAACAGTGTCTGGACTAAGAGAGATACACAGGACGGGAGTCAGTCAGCGAGTCAGGAAACAACTTTGCTATTCAGGAATAGGTGACTTTTCGGGTCGAGACCCTTCTTCAGACTGAGGGCTAATCACCTTGACTAACGTGTTCTCAGAATTGAGTCCGACAACATGTTTGGGGACGGTACCTTTGATCTGGTATTTTGTTGGTTCACGTGCTTGATCAATGGTGTTTTATCATTAATGTTTTATTATTATTAATGTTTAGTGTTTTCTGAGGCATTCGTAACTGTCACTGTATGTCATGTTGTTACTTGTGGGCGGAGCACCAAGGCAAATTCCTTGTATGTGAATACTTGGCCAATAAACTTACTTACTTACTGAAACTTACTTACTTACTTAAGTCAATGGAATTAGGGAACTTTAAAGACACCTGAACAGACATTGCTCTGAGCACCAGCCACATCACCCGAGGCTTCTCATCAAACCTTGCGTTGTGGTTTATTAGCTGTTGGTCTTTAGTCAGAGGATGGCGAACCTGTGGAATTCCTTGCCACAGAAGGCTGTGGAGGCCAAGTCAGTGGATATTTCTAAGGCAGAGACAGATAGATTCTTGATTAGTACAGGCGTCAGGGGTTATGGGGAGAAGGCAGGAGAATGGGGTTAGGAGGGAGAGATGGATCAGCCATGATTGAATGGTAGAGTAGACTTGATGGGCCGAATGGCCTAATTCTGGTCCTATCACTTATGACGTTACGCCCTTATGGTTATTGTCACGTGTAGCGAGGGGCAGTGAAAAGATTTGTTTTGCACACGATCCAATGAATTCGGATTATACTGTACATAAATACAATCACATCAAACTCAAGAACAATAGTTTACTTTAGTTCAGTTTAGTTTAGAGATATAATGTAGAAACAGGTCCTTCGGACCACCGGGAACGAGCCAACCAGCGATCCCCGTATATTAACACTATCCTACACACACTAGGGTCAATTTTTACATTTATACCAAGCCAATTTACCTACATACCTGCACGCCTTTGGAGCGTGGGATGAAAGCGAAGATATCGGAGAAAGCCCACGCAGGTGATGGGGAGAACGTGCAAACTCCGTACAGACAGCGCCCGTAGTCGGGATTGAATCCGGGTCTCCAGCGCTGCAGCTCTACCGCCGCGCCAACGTGCCACCCTCAACAGTTTGAGTTTGGTTTATTGTCACGTGTACCGAGGTACAGTGAAAAGCTTTTGATGCGCGCTCACCAGTCGGTGGAAAGACAATACATGATTACAATCGTGCCGTCTACCGTGTACAGATACATTTGTAAAGGGAATAACGCTTATTGCAAGATAGAGCCAGTAAAGTCTGATCAACGATAGCCCGAGGGTCTCCAGTGAGGTAGATAGTAGTTCATGACTGCTCTCTAGACCTGACAACAGATAGACCAAAGGGGAAGATGCAGAGTGCAGAATATAGTTCTCAACATTGTTAATGCATCAGTTCCACAGACAAAGTCCAATATCTGAAGTAAAGGATATCCTGTGAATCTATGAGTCTTATGACACTTAGTTTATAAAATATTATATGTATAATTTCATATCCTCAGATATCTATCACTGAAATGTTAATCTAACCATATATAGCTACCAGTAATGGCTTATTACTGTCATGTCCATCAGGCTATTGAACACTACGAACTCCAACTAAACTCTGAATTATGAACTGCGTGGGTTGCATTAGGGATTTGAGCTTTGTTTTGTTTTTGCACTTTAAAATGTTTGAATTGAATTTCAATTAATGGAATTTCATTCATCCGTTCTTTATACCTTTTCATACCTCTAGTTTCCCTTTCGGTCTGAAGAAGGGTCTCGACCCGAAATGTCACCTATTCCTTTTCCTTCAGAGATGCTGCCTGACCCGCTGAGTTACTCCAGCATTTTAGAAACATGGCATCATAGGAAATAGGTGCAGGAGGAGGCCATTCGGCCCTTCGAGCCATCACCGCCATTCAATATGATTATGACTAATCATTCAAAATCAATACCCCATTCTGATTTCTCCCAATATCCCTTTTGTTGTCTATCTATTGAATTTCATTGTTCTGTTTTGGTTGTTCCATTTCAGGGCAAGTGACAATAAAACACTGCTCACTTTTAACACTTGATGTGTACAGAGATACAGTAAAAAACATTTGTTTGCACGATATCCAATTCATGCCATTGGATAGCACACCAATGGTTTTCCGGTAATATGCCACTAGAATAAAATCCATCCAAGCTGCTCTGCATGCTATTTGTGTTCTCCTCACACCGTCATTAATCCACCCAAACTTTTACCATCAACAAATTTGTACCTTTGATCATTCATGTAGATTGAACCGTAGTTGAGGCCTCAATGTTGTTCCCTGAGGCACCAATTGCCAACTCAAAAATCATCCATTAATTAATTATTCACCCACACACAAATCCACTAGGGGCGCCGCATTGATGGCAGCCTCTGCCTACAGTTCTATCTTTATTTTATTTATTTTAGTCTGCCATACCAGTTTGTTTTGGAGGTTTCTTTACTTTTTCTATGTGGGGGAGGGGGGTAGGGTAAGGGGGAATCCGTTTCCTAGTCACTTCCTGGCGAGGATGCGACTATTTCTCCGAGTCGCGTCCTCGCCCCCCCGCCTCGCGGCCTAACAACTGGATTGGCGCGGCCTTTCCTGCCGGGGACCGGGGACCGGGCCGGAGCTTCAGCAGCGGCGGCGCAGCGCTGGGTTCACCGCGGTGCGTGGCGATACCTCCCTGGATCGCCGCCTGACGCTCCGGAGAGTTGGGTCTGCTGCTTGAACGTCGCGGAGCTGTGGTTCGTGGGGCTTCCAGCGCGGGCGGGGCTGACGTCGGCGTCGGGGAGTCCTGGGATCCCTTTGCCGGGGGCCGCCAGCGTGGATCTCCGCCCAGCGCGACCTGTGGACTTCGGGAGCCGGGGACTCCGGTAGGAAGCGACCGATTCGGTTCTCCTGTTCCGACGACGGAGTACCATCATCCCGGCGAGCGGGCCTGAACATCGGGCCGCCCGTAGCGGCGACTGCGGAGGGCTCGGAGGCCCCGACCATGGGTGAACAATAAAGAACATCAGAAGAAGATGACTGAACTTTTGGTGCCTTCCCTCACAGTGGGAAACTTTGATTCTGCTGTGTGGGGATGTTTTATATTGGAGTCTATCGTGTGTTGTGCTCCTTTTTATTCGTATGGCTGTATGGTGACCACACATTTCACTGTAACAATTGGTACATGCGACAAGTAAATGTGTCTTGTATTTGTATCTCTTGTATATATTACCTCCAACCCCATACCTTGTGTGGTGACCTTTCATGTAACACCTTATTGAATGCCTGAGGTTGGCATTTAGAAGGATGAGAGGCAATCTCGTTGAACCATATAAGATTATAAGGGCTTGGACACACTCGAGGCAGGAAACATGTTCCCGATGTTGGGGGAGTCCAGAACCAGGGGCCACAGTTTAAGAATAAGGGGTAAGCCGTTTAGAACGGAGACGAGGAAACACTTTTTCTCACAGAGAGTGATGAGTTTGTGGAATTCTCTGCCTCGGAGGGGGGTGAGCTTTAAAATAGCGGAGTCAGGGGATATGGGGAGAAGGCAGGAACGGGGTACTGATTGGGGATGATCAGCCATGATCGCATTGAATGGCGGTGCTGGCTCGAAGGGCCGAATGGCCTACTCCTGCACCTATTGTCTATTGTCTATTGGCCCGGTGGCCCAGCGGTAGGGTTGCTGCCTTACAGCGCTTGCAGCTCCGGAGACCCGGGTTCGATCCCGACCACGGGTGCTGTCTGCACGGATTTTGTACTTCTCCAAGATCTTCAGTTACATCCCACACTCCAAAGACGTACACGTTTGTAGGTTAATTGGCTTGGTGTAAGTGTTAATTGTCCCTAGTGTGCGTAGGATAGTGTTAATGTGCGGGGACAATGTTGGCCGAAGAGCCCGTTTACGCGCAGTATCTCCAAACTAAACTAAACTCAGATCCAAACACGCCACATCTATTGTCAAGTTGGAAATGGTGCAGAGGAGATTTACGAGGATGTTGTCGGGACTCGAATGTCTGAGCTATAGGGAGAAGTTGAGCAGGCTGGAACCTCTACTCCTTGGAGCGCAGGAGGATTGGGAGCGATTTTTTAGGTGCGTACAAAATCATGAAAGGGAAGGATCATGTCGACGCACAGAGCCTCTTGCCCAGAGGAGGGGAATGGAGGACCAGAGGACATAGGTTCAAGGTGAAGGGGGAAAGGTTTAATAGGAACCTGAGGGGTCACTTTTTCACACAAAGGGTGGTGGGTGTATGGATCAAGCTTCTGGAGGAGGTAGTTGAGGCAGGGACTTTCGCAACTTTTAAGAAACATTTAACAGGTAATAGGACGGGTTTAGAGGGATATGGGCCAAGAGCAGCAGGTGGGACTAGTGTCTATGGGGCATGTTGGGCGGCGTGAGCAAGTTGGGCCGAAGGGCCTGTTTCCACACTGTATTATTCTACTAGTATTCAAAACAATTTTAAATTAAGAGAAGGACATTATAATTTAAGAGGGTTGTGTATTTTTGAAACATGTAAAGTAAGAACCAATGTAAAATATAGATGTGTCTCAGTTTTGGGAGTCAAATTATGGAACGGACTCAGTGATGAGTTGAAATTTTGTAGCTCTCTGTTGAGTTTCAAAAAAGCCTTGAAATGTAAACTAATTAAGGATTATAATGTAAAGTGATTAAAATGTAAAATAAATAAGGATTACAATTTAGAGTATTTTTTTTTTTTAATGCTGATATTCTGGGTTATCTTATGAATTGTATAGGATAGGCGTTGTGGCTTCAGCCTATTCCTTTTTGAGTCATTGATTATGTGAACATTGTATGAAATGGATACAGTGTTGGTTCATATTCACACAGGTTGTAAAGTTTTGTTCTTTATAATGTATGACCAAAATAAACTATTCATTCATTCATTCATTCATAACATCCAGAAAGAAGTCCAGCCACTTGCATAACATGTTTTTGTTTTCCAAACATCTCTACTGGCTCTGCTAGCTTGCATCATGATTTTGCAGCTCTCATGTTATATCTCCTTAATATTGGATTCCAGCATTTTCCCAATGGCAGATGTTAGCGTTACTGACCTTCTTGGTATTGCGTTTGCAGTTTTCCAGTCCTCTGACCCTTCTGCGGAATCCAGGGAAATGTGATCGATTATAAGGAATGCATCTATAGTAACTTCATTGAAGACCTCACGACCCCGCCCATTAACTCTGGGGTCTTGTCATCCATTAGTCTCATTGGGTTTACGCTATTTATTTCTAATGATGGATATCGCTTTATTCTCCCTCTCTGCTCTTTTCATCATCTATTATCATTGAGATGTTTCTGTTGTGAAAAATCAATCCTTAATGATTATTTAGCCTGTTTCTCTGTTTTGCATTTAATGAAAAGGGTGAGAGCAGTTGAAAGAGATCTTTTCCTTTCTCCCGGTGGAGTTGCACTTTGACCCCACCCGTACACCTTCCACGTCACGGAGGCTCAGTCACAGGCACAAGAGGAAGAAGTTGCTTTTTAAAAAATATTTTTTTTTATTAGAAGCAGTGCAAAAGTATAAACGGCGGCATTTGACAGTACTTTTATTGTACAGCTTCCATTGTAGTTTTAGCAAAGGTGAAATAGAAAAAGAGAGGAAAAGAAAGAAAGAAAGAAAGATAATGGAAGAGAAAGCGAATGTGTAAGAATAGAACCCCAAAACCACCAAACTGGTGTAATCAAAGAGTGTGTAAGTAAAACTTAAAGAAATAAAAAGACAAAAACGGAAGGAAAAAAAGAAAAAAAACAAAAAAAAACAAAAAACATTGACATACCTATTTCATTTCTCTCCCCACCCTTCACCCAGTCCGTAAATTGCTTTAATTCCAAAGTTCTGTTGCTCCATACTATCCTTGTAATGAATCAATGAAAGGAATCCATATCTTTGAAAATTGCTCTGATTTCCCTACAAGTCTCGTATCTTCAAGATGTAGAGTCTCAGACATGTTTGCAATTAAAATTTTATTTTATCAGAAGCAATTGTACAAAGGGAAAGTAATCGACATAACAATTAGACAATTTTCGAACAGCTTCAATTTTAACATTTTATAAACTAATAACTAATTCGGAAAAAAAGGAAAAAAGGGACAGAAGAAAATAAAAAGAAAAGAAACAATTTTCAGAAAGACACGAAAAAGAAAAAAGAAAAACCACCATAACTAACGAAGAAGTGAAATAAGCGGAGATATATCCCACTGCCCTCCCGTACGCCCGCTCACCCGAGCCTAGCGTCGGTTTTGAGTTGGTGTTCAACCATTATGTTGTTGAAGAAATTCAATAAAAGGAGACCATATTTTGGAAAGTTGATCTGCATTGGTCTGAGGTGATAAAAAACTTTTTCACCCAGAGAGTTGTGAATTTATGGAATTCCCTGCCACAGAGGGCAGTGGAGGCCAAATCACTGGATGGATTTAAGAGAGAGTTAGATAGAGCTCTAGGGGCTAGTGGAGTCAAGGGATATGGGGAGAAGGCAGGCACGGGTTATTGATAGCAGACGATCCGCCATGATCACAATGAATGGCGGTGCTGGCTCGAAGGGCCAAATGGCCTCCTCCTGCACCTATTTTTTTTGTTTTAATTAAAAAAATAAATAAATAAGAATTTTAACATAAATAAATAAATAAAAGACAAGCCGTATTTTTTCTAGATGTAGTGTCTCGGTCATTTCAGTGAAAGTTGCTTTCCTGCAAGACTTCCCCTCTCAAAGATGCCATGGTCCTACACGGGTTTGCCACACAGCGCGGTTTGCGGACAGTTCATCACCGGACCGCAAGATGTTGCAGAGAGTTGTAGCTCTGGCCCAGTCCATCACTCAGACCAGACTCGCCCACCATTAGCTCCGTCTGCACCTCACGTTGCCTTGGAACAGCAGCCAACAGCACAGGTCGGCACAGCGGTAGAGTTGCTGCCTTACAGCTCTTAGAGCGGGGTGGGAGATTGCAACCTTCACGTGGTCCACCCTGTTTCGACTAATGCAATCAACCCGACGTGCACAAACAAGATCAAATAAAACAAGGGAGACAAAAGTGCTGGAGAAACTCAGCGGGTGCAGCAGCATCTATGGAGCGAAGGAAATAGGCACCATTTCGTCCCAAAACGTTGCCTATTTCCTTCGCTCCATAGATGCTGCTGCACCCCCTGAGTTTCTCCAGCACTTTTGTCTACCTTCAATTTTCCAGCATCTGCCGTTCCTTTTTAATCAAATAGAATAAGTTGCCCTACAACTTTTGGCTGTGCACGCCATACGCGAGAAGAAGAAGCCCTTACAGCACCGGAGACCCAGGTTAGATCCCGACTACGGGTGCTGTCCGTGCGGAGTTTGTACGTTCTCCCTGTGACTGCCAGTTTTGGGTTTTCCAAGATCTTCGGTTTCCTCCCACACTCCAAAGATATACAGCTCTGTAGCTTAATTGGCTTGGTATAAGTGTAAATTGTCACTAATGTGTGCAGGACAGTGTTAATGTGCGGGGATCACTGGTGGGTGGGGCAAACTGGTGTTTTTGTGCTGTATCTCCAAACAAAACTAAACTAAACTAAACTAAATTGAATCCTAAAATTTTTCCCACCTTATTTCTCCCTACTCCCATCGGGCAGAAGACACGAAAGCACAGACAGCCATGGAATGGATGTAACATAGAAACATAGAAAATAGGTGCAGGAGGAGGCCATTCGGCCCTTCGAGCCAGCACCGCCATTCATTGTGATCATGGCTGATTGTCCGCTATCAATAACCCGTGCCTGCCTTCTCCCCATATCCCTTGACTCCACTAGCCCCTAGAGTTCTATCCAACTCTCTCTTAAATCCATCCGGTGATTTGGCCACCACTGCCCTCTGTGGCAGGGAATTCCATAAATTCACAACTCTAACAATACTAATTTCTTAATCTATTCTCTTTTCTTTTCTTTTATAAACTATCATTATTATTTTCAGTTTGAATGGAGTTACAAATTGGATCAAAGGACATATACACGTGAGAGACATTCAAGGGTCTTAAAATTCATCTATTCGGAGTTCGGGTGTAAGGTCGGGTCTGTCGAACTGGACCATTGGCTCTATTATAGACCCCCATAGACAAAAGATGCAAGATATAAAAATGAATATGGGGAATGAAGGAATAACGTTTTGTAGCTGGAATGTTAAAGGTATTAATGAACCAATCAAGAGAGGTAAAGTACTAGCGCATTTAAAAGCAATTAAAGCTGATGTGATTTTCATTCAAGAAACACATTTCAAAAAAGATGCTGAGCATAGGCTGAAAGCTAAATGGATAGATAAAACGTATCATTCTTCTTTTACACACAAATCAAGAGTTGTAGCAATATTATTTCGTAAAGGTACTTTATTCAAACATACATCAACTATAACTGATAATGATGGCAGATACATTATTGTAATAGGAGAATTAAATGCACAAAAAATGATTCTTGTCAATGTATATGGACCAAACTTTGATAGTCCAATGTTTTTTAAGAAAATATTTAACAACATCCCGGAAATAGCACAACATAACTTAATAATTGGAGGAGATTTAAATTGTACATTAGATTCCTATTTAGGCAGATCCACAAGACAAAGGAAAACCGTCGGCACGGACTGGAAGGGCCGAGAGGGCCTGTTTCCGTGCTGTAATTGTTATATGGTTATATGGTTATATGTTATAAATCCCATTCCAGTGACCTATTAAATGCATATATGGATACTAGTAATATTAAAGATGTTTGGAAAGTAGAAAACCCAACTGGATGAGAATATTCATTTTATTCACCTGTACATAAAACCTATTCAAGAATAGATTATTTTTTGGTTGACGCTAAACTTATCTCACTTACTTATAATTCTAAATACCATAATATTATAATCTCAGATCATGCACCTTTAACATTTATGATTAAAATAAATGGTAAAACAGAAAAATGGGGACAATGGAGATTTAATCCACAAATTTTTAAAAACAAAGCAACTCAGGAGTATACTATAGAACAGATCAAACTTTTCTTTGAAATAAATGATAAACCGGAAATATTCTCTTCCCTATTATGGGAAACTTTTAAAGCATATGCCCGTGGAATTATGATCTCTTCTCAAGCATTTTATAATAAAAAGAATCGGAGGGAACAACAGGAATTGGAAAAGGAGATTAAACAATTAGACACAGAGAACGCTGCTAATCCATCCATAATAACACATAATAAAATCGCTGCACTGAAATATAAATTAAATAAAGTATACACAAATCAAATTGTAAAACTCTATCAATACACTAAACAATTACAATTTGAATTTGGAGATAAACCTCAAAAATGATTTGCTCATCAATTAAGAAAGATGGAGGGAGAAAAAATAATCCATAGGATTAAATCATATAATGGCGAACCATTAGTACAACCTAAAGATATTAATGAGAGATTTTTGCAATATTATAAAAAATTATATTCAGCTAAAATGACAGAAAACAAGATAGGAATAGAAGCATTTTTAAAAAAATATAATCTGAATGGGTTGGATTCACAAAATAGAGAATCATTAAATGCTGAAATTTCAGTAAAAGAAATCGAAAAATCTATCAGATCATTAAAACACCGGGACCAGATGGTATAGGCTCGGAATTTTATAAAACATTTTATGATCTGATTGCACCACGTCTGAAGACATTCTATGAATACATTTATACTCACCAGAAACTACCAGAAATGTTAAATGAATCTATTATAACACTTATACCTAAAATAGACAAAGACATGGATGACCCAGGATCATATAGAGCTATAGCTCTTTTAAATACTGATCAAAAGATACTAACCAAAATATTAGCACAAAGACTAAGTACAGTTATTAATAAATTAATTCACCCCAATCAAACAGGAATTATACCAAAACGATATTCCTCATATAACTTGAGACGATTATACAATATTATATATTCAAAAAGAGATATTAATAAAGACCTAGTAATTATTTTGTTAGATGCGGAGAAAGCCTTTGACCAGGTGGAATGGTCTTATTTGTTTTCGGTTATGGAAACTTTTAAGCTGGGAGAGAAGTTTATTACTAGGGTTAAATTATTATACACTAATCCAACAGCCAGAATACCAACAAATCAAATGCTATCAACTAAATTTAATCTATTCCGAGGCTGCAGACAAGGTTGTCCTCTATCCCCACTACTGTTTGCACGTGCAATAGAACCTTTAGCTCAACGAGTGAGATTACATCCTGAAATATATGGATATGACACCAGAGATACTGAAAATAAAATCTCCTTATATGCGGATGATGTATTACTTTACATAACAAAGCCGGAAATTAGTATCCTAAATTTACTAAAATTAATATCTGAATTTGGATTATTTTCAGGATATAGTATTAATTGGAATAAAAGTGAACTTATGCCAATAATAGTAAATAGCTTACATATACTACAACAATTTCCTTTTAAGATAGCAAACGAAAAAATCAAATATCTTGGAATTCATGTAACAAAAAGATTTGACTTTATTTAAATCCAATTTTCCACTTTTATTGAATAAATTAAATAAGAATATTTTATATTGGAAAACATTACCTATCTCAATGCTAGGTAGAATTAATGCAATAAAATGATGTTTCTCCCGCAATTACTATATCTTTTCCAATTGATTCCGATATATCTTCCTAAAAATTTTTTTATGAAGGTTGATTCTATAGTCACCAACTTTATCTGGGATTATAAGAGCCATAGAATAAACAAAAAACATTTATGTAAACCAAAAATAAATGGAGGTCTAGCACTGCCAAACTTTATGTTTTATTACTGGGCAGTTAATATTAAAAATATGAATTTTTGGTTTGTAGAGACAGATAAACAACCAACCTGGTTAAAAATGGAAAAAAGAAGATTGCTCGCCTTTTAAAATTAGTTCGATTTTATTCGCCAATATTAAAATAGGTAAGAAAACCTATAGTGAAAACCTTATAATAGAAAGTGGAATGCGTATCTGGAAACAAATAAAGAAAACACTAAAATCGGAATGTATACCACTAGCCCTTAACATTGTAAATAATGTTACATTTAAACCCTCAATGATGGACAAAGGTTTTTTACAATGGAAAAACTATGGAATTAATAAGATGGGAGATCTCTACAGGGAAAATTCTTTCCTTTCATTTCAAGAATTACAACAAATTTATGGATTACATTCAAAAGATTACTTTAGATATTTACAAATTAGAGACTATGTAAAAGCAAACACACAGGAAATTAGAAATAGAAAGACAGAAATTTTAGATGAATGTCTAAATAAACACCCGAACACAGAAAAAATGATATCATATATTTATAATATTTTACTGGAAAACGATGTCCCAATGACAGAAACATATAGGCAATTATGGGAAAACGAATTAGGTCAAATCATTAGACCTGAAATATGGGATGAAAGTCTACAACATATACACCACTGCTCGTTAAATGCTAGACACTCTCTTATACAATTTAAAATATTACATAGACTACATTATTCAAAATCCAAACTACATAGTATTTTCTCAAATGTATCTGCCATATGTGATAAATGTCAGCACTTAGAAGCTAATTTAACGCACTCATTTACAAATTGTGTAAAAATGACTACATTTTGGAAAGAGATATTTAAGAAAATTTCGAATGTTGTTAATATGAATCTGATCCCTGACTCAAAATTAATAATATTGGGAATATTAGAAACAGATCAATTAATAACAACAAATCAAAGAATCTTTATTGATTACAGTTTAATAATTGGGAAAAAATTAATATTGAAATTCTGGAAAGGTCCTACATCCCCCACAATCAAAATGTGGATTACAGGAATGTCGGAGACACTTCATCTGGAAAGCTACTGGACAAGTTGGATCTTTTCAGAGGAATATGGTCTCCATTTATTGAATATCTAAAGGGTCAAAATGGCTCGGTACGAGAGCCTGACTGAAGCCTGAATAATGGAATAGATGAAGAATCACGTATAACAAATCATGGATATATCTCCAATGATGGATAACTTTTTTAATACTCCATTCATTTCTTTATTTTTGATTTCCTACTCTTACTTTAGTTTTCTCTATCTTTTCTTACCTGCAAATAAAAGTATAGAAATATATAAGACATAATTGTTAATATTAATAAAATTACGAATGTATGTGAGAAGTATATTCTATTAATATGTACTTACGTCTAATAAAAATATTTAACAAAAAAATTCACAACTCTATGGGTGAAAAAGTTTTTTCTCACCTCAGTCTTAAATGGCCTCCCCTTTATTCTAAGACTGTGGCCCCTGGTTCTGGACTCACCCAACATTGGGAACATTTTTCCTGCATCTAGCTTGTCCAGTCCTTTTATAATTTTATATGTTTCTATAAGATCCCCCTTATTCTCCTAAACTCCAGTGTAGACAGACAAGTTGTTTTGGTTGATTAAATTTCTAAAGATTAGATATTAGAATCACTTAACACACTCTCACAATGTCTAAGAAGGATCTAAATAAGCACTCAAATTACCAAGGAATAGAAAGCTCTGATCCAAATGCAGCTAAATGGGACTAGTATAGACAAATGCAATAGTCGCCATGGACATGGTGGGCTGAAGGGCCTCAATCTGTGCTGTACCACACTAAGACTACCACACTGCCTTACACCAGCAAAGACCCTGGTTCGATCCTGACTGAGGGTGCTGACTGCAGAGTTTGTACAATCTCCCTGTGACTGTGTGGGTTTTCACCGGGTGCTCCAGTTTCCTCCCACACTTCAAAGACGTACAGGGCTGCCGGTTATTTGGCTTTGGTAAAGATTGTAAATTGTCGCTGGTGTGTAGGATGCTGCTAGTGTACGGGGATCGGAAACAGTGGGCCGAAGGGTCTGTTTCCGCGCTGTATCTCAAAACTAAACTACACTCCGGTGCGAACATTCAAAGTCACTTTACTCTCTCAGCATGCCCAGCCTGGTGATCATTATCACATTCTATCCTGTTGTTCTTACATCTGAATTATTCGGCCCTTATCGAGACAATTTTGTTGCAACAAGTGTAATTGAAAGAACAATTGTCAGTCGACGGCCAGCCTCTTGTAAAACAGGGACAATTACATTGTGAATTCAACATCGCTGCCCATAACACTCTCAGAAAATGCTGCCACTTGTAATTCATAACTACAAAAATGGAACGTTGGAATTATATGAAAATGGCCACCTCCTCAAATAATAGCTTAAGTGCGTGGAAAATATTCATTTTCACAGAGTGTACTTGCATTACAAATGTATCCATTTGCTTTCACAGTAGTAAGATCAATGATGTTAACTCAGACTGTAGTGAGGAATTTACATAATCAAGGGCATTGCATTGAAACAGCTTGTGGAGCAGTCTCAAAGCGCCAGAGACCTGGGTTCCATCCTGGAGTTTCCCTGTTCTCCCTGTGACCGCATGGTTTTCCCCCGGGTGCTCTGGTTCTGCAGGTTTCTGTTCGTGTGGGCTTCTGTAAATCACCCCCAGTGTGTCGGGAGTGGATGAGAAAGTGGGATAATAGCCCTGTCCCACGGTACGAGTTCATTCCAAGAGCTCTCCCGAGTTAAAAACAAAAATCAAACTCGTGGTAAGCACGGAGAATGAACGTAGCGGGTACGTCGGAGCTCGGGGATGTCTCTTAGCACTAATGGCAGGTCGTGAAGATTTTTCAACATGATGAAAAATGTCCACGAGAGCCCCGAGTACCGACGAGTGGCCATTACCGTAAATCTCCGAGTTCGAATCAGGGCAAACTCGGGAGAACTCTTGGAATGAACTCGTACCGTGGGACAGGGCTTTTACATAGAACTAGTTGGTAAGGATTTAGTGGGCCAAAGGTCCTATTTCCATGCTGTATTTCTAAACTAAACTAAACTTAACTTAACTTAACTAAACTAAACTAAAATAGTCTCCCGTTTCTCGTTGAATAGTGTTCTGATGTTAGAACAGGAACAAAGTCATTTTTGCTGAAATTGAACTGAGCCCGTGTTCCACTGAACAGGATAGTTAACATAAATCACAGAGACAAACACTGAACAAGTGTAAAATAATCGTGGCACATCCTCATTTTCCCAGGATGAACGTATTTGCCTCTTCTCCCTCCACGGACAGAAGGAAAACCATACATTCATCAGGGCAGATATTAATACGTATGGTTTTAGAACAAGACAAACTAAAGTAAATCACCTATTGTAAAGAACTGGATTACTTTATTATTATCTGCATCTTTTCTCCCAGATTGGTAACTGAATTGATAAAAATACAGGAGTTTTGAGGCATATATGGAGGCCATTCTGCCCATTGAGTCCATGCCAGGTCCTGGCTGATCAACTCCATAGATCCTATTCCTCTGCTCCTCCCCACAACCCTGCAAATTATAACATCTCTTAAACACCGATGCAATTCCGTGCTTGACTGTTTCTGGGGAGGCACGGTGGTGCAGCGGTAATGAGTTGCTGCCTTACAGCGCCGGAGACCCGGGTTCGATCCTGACTACGGGCGTTATCTGTACAGAGTTTGCACGTTCTCCCCATGACCTGCGTGGGTTTTCACCGGGTGCTCTGGTTTCCTCACACACTCCAAAGACTTTCAGGTTTGTAGGCTAATTGGCTCGGTGAATTTGTAAATTGTCCCCAGCGTGGAGGATAGTATTAAGTGTGTGGGGATCGCTGGTCAGCACGGACTCGGTGGGCCGAAGGGCCTGTTTCCCTGCTGTTCCTGTAAATCTAAAAATGAACCTAGTAAGTCCATAACAATTGAAAAACGTTTATTTCAAGCCTTCTCGGTTATCTCACCCTAAAATTCAATCAGGTTAGTCAAACATGATTTGCTTTGAACAAATCTGCGCTTGTTCTTGACTCCTGAAGAGTCAAGTCAAGAGAGTTTTATTGTCAAATGTGTCAATGCAGAATAATGAAATTCTTACTTGCAGCAGCACAGCAGGCCTGTAAACACAGTACTTAATAAAATAAACAAACATAAAAAAATAAATTTACTTTACTGAACAAATTAAAAAAAACAACATGGTGCACCAAACAAAACAAAGCCCAAAGTGCCTCGAGTAAAGTTCGGAGTTAGTTGAAGTTCGTATATTCATTTAGTTTTAGTTTAGAGATACAGCATTAAAACAGGCCCCTCGGCCCACACCGACCAGAGATCCCCGCACATTAACACCCATCCTACACGCACTGAGGAAAGAATTCCACTGATACCAAAACAATTAACCTGCATGGGCCCCAGCTACGCTTGCATCCCCGAGAGTTACTCAAATACACTTGGACCATTTCCGACACTTCCCTACAACCGACATCCACTACAAACCTACTGACTCCCACAGCTACCTGGAACCCTGCTTCCTGTAAGGTCTACGCCGCAAGGATGAGGTGTTCCTCATCACAACCGATGAGGCTCGCACCAGGGTCTCCTCATACCCCGCAACACTGGCTCCCCATTGCAAACAGGGCAGAGTCCCCTGGTCCTCACCTTTCACCCCACCTGCCGGCAAATACGTCCTCCGCCAGTTTCGCCAACCTCCAATGAGGGGCACTTTCCCTTGCAACCGCAACCAGGTCCGACAGAGGTTCACCTGCACCTCCTCCAACCTCATCTACTGCAAGATGCCAGATGATCTATATCGGTGAGACCAAGCGTTTGGCGAAACACCTCCGCTCGGTCCGCAATAACCAAGACCTCGGTGGCTCAGTTCAACTCCACCAGAGTGAGCACACCGCAAGCTGGAGGAACAGCACCTCATATTCCGAGTCTGCATCTTTTGGGCTCTCGCCTCGGGCCCTGGCATTCCCTCTATCTCTATCGAATGCACCCGAACGTCGCCTATCTCCTTCGCAGTGCTGCTGCACCCGCTGAGTTTCTCCAGCCTGCAGTTCTTCTTTAAAACAATTAACCTGCAAACCTGTCTGTCTTTGGTCTCGGAGAAAACCCCCGCAGGTCAGGGGGAGAACGTGCAAACTCCGTGCAGACAAGGATCGAACCCGGGTCTCGGGCGATGTAAGCGCTGTGAGGCTGCAACCCTACCGCTGCACCACCGTTGCCGCCCAAAAGGCAACGTTTCCACCTGTCTTCCCAACCGGTTTATCTGGCCGCATCCACATGCCACGCCAGGTCTCAAAATCCACCGCATGGATCCTGGAATTACCTGGTGTTGCTGCCAATATTATATGCTATTTCATGTATCAGCCAAGAGAGCCTACGGATAACGGATAGTTATTTGCTGATTTTGACCCTTTGAAATTAAAAGACTGCAGTACCAAGACATTTATGACGATGCAGTCCAATTTGTTTTGAGGTCGAGTCTAAGAATAATGGGTCCTTTAAATCTTCTTAAGAGATAAGCGTGGGTGCTTATGAAATTCACAAGGTGATGGTTCAAAAGCTCTTCACGTTAAAGAATGTCTGAGATCCACTACCAATATGCGTGTGCACCACGTCCCCAAACCCAAAAACAAAATCCTCACCTTTACACCATCCTCACCTTTACGCCGCCACGGGTACCATGTAATCCCGTGCCACCTGCTCCATGGTCGGTTAGTCGGCGACTAAACCATCTCCCCCACCTGGTTCGCCAGGTGAGGAGGGGGCTGTGGACCCAAAACAAGACCTGTCAAAGGGCGGATGAGCTCCAAGTGAGCCAACGGCTATCCACACGTCAGTAGACGTTGCGATCGCTGTCGGACACGGCATTGTAAGGATCGATGATAAAGCACACACGCACCAAAATCCTTTACTCCCAGCGGCGGAAATCGGCAGGAACTGGAGGACAGAGATGTGTGGAGCGTCCGTCACCGTTCCCGTCGGAAACCAGCGCCACTGCATCGCTAATGTTTTCAACGGTGATGAATGAAGGCACTAAAATGCACAAGCTTCTCGATCATTGCTTTCTCAATGATTAACCATTAGCGGAAATTCACTTCCAATCATATATTTTTACAACCCCAAAGAATTAGGTAGCCCGATAGATTTGTGCCATTTCTCCCATCAGAGGGATTAGTACGCATGGTCACAAACTGGCATTGATTGAACCCATTAAAGAAATCAATGCTGACACAAGGGACAGCAGGAATCACAGATGCTGGTTTACAAAAGAAACATAGAATCATAGAAAATAGGTGCAGGAGTAGGCCATTCGGCCCTTCGAGCCTGCACCGCCATTCAATGTGATCATGGCTGATCATCCAACTCAGTATCCTGTACCTGCCTTCTCTCCATACCCCTTGATCCCCTTAGTCACGAGGTCCACATCTAACTCCCTCTTAAATATAGCCAATGAACTGGCCTCAACTACCTTCTGTGGCAGAGAATTCCACAGATTCACCACTCCCTGCGTGAAAAATGTTTTTCTCACCTCGGTCCTAAAAGACTTCCCCCTTATCCTTAAACTGTGACCCCTTGTTCTGGACTTCCCCAACATCGGGAACAAAAGAAGACACAAAGCGCTGGAGTAACACAGCGGAGCAGGCAGCGGATCTCTGGAGAACATGTTATCATAACCCCTTAACATCTTATATGTGTCATAAGGTCACCGGGATGCAAGCAGAAGCCTCCACGTGGCACATCCCGGGCAACGCTGACGGCAAGAACTGTACCACACCGACCATCAACTGCCACTGACCGATCGGAAAGACGTGGTATCGATGATGGCCGGACACCAGGAGGAAGAATAAGATCACCATTCATTGTACTAGTCACCAGAGAATACAAGCCCAAACCTCTTAACGTTCCTTGGTAGTACAGCATCATGTTCTTAAGACATAGGAGCAGAATTAGCACATTGGATTGGACCGATGCTAATTGTCAGCCACTAAAATGTACAGGCTTCTCGATCATTGCTTTCTCAATGATTCACCATTAGTGGAAATTCACTGCAGATCATTTATTTTTACAACCCCAAAGAATAAGGTAGCACTATAGATTTGTGTCATTTCTCCCATCAGTAACTAACTGGCATTGGCTGAAGCCATTAAAGAGATATATGTACACACAAGGAACTGCTGGTTAAAAAAGTTTTTAAAAAATCATAAAGTGCTGGAGTAACTCAGCAGGTCAGGCAGCATCTCTGGAAAACATGGATAGGCGACGTTTCGGGTCGAGACCCTTCTTCCAGACTGATTGTAGCATCTCAGGAGGTCATGGATAGGTGATGTATCAGGTCAAAACCCTTCTTCAGACTCTGGGACAACTTAAAGGTGAGATCAATTGCAGGTCTGGTTGAGTGAGGCCTGGTGCTGCAGGAGCGACAGAACGAGGGCCTGCTGGTAGAAACAGAGAAACATAGAAAATAGGTGTAGGAGTCGGCCATTTGGCCATTTGTGCCAGCACCGCCATTCAATATGATCATGGCTGATCATCCAAAATCAGTACCCCGTTCCTCTTTCTCCCCATACCCCCTGATTCCGTTAGCCCCAAGAGCTATATCTAACTGTAAAACACAATGAAAAGCACTTTGGCCAACAAGAGTTGTTTTTTAAATGTGCTATATAAATAAAAGTGACTTGACTTGACTAACTCTCTCTTGAATACACCCAGTGAATCGGCCTCCGCTGCCTTTTCTGTGCCAGAGAATTCCACAGATTCACAACTCTCTGGGTGAAAAGGTTTTTCCTCATCTCAGTCCTAAATGGCCGACCCCTTATTCTTAAACCGGTGCCAGCACATAGAAGGCAGGACATGCAAGCTTCCGCATTTCCTGGTGCCCACAGAGAAATCAATCACCTGAATGGACAACCCCAAGCAGAAGAAAATAGCAGGAGTGGACCACTTGCGGCCTCTCGCCTGCCCCACCGTTCATGTCTCAACTCGTTCCCACAGCCCTCATTTTCACCCGATCTCCCAAAAACAATTCTCCATGCCTCCATCTTCAATACTTCTAATTATCTACCCTCTTTTCACCAAATCCAATTAGCCTACAAACCTGCACGTCTTTGGAGTGTGGGAGGAAACCGGAACACCCCGGGAAAGCCCAAGCAGTCACTGGGAGAACGTACAAACTCCGTACAGACAGCACCCGTAGTCAGGATCGAACCCCGGTCTCCCGTGCTGGACAACAGCAACTCTACCGCTGCGCCACCATGCCGCGCCGATGAAATGGGACCGATGTGCCCCGCCACTCTTTCGTCAGAAGCTGGTGAATCTGTGGTCTTTAGTCAGAGGGAGGTGAATCTGTGGAATTCATTGCCGCAGAAGGCCCAGCCATTGGATATTTTTTAAGGCAGAGCTTGATAGATTCTTGATTAGTGCGGGTGTCAGGGGTTTATGGGGAGAAGGCAGGAGAATGGGGTTGTGCGGGAAAGGTCGATTAGCCTTGATTGAATGGCAGAGCAGACTAGATGGGCCGAGTGGCCTAATTCTGCTCCGAGAAACTACGAATGGTCAGGGCTGTACCAAGGAGTAGGCCTGAGCAATGAGCTGTCTGTGCATTACTGAACTGAAGCATTCAACCATCCGACTTACAGCCAAGAGTCTGGCCGTTGCAGCAAATATTATTATATTACTGTATGTACAACACAACATTATCGTAATAATCAAATAAGAAGACTAATAGGCTGGAACATTAATGAGGTTTCAGTGCAGACACTTTCTGAGAATGTGCAATTTATCCAGTCAATTGCAGGAGGGAAAAATCCTGACATCTCTCTTTCGTCGTTGATTAACCTTCCTCTTTATCATTCTTGAAGAAAAAGATGCGGCGTGGAAACAGGCCCTTCTCCCACCGTGTCCACGCTGGCCAGCGATCACCCCGCACACCAGCACTATCCTCCACACACCAGGGACAATTTTACAACTTGCCAGAGCCAATTAACCTACACACCTGTACGTCTTTGGAGTGTGGGAGGAAACCCGAGCACCCGGAGAAAACCCACGCGGTCACAGGAGAAAGTACAAACTCTGTACAGGCAGCACCCG